>LN483541.1:76721-321918 GCA_900002565.1 Culicoides sonorensis
TGCATTTTTCCGATTTTTCGCTCTTTTCCGGAAAATTTTGTTCTAGAGGGGTTGATATTTTTATTTACCTCTCATCTTTAGATATGCCTGAAACTTTTCCAGCAAACTAGACGAAAATATAGTGGAAGACAAAAATTTTAGAGTGGAACAATGAACCAAAAAAGTGCATTTTTCCGATTTTTCGCACTTTTCCGGAAAATTTTGTTCTAGAGGGGTTGATATTTTTATTTACCTCTCATCTTTAGATATGCCTGAAACTTTTCCAGCAAACTAGACGAAAATATAGTGGAAGACAAAAATTTTAGAGTGGAACAATGAACCAAAAAAGTGCATTTTTCCGATTTTTCGCACTTTTCCGGAAAATTTTGTTCTAGAGGGGTTGATATTTTTATTTACCTCTCATCTTTAGATATGCCTGAAACTTTTCCAGCAAACTAGACGAAAATATAGTGGAAGACAATAATTTTAGAGTGGAACAATAAACCAAAAAAGGCATTTTTTCGATTTTTCCCACTTTTCACCATTTTTCCGACAATTTCTCGAGTTTTACGATTTTTCTTACATTCCCCTAGTTTTCCGATTTTTTTGACAATTTTTCAAGTTTTTTTCGATTTTTCCGAACATTTTCCGATTTTCCAATTTTTTTCCGTTTTTTCCGACAATTTTCCGAGTTTTCCAATTTTTTTTGACAATTTCCCGAGTTTTTTGATATTTTCGTTTTTCCTACCATTTTCCGATTTTTCCGAACATTTTCCGATTTTCCCGATCATTTTCCGAAGTTTTTCCGAACTTTTTCCGATATTTTACTGGCCCAAAAAATTTTACGTAAATGGACACCCTAATTTTTCCGATAATTTTTTAACAGTGTAAAAAAAAAATCGGAAAAAAAAAATCGGAAAAAACTTCACAGTGGTAACCAAAAATCACAAAATTATGAAAACAATCATGTGTCGCTTTTAATAAGGGAGTATCATAGTGACACCAAATTAAAAAATTCCTGGAAGTCACAAAAAAAATAATATGATTTTTTTGTGTCTGCTACTTTTGAAGTCAGTTCACGTGAAAATTAATTTCAACAGTATTGAATTTCAATCAGAAAAATATTCAAATGAATTTTATGTCAAAGTCATAACAGGAAATAAAAAAAATATATAATTTAGGGTAGTATTGTTGTCCTTATTCTTTTAAGGTTTCGATTGAAATTTAAAGGAGAAATTGAATTTGAAATGAAATTTAAATGTGAATACATTATTTGTGTAAACAATGGTATTAGAATTCAAAGAAGAGTAAGAGGAAGTGTTTTGGGGGATCGTACGGTGCAGTGGTAAGCGTGCTGGACTATCAATCTTATGCACAATGGCCTCGACTGATGGCCTTAGCTTAATAGCTGTTCGATAAATCTGATCTGATCTGAAAACGAAATGATATTTTGGTTTAACGCTGTTTGACAAAACAAGCAAAAGACCGTTTAGGTAAAGTATGGTTCTGTTGACTAGGAACACTATTGGTTTCACCCTGAAAATCCAATTGGTAATTTAATAAAAAATACAAAAAATATTTATCAAAAAAAACCGCTGTAGGATCATCAGTTCTGGGAGTCCCGGAAATGTTACCTTTATCACTGCCAAGACTTAAATTTGAAAATACTCGATTCTGCCTTCTCACCGATTTCGCACTTTTCCAAACCGTCCATTAGTCAAAATTTCCCATTTTCCAAATTCACTCAAGTAAATTCTTTTTCCTTATTCACTTTTTTGACAACATTTCATAAAATTCAAGAGTTTTTTGAACCGTCAACATGAAAAACGGAAATAAAATCCAATCAATTTAATTTTATTTCAACTTTTTACCATTAATAAAAGTCACACTTCATTTTTTTTTGATAGTTTTAACATTAATTTAATATTATTTGATGTAATCCAGTCACGTCCAGAAATTCATGTTAAAATCCCTGTTTAGAATAAAAAAAAACATTGTTACTTTTTATTATTATGTTGTTAAGTTAATTCTGACATAAATTATTATGATAATAATAATCAAATCACTCGTAATAATAAAATTACAAATAATTTTGTTTTTTACTTTTTATTTTAAATTAACATGGGAAATAAGCGATTTATTTAAATTTGTTATTCTCTCTATATTTTGATTTCCATTTCATGAAAAATTATTTGTTTGTTTAAAATTTTTAAATTGAACGCAATTTTATGTTTTTTTTGTAAGTCTTCATTTAAATTCGTTTGTCTTAAATTGAAATTGAAATTTTTGACCTTCACAAGGATTCGCCTCATGCCATGGTGACTTTTGTGTTAAAAATCTTCATTAAAACTTTCCATCAGTCTGATGCATGGGCGTTAGGATCAAAAACCATTAATTTTTAATTTAACTCTTTTAATTAACTCTTGAAATAAAAAAAGTTTGATTCCCATTCCAATTCATTTCATTCCATGACAGGAAACAGGAATAATTTGAAAGGAAGTTTTCTTTTCTTGACTTTCAATATAAGTCAAAATATGTTTTTATAAGGATCAAATACAAAAAATTTTAATACAACTCATTAAAATTTAAAAAAGGAACAAATAAAATTAATTAAAAAAAACTCTCATAATACATTTTTTTTTTACACTTTACATTTTTTCTCATGATTACTATTCATAATTATACGCAAAATAGCAGAAGGAACATGAAATTTAACCCCCACTGCTTCTGAGTCCTTGTAACCAAAAGTATCATCATTTTTTTCCCATCATATAAAAATTCACACACACACATGTATGTTCAAGAGATTTGTGTACTGTACGGAGAAAGAAGCAAACAATAAATCATTTCATGTGTTTTGTACCCTAAAAAAAATATAACATAAAATTCAAATCCAAACAAAAACTTTTACCTGAATTTATATGATGATGATTTTTTTTTGTGGGTTCACTTTGGATGATACTTGTACAAAATTGCAATGCAAGGTGAATAATTTTTGTCTATTCTCTGGGTCATCCATAAAAATGAAACGAAATAAAAAATGCATACCATGACAAATTCGTTTAAGTTTGCATTGTGTACCATAAGGGCAGATACTTCAGAGAAAAAATACCTGTTATTCTCATTTTTTTTTGTATCGCATTGCTTTGTTGTATCGTAATTTTTTTTTATTGTGATAATATTTCATTTTTTTTCTTCTCTCATCTCATATACAAGCGATATATGTGCCATATGTCGAATTTATTGCTGTAATATTTTTTTATATACAATTTTTGTATTTCTCTGGTAAGTGTCTGATAAAATGAAATAAGAAGTTGAATGTGTTATAAGTGTTAAATAAAAAAAAATCAAGGTGCTCCTTAAGAATATTTATTAGGATATAAACAAAGAAATGTAATGGGATGAACGTGTTACTTGTATGCTGTTAATGCTAAAGGGAAATATTTTGGCTTTTATGTCATTTAATATGAGTCAAGTTTGTCAAGTGGAAGAAACATTTTTATGTGTACGATTAAAGTAAATTGTTGTAAATGAGATGAAAAGCTGAAATTAAGCTCTTGAGATTAGTTAAACCTTTACTCAACGAAATATTTTGTCAACATAGCACATAAATAATAAAAATCCAGTTTATCTTTAATCATGGGCCTTCCTCAAGGCAATCAAGTTGAAAATCATTATACTCGTCAAAAACTTATAAACAAATAAAATCAGGAAAAGACAAATCAAATTCTCATAAAAATTAATCAATTTCAAACCACAAACAATAAAATTTCCTTCTATTTCCCATAACACAATAAAAAATATAAACTTTTGTTATCATCTTTTATTGTTTCAAATTACAAACATCAAATAAAAAGAAAACTTTTTTGAGTGGATAATAAAAAATCGATGTAAAACAATGTCTGATCTTCTTACAAGACAGGAAAATATCATCTGTGCCAATGATGATATCCGGTAGCAAATTCTTGAACATATTTATGAAATGAAACAAATGTATATTTTACTCAAGGTTTTAAAGATGAGACAAGAAATTAAACAAAAAAAACTTATCTTCATTAAAGAGCGCAAAGAACAAAAAAAAATTATAAAAATTGTAATAATAATTTCTTTGAATTACCATACAAAAAAAAAACGGATATTATTACGTTACATTCTTTTATTGAATTTTCTTGGTAATTTCTTGTTTTTGCATCATTACAACTTTTTCTTCTTCCGTTCAATGATGATCAAGGTTTGTTACAAGTCTTAAGTGTAATAGTCTTGTAATGATAAAAAAAATTTAAATTATTGATTGAATTTTGATTATTCATTAAAAGATGAGAAAAAAAATGAAAGGACAGCATTTGAAATTCCTTTAAATTTCTTATCATTAATTAGGAGTCCTTTTAAAACCCTTTTAAATTTGTTTCTCATGTATTTAGATATATTTAGTTTTTTTTTCACTTAATAATAAGATCAATATACCTAAACCGACAAAAAACCAGATCACATACAAAAGGAATGCAGTATTCTTCCTGTCTTTAATGCATCTGTACGTGCATTGATATACATGCATTCAGTTAACGTAGAAAAAATCTTATGTAATCATCGTTATATTAATGTACAATAATGAAGAAAATAACAAGGCTAAATTGATACTAAAATATAATAATCAATATTAATATTATTGGGATAGCAAAGTGTTTATTAGAACGAACGAAGAAGAAAGAGTTTATTTTTATATTAATTTTTTTTCTATATCAGTTCTGTTCTGTTTTATATCATATAAAGATAAAGTTTAATATTCTGTCATATAAGTGTAGAACATGTAAATAAACATGAGCGTATATGTGACTGAGTGTGTATGAAAGACATAAAAATGCATTAATGAAACAATTAACGTTCTGTTGTTCTACATCCGGCACATATGTTATCTTATTTAAGTTTTGATTATACACTGAACGAGAATATATTGGAATATTATGGAATTTTGGTTCTATCTGCATCACGGTGAACTGGAATACTGTTTACAGTATTTTTTGAATCAGAAGTCATAGATCTATTAGAAATTAAAAGTAGTAGTAATCCATCGCAAACTTGAAAGAAGTTGATATAATAATTTTGAGCCTGACTTATTGCAACTGTCGTTAACAAGAGCAAAGGTTGTCTGAATTGAGTGACCCACAATAAATCCACAAAGACATGTCTTTCATCTTTAAAAAAATTAACAGCTTCATTTATCAAAGATTTCTCAATTTTAAATGCCAGATCTTGTAAATTGTCCATAATCATTGCACCTCTGACATATCTCATAAAATAATTTAATATATTCATCGGTTTGGATCATTGATTGAAGTTTCATTAACTGGAGTTGTATTTTCTGGAGTTTGATTAGTTGAATATTGATTTGATTAATTGGATTTTGAATATTTTGAATTTGGTGCAATTTGACTTCCTGATGTGGATTAAAATTTCTGATAGGTGCTTGATTTAAGTTGAGCTACTCCAACTAACTCTGGAGATGAAGACTGATATTGGAAGCCTTGTGAAATATTTTGCTCCACAAAAGAGGATACGATTGAAGTATTGCCAAAGTGAAAATGCGGAGCACGATGGCCATTTCTACGGTTATTTGGGTTTTTCGTGTTACGAATTTTAGGCATGTTTTCTTTTTCACTCTTCAACTCAAAATGATTTTATGTTTTACTTCTTCCTAATTATTTTATAAAAACCGTTTAAAAATAAGAATTATTAAATTACATTGTTTTAACTTACCTTTAATGTGCATAAAACATCTTAAAAGAGCATCAAAGTGCTAGAAAGTGTATAAAAGAGGGTTTAGGTGTAAGAAAATGTAATAAAGTGTATAAAAGAGTTCAGAAATGAATGTCCGTTCTGAGTATCGAACTCAACCCATCCAGTTCGAAAGTGAATGTTTCTAACCACTTTACCCAATGATTGACGTTATTGGATCCACATAGCCATTAATTCCTTCATAAAAAATCACAAAAGTCAATTCTTTAAATTATTAGTCTAACTCCTCCTTGCTAACCGTGACACGTTCTTTTATTGTTATTATTACTCGTTATACACTGTATTACACGTATTGTAAATAAACAGAAATTTATACATTCCAGTCACATTTTTATTGATATTTTTTGTTGTTATATTTTGTGATGTTATACCGTCTTAAATGAATGTTTAGTTATGTTTCTAGTAATATTAAATGGATTTGATTAGATTAGATTTTGAAAAATAAATGTTTTTGTCACTTTTTTTCCTGCTCCATTTTTTTTGTTGTTCTCTTTAAATCTCTGTTCAAATTTTTAAGAATAATGATATAAAGGTTGCCGAACAACAAAATAAAATGTTTTCGAGACAGTTATCTTAATGATTCAGATGATTATTAACTGTTTATTTTTATTATGATTAAGCATCGTAAAATACTGAAGCGTAACATTGAATTTCCGTCCTTAACTAACATCAAAAGTGTCTCTACCTGCATAAATTTCAATGTTTTGTTGTTGATATTGTAATTATAATCAATCCCCATCCGTTTCCTTCGATATAACACTCATATGACAATAATTTGAGATATTTCAGTTGAATTGGTGACAATTAAAAAGTGTGTGTCGCACATTAAATTAGATTTGTCTGACATGATTTGTCTATCTCTCTGTGAACTAACAATAAATAAATTATTATGGGAATATCCTTTGAAATATTGTCTTGGTAATTAAATATTTTTGTGTTTGTACATGACAATTTGAATTGAAGTGGAAATACTTGTCATGCTTGAATATTTGACTAAATTGACATATGCTTTAAATATTTGATCCTTTAAATCAATAATCGGATTAAATTTATTTGAATTTAATTTATCATTCTCTTTACTGATCAAAATTCAGGAAAAGTGATATTAAAAAAATTGATGTTTTTGACTTTTAAATTGATTTCAATCAAATCTGTTGAGAATTGAGATTTTTTTTTCATTTAAGTAAAATGAAGTATTTTGATAATTTTTTTTTGTCAAAATAACAATCTGTGTCAAATCATTTTACAAGAGAAATTGATTTTATATTACGAGATCACTGAATATCTGTACGCAAATTTGTTCAAAATTGAATTTACGAAATTTTTGTCACTCACATGTCTCGTGTCTGTTTTTTGGGTATTCAATTATTTAGTTAATAGTTCATACAAAGTGTAATTCAAAACAAAAAATAAAAAAAAAACAAGATTATGTAAGTTGAAAAGACAACAAAACAAAACAAAAGTGAACAAAAAAAGTTCACATGTGAATAAAACAAAATTGTTTTTAAATGTAGGTCGAGGAAGGAAAATGACATAATCGGGTCATGATCTGACATTAGCTGTAAAGTAGCTGAATTTTATTGTGATTTTTTGTATCACCAAAATAAAGGATGAAACTTAAATCTGATTTTTTGGACCATATTTTTATTTGCTTTATGCCTTTGTTGGCAAGGGATTTATAGTTTTTTAAATTGAATTTGATATCTTGCTCCTATCAAAATTGTGAAAATTCAGCAAGTGCCTTAAAGTTTATTAAATAAAAAACTTGTAGACCAAATTTAGGTGATTGTGATAGAAAATGACAAACTTTTTACTCTTCGTTCATGCATCAAGTGCATTGACATTCAATTTAAACTGATTTTTTTCAATAAAAATGAAATTTCTTTTAAATATTTACCGAAATTGAAATTTTAATTTCATTTTATGATGATTCCCAATTATTGATCATTCAATTCAATTCAATGGATTCAAAAATTAATTGAAAAAAAAATATTATTAATTTTTATCTTATCTTCTTGATGATTAAATCAATGAAATCAACTTTCAATTATAAGATTCAGGTGCTAAAATTTTTATGTTTAACTTAATTAAATGATTTCAATTTTTTTTTTACTTTTTATTGAAAGAGTCAAAATTCAGTGAGCTGTTAATGTTAAAAAATTATCGAATTATGTTTTTTTCTTTTTTGTTACTACTCCGGAGGCGATGATACACAAAATGGTATTAAATTTTTTTTTTTTAATTTGCTTCACAATTTGTTTTGATGAGTGAAATATTATTATGAAGAAAAAAAAATTATTTTTTATTGAAATTAAATTGATTGGAAAATAACAAATTTTGTTTTTTTCTTGTAATAATTTTTTTTTTAATTTCATTTATTTATTCAATAAATTCAATTTATTCATTGTGTGTGTGTGTGTGTAATTTGATTGAATGTTAAAATCAATAACTGGCTAGAGCCTGGCTACTTCCAAGTAAGCCTGAAGCTTGTCCGGCAGCTAATCCACCGCCCATTCCACCGATGTTTGCGGCTGTGAATTTGAATTTTATTTCATTTAATATTATTTTAAATGAATATCAATTAATTACCCTGAGAGCCACCACCAAGACCTTGAGCTTGTGATAACATTGTGCTCCAATAATCTGCTCCTGGGAATCCATATGCAGTTAAAGCTTGTGCACCAGAAGCCTGTCCTGCACTTAATCCTCCTAAAGCACCTCCGATAGATGCACTTTGGGCACCACCACCTGACTGGGCGAGTGATGTTCCATAATCATAAACTGGCATGGCTTGTGGTTGAGCTTGGGCTGCATAAATTGGAGATCCGGCAGCTGCATATGACGGTGATGCATATGCAACTGGAGATGGAGCATAATAAGGTGATTGTCCTGCCATGGCAACAGCTGATGGTGCAGCACCAAGACCAGCTGAAGCAGATGGAGCTTGAGCTTGGGCAATTGGCACACTCTCAATTGGGCGGCCTCCATAATATCCAAGCTAATTTATTTACATTTATGTAAAATTCTTTGATTAAATTACAAGAAAACACTTACTTGTGACACTTGAGACTGGGCATTCATATTTTGACCACCTACTTGTGAAACATCAGCTTGTGCGTTCATATTCTGTGGACGTCCACTTACACAGTTAAGTGCTGCAAGCACCCCAACTACACAAATGATTTTCTTCATCTTTTGAATTTTCAATTAGACTCTAGCCACTTTAAAAACAAAATTAATACTATGAAAATTCTAGCACCATCCAAATGCTTTTATACTTGAAAACCATATCAGTAGTCAGATTGTTCTGCTCGGCAATAAATATTCAATTATAATATTTGTTCAACTCAATAAAATCATTTTTCCATTCGATTACACCTTTGATTTGTTTTTTTACATTAAAATTGTAAATCACGTCAGACTTTTATAGGAAAATAAATGTAATTTCGATGTTTATTTGTTAAAGAAGAGCAATTACAAAGTGTTAATTCAAAAAAAAAATCTTCAAAAGAAAATTGATTGAAAGAGGTTTGAGGTTCAATTCAAACTTTATACGAAAAGTAAAATTACTTGAAAGCAATTTTAGGAAATTTCCTTTCAATAAAAAGTTTAAGTAAAAAAAGTGTCTTGATTAAAATTGCTTTTAAAATTGGATTCTTATCTTAATTGGTTCATTCAATCAAAAAACGGTGTTTAGTTCATCAAATTATTCAAATAATTACGAAATTTCATTATAAACTTTGTTAACAAAGTGAAATGTATCATTAAAAAGTGTAAGTAGATTAAGATACAAAAAAATAGGCTCATCCGTTAGCTTATTTTATCAATCATCGTGATTGTTTGTTACTTTTAAATGAGCGGAATGAGCACTGTCGAGAAATTTTAATGCCAATGTTCATTCATGATGTTGAGTCACAATGAAAATTTACTTGCTGATTCACATTTTTTTGAATAATTTTCTCAGTTTACATATTTTTACAATAATTTTTTGGCATTTTAAATTCAAAAACTCACAGTAATACAAAATTAGCCTTGAAAACGCTGTGTCATTTAATGGCACAATGAATTACAAATTACACATTACCCATCAATTGAAGTGTGATGATCATGCTAAAAAATTAAAATTTTAATGAAAAAAAAAGTTAAAACAAAACAAAAATTATTATTTATGCGTATGGACTTGATTATCACCGATGATTATGATTATCATTGTTGATTGTTTTATATAAAGAAATTTATTGACCGGAATATGGAATGATTTGTGAGAGTGCATTTCAATTACCTTTAAGGGTTTAATAACTGGTACCTGCCAACTTACCATAATTCTATATTTAAATGTTTTAATTTGGTGGAAACTTGTAATTTTGAGGTTGACACTCATGTTTCTTTAAAATCTTGAAAACCTACAACTTTCCCATACAAAATTTATTTGGAAAACGAAAATTTTTGATACAAAACTTTCAAAATTTGCTTTGAAGTTTTATAAATACTGAAGTTTTTCAAACTTCTTTAATTTTTAGTTCTATGAGCTACCACGGTTTAAAACTTTCAATTAACTGACGCCCTGACAACTCTTATGTTTCCTTTATTTAAATGAAAGATACGTTAAATTGAATAATATAACAACAACATTAACTTTAAAAAAAAACAGATATCACTTTAATAACTTCCTATGATATGTGAATTCAAATTTAATTATTATATTTTTCTAGAGTAGGTAAGGGGCTTAGTAGGTCTTAGTCTGTAAAACAAAAAGTGAAAAAAATAATTACATCTACGTCTCCAATGATGAGTGAAAACGATGTTTAAAAATTTAATAATAATAATAATAATAATGATGTTGAAAATGAAAGAAAAAAAATATAAAAGAAATTGAAAAGAAAAAAATACTTACATGCGAGACAAAAATTGATATAATTGAATTGTAATATTTTTTTTCATACAAGTAAATAAAATGAAATTAAAAAAATATGTCGTCTTATAAAATTATGTAAAGATAAGAAACACAATGATGAGTTTTTCCTTTGAATAAACATCAAAAAGTCGCTTGAAGAGAAAAAAAAATGTAACAACTTTTTCATTCTTTTCTTTTCACCTTTGCTCTCGTTGTTATAATTTTTATAATCTTTTTCTCTGTCATTGTTATATTTTCTTATTATTGTTTCATAAATTATGGTAATAAAGTCTCCTAGTAATTAGTTAAAGTATTTTTATGAAATAATAAGATAAAAATTGAGTGAACAACAAAACAAATAATAAAAAAAGATGTTTTTTTTTGTTAACATAAAAATTTATTATTATATGGTAACAACATTCCAACAGTTTTTTTTCGCTTTATTGTTTGGCTTTTGTGTTAGCATTATTATTATATTTCAAATAATTCACCTTATTATTTAACATCTAGGGCACACATTCAAAGTAAATAAAAATGAATAAAAAAAAAGAATTTCATTATGGCATTTTTTTACTTTACTTTGACCTTTAAAGGTTTTATGTAAAAAATTTTCATTGTATCAAAAAAAAAGGAAAACTGCCAGAAAAATTAAAAGAATTTAAAGAAAAATTACATAAAAAAATCGATCTAACAGCTAAATATTAAAGTAAAATATTCAGGACAAAAACACTTGTTGTTTTTTTGAATTAAAACGGCCATAATTCAAATGAAGAGATTTTGCACGGGATTTCTGTTCAAAACCCTTTAATTTACAAAGAATGCTTTGTAAAAGAAAAATTCTGCCTTTGATTTCTTTTAAGGAAGTGACTCAACATACCACAATAAATTTAATTGAATCTTAGCATGAAATTTATCATGAAAAACATATAAAAAGAAAATGCTTTGCTGACTTCAAATAAAAATTAATTAATTATGATTATTCATTTTTATGAAAAAATATGACTTGAATAAAATGCCTTATTGACCTTGATTCTTTTTCCCTTTTGCTCCATTTCATATTATTTTTTCTGTATATTATTCAATGTTTTTCCATTTCATTTCCTTTTTACTCAATTAATTCAATCTGTTTTATCATTCAGTGCAAAGGAAATTTATTCAAATTTAATTATGTAGAAAAATTATTCATTCTATTTTTGTATTTTTTTTCTTCTCATTACAGATATGTTAAAACACGTGCAAGTCTCACCAATACGAAGTCGAGCTGATTCATTGTCAATTCGGTCTTCAACGTCGTGTGCTTCGTCATTGTGTGGCAGTCCTGAACCTGGATCTGAACCCACAGAAAGTTTACGATCCCATTCACGTGCGTCTAGTTATTCGAGTTTAAGTGAAGCAGCACCACAAGTAAGTTAATGTTTTTCTAATTCTATCAGAAGCGAGACAAAAAAATAACAAAATTTAATGTAAAAGTGTATCAAAAGACATGATACAATTTTTTTTTGTATGGAAATTTTATTTAATCACCGCGATCATCATCACAATATGTCAAATTAAAATGTAAATAAACGGTGCATGTCTGTATGATATGAGAGTACAGTTAAAAGCAAATCATGATGATGAATAGGCGTTCTGGATTCTGGTTACAGCATCCGGCCGGAAAAAGAACTCATTTGTTAATGAATGCAATGTGTGATAGACAACAAAATAGTATTTGAATGATATTAAAATTATGCGGATGTATGCCACAGAATGTTGGAGTGAGAGAGTGTTAGTATAAAAAATAAATGTAACAGTCACTAATTAAGAACAAAGTAGTGGAAAATAGAATAATTGCGTAATGTAATGGTAGTGTTACATTGGATGATTTAGAGAAAAGAACTTGGGTTGGACTAGATTTAATGGCAAATGAGACCTTTCAGGTTCCTGGGTTTCTGTCAAGCTTACGTACTTACTGCAACCATTTCCTAGTCTTGGTCTGATCAAAAATTGAATTCCAGAGTTGTCTATTCTGAGCTTTCCCCCAAATTTTCTTCAAGTACATCGATCCATCTTGGTTTAGGTCAACCCATACCTTGTCAACTTTCTGTTCTGCCTTGATCAATAGGACCAGAAGTACTGTCATAATTGAAGCCTTGATTCACGTAAAATTAAAACAACATCAATCTTAACTTACCATCTCTCCATCTGGACTATAACGTTTCGGTTAATGTACTGGGCTATCATTCTTAATAATGTCTAACCAATTTTTTCTGGGCTTGTCAGATTCTGGGCATGTATATTTGGTCCAAAATAGGACCATAATAAATGAAATTTACTTATTATGTCAGCTGATATCGAATGCTGAATTTTTTTACAAACCAGTTTCTCTCTGTTTAATTCACAAACTCAGTTTCAAAGGCAAAAGTTAACCACCATTGATCACATGTCTAGATTTTTCGGCATTCAACATTGTGTAATGATGTCAAACCTAGAATAAAAAAATAGTATTAAAAAAGAACGTAGCACTGTTCTATTGTGAAATCGTATCAATGTGACAAAAACGGAAGAGACAGTTAAATTGTCACAATGAACGAGTTTTTTGAATAGATTAGTGCAATTGATACTTTTAGCTTTATATTTTGAAAATTTAATCAACATAACAAAATATTAATTAGAATAATTAAAATTAAAGTACTAAAAAATAAATTACTCACACTTTTTTTATGATTCCATCTCTTTAAATCTTCTAGAACTAAATCATTGCTTGAAGGCTTCGAAGTAAGCAATTAAAATAAAATAATGACGTCGGTATAGTATTATTTCCTTGAAGTCAAGAAACAAAAGAATAAACAATGTGTATGATGTTGTCGATCTTATTACAAAATAATTTAAATTTTACACAAATGAGCAAGTTTCTTTATTTATAGAAGTGTTTATTCCAGAAATGTAGAAGAAAAAAATGTATATTTTTGCATTGTTTTGTCATGCAGTAATTATATCACTAGCAATTACTGGTGTGCCGATTCCATATAAATATAAATTTTAAATGCATGAACTTAATGTGTGAATTTTGTGCTGCTTTTAGCAAATTAGTATAAAGACTTAAACAATTGTGTACAAATTGAAACATAATCAAGAGGAAGGAAAGATAATTAAGGTGCTTAACTTTAATACGAGAACGTTAAACACCAAAAAAAAACAATGAGATTTTCATTAAAATTTGTTTGATAAATCAAAATGTTGTGTCATTCATGTTCGACTCTCAAATGAATTAAAATAATAATAAGAATAAGACAGTCTTAGAGACAATTGTTTCTACATTCGTTTTACAAGGTTTTACATTCATATTGTTCTGTTATTGCAGTCTGGCTTGAACAATATGTGGGTGTTCTAATTATTTTCTAAAGCATACTTCTACCATATTCCTTCAATGATGTAATTATTTACATGCATACACTTTAAATGTCGAAATATGAAAATTAACACTCTTATATTTAATTCTTTGGTTAAATTAAAGAATTCTGGTGTTTAAGCATATTTTTCAGTAAAAAGTTTTTTAATAAACATATTTCAATTTAAGCAAAATTTTGAATATTTGACTAATAATAAGATGAGATTTAAAAAAATAAAAATTGCGATAACGTAACCATGGTGAAAACAAATACTCA
Organism: Culicoides sonorensis; assembly: GCA_900002565.1. Classification (NCBI taxonomy): domain Eukaryota; kingdom Metazoa; phylum Arthropoda; class Insecta; order Diptera; family Ceratopogonidae; genus Culicoides; species Culicoides sonorensis. The sequence goes on from LN483541.1 coordinate 91,035, forward strand.
TGAGATATTTAAAAAGTTTTGTAATTATAAATCCATCCTGCTTTATTTTCCTCTCTTTTGTCTTAACTTTGTAATGAAATTTATGTGAAATTTTGAAAACAACAGTTTATAAGTGTCTCAGAGAATAAAGTTTATATTTAATATTTTGTTATAAGACGGATGTACTAATCTTTTTCACTTAAGACGAGATATTAAGTTTAATGAAAACAATAAGCAATTGTTATTCTGCTTTCATCATGGTTTTTTTTAATATAAATCAAAAAAAAAATTGTTTATTGCTTAATTCAAGTCGAACAGACTGTTTATGTAAGTGAGCTTTATCCTATTTTTGACCGGATAAGGTTCAGATTAAAATTTTCACTACAAATCCATTAATTGTAAAATTGTTATTTTTTTATCTTATTTGAGAATTCTTGAGAAATACTTTCGATTGAAACGTAAAATACGGGTCAATAATTTTTTTTCATTAAATTTCATTTCTTCTAGTTCCTTCAAGAATTTTCGTTTGAAAGCCATAGTGACGTTTATTTACAGAGAAATGACCAAAACAGAAAATTTACAACTGAAACATTTTCCCAAGGGAAGATTCTTTATCTTTTGTTTGTTTATTTTTTCACTTAAAATTGTTTGAATAGTCCCCTTAAGGTAATCCACCTTTTTTTCCTGTTGTTGTTTTCTTTTTGTAAAATTAAATGTTTAATGACCTTTTCATCTAATTGAATATATATTTTTCCTATGACAATTTTTTTAATTTAACTCACCTTCAGTTAAAGAGGAACTTAAAAACAAAGGCCCAAGGTAATTTAAATGTTGATACAAATTATACGTTAAGTATAATTAAAAATTTGAAAAGTTATATTTTGATAAAAATGATGTAAAGAGCAGACATTTTTGATTAAAATTAATTACATTTAGAGAAAAGAAAAACTTAAAACCCATGTCAATTCTAAAGACTTTGTCTCTTGTGACATGTTTTGCGACATTAATGAAATCATATAACTTACTTTTATTAAAAGCATCTACCGAATTGGTTCCGCAAAATAAAATAAATGTTAAACAAGAAATGGATATTTGTGATAAAAACATTATTTTTAAGCGTAATCCTTTTTTTCTCTAATATTTTTCGACAAGGTTTTTAAGTTCATTCACGTGACATGAATTCAATTTTACCAAGGATAATGAAATTTACAAAACATTTATAAAAAATATCAGTGAAATTGTTATTCAGAAATGAAATTAAATTATCATCAGTCAAATAAACCGAAAAAGGGTTGTAAAATGATTTTTTTTATTTACTTTTGGTTTGATTTAGACACTTTATGATTAATATTTTTTATATCATGGGTCGAGTTGTAATCGGATTTGTTATGTTCGTAGTATTTGTTCTGAGGTTAACTGAATTTTCTTTTTTTTCCTTTAACACTTCTAAGTAATATAAATTTCTTTCAGTAAAATGTAATATAAATTTTCAACAAACACTGGTTAATCTAAAAACCATTTTCATTTGATGTACCATTAAAAATTTCTTTTGGTCCATTTCCTTTTCGTTTAAAATGAGTTATTCACTTTTTTAATTAATTGACAAGAATCGTCTTTGAATTGAATCGTCTGAATCTGTAAAAAAAAAATATGTAATCAATGTAAAACTGATAACAAAACAGATATCAAAATAATTACTCACGAACAAAAGAAATTAAAAAAAAAACACTTTACATTGTCAATTCATCTTCTTGATTATTTCCTTACAATTCAGAAGGGAAAACGACTAATTTTCTTTACTTCTGATTTATTTCCACTTTTAATTATTTGCTTCGTTAAATAACATGATAACAATTGTCTTAACAAATTTCGTGAAAAAAATGATCATAATTAATTTGAACAGAAATAAATTTGAGCGCAGATTAAAACAAAAAAAAGATTATAATTAAAAATTTAAAGAGCTCTAACATTTTGATCAGAGATAAATAAATAAAAATATCTGGAGTGACACATCAAAAATCGTGATGAAAATGATGATAGGGAAAGTGTAAAGTTTACAACAAAATCACTTTCAATTTAAAAATCTAGTAAAGAGGTTTTAATTTGTAAAAAAAAGTAATGAAAAGAATTAATTGTTTCCCATTTAAAAGTAGAGTATTTTGAAAACGTTTATGTGTAAATGATTTTATATAACGATGTATGAAGATAAATTTCGCTTTTAATTTTTTATATTTGGGTTTTTAAAGAAGTTTTCTGTAATTTCATCATTTTTCAACAATAATGTTCATTGAAAACAATTAAAAGTGAGTAAGTGACTTGTTGAGAAGTTACTCATAGCTCAACACTTAGAAGGAATTTCAATTGTTATATGATTATGTTTTTTAAAAAAAATGAGGTACTTACCGTTAAGTTGATTATGTTAACAGGAAGTTATTCCCATTGAATTTAAAAATCGCTTGTGAATTTCTTCTGGCAAAATTGACAACAATCTCGAAAAGAGGTTAGAGGACAGCTTTTGTTGATAGGAGTCCAATAGTGGTGGTTTGGTGTATGCTACTAGACACTTTAGTTCCTGTAATATATTTCACAAAAATCCCAAGCATAATTTACTGTGATGGGAATCCCATTAAGAATTAAATCAATTTAATAAATATGATCCCGTCTGTTGCTTATGATCGACTGTCATTACGTCAATTCTCGCCCAATATGCATATTTTGTTGATATGAACAGTTACCGTAAAATGTTAAATGAAAAAGCCAACAGAAAATTTTTCTCATTTAAATTTACTATTGAAGAACGGAACAATAACCCATTGGCATATAAGCAAAGGTCATAAGGATATCAATATCAAAGTACTTTTATCGCATTGAAATTCCATATCACTGTGAAATGACCTGCATATTCATTTTCCTAGCTTTCTTTTCTTTTTATTTTTCTTTGGTGATTACACCCTTGATAAAATATAAAAACTATTAAGAGAAAATATCATTTTAAATTCTCTTTGAATTCACTTTATATGATACTTTAATACCATGCAGAAATTTTCACTTATTCACACCTTTTCTCATATTTTTTATTGCAAACTTTTCAATTTAAAATGTTAAGGGATCAAAACTTTTTCTCCTTTCATTATGCATTTAACTTTGTAATTTTTTTTCAAATATATTTGCATCATCTTTTGTTGGTGCAAAAAAAAAATTGCATAAAATTGCCTTGAAACGGGATTAAGATAAAGCTTATGATTTCTATTGTAGGGCAAGAAATTAAACCTTTTCCAATGAAACCAATGTTGATTTTTTTTTATAATCTCCAGCTCATTGTTACTCACAACAAAGAATGTGTATAAGAAAAATGTACGAGACAATGATACAATATTATAAAAAAAAATTAATTTTTATCAAAAGCGTAGAGGGAAAAAGGCAAAAATCCTTTTTCATCGGAAAAATGTTAGCTAATCCGCTCTTTTGTACCACAATTTCATATAGAAAGGGTTGAAAATTCATATGTAAATAATTAACTCATAACAATATTTATATAAAATTAATATACATTCTAGGCATGTTTATCCCATTCTATCCTTAAAATGAAATATTCTACACGTGTGTGAGATTCTGATATAAATTTTCTATGAAATTGTGTTTATTTTTATTTAACTTTAATGACTCTATGAAACACGTGCTTTTCAAATGAATTGTTTTTATTTTCTTTATTTTTTGAAAAGGAAGTGATATTTTTTAAGTAAAAATTATAAAAATAATATAATTTACATTCCATTTCCTATTAATTTTTTTTTTCATTAAAAACATCATCAATTTAATTTTTTAAGAGTGCCTTCGAGATATTTTTTTACACGAATGAAATTTTTCACAGAACTGAAAAAATAGAGAACATGAAAAACAGGGTAAAAAAATGTGTAGGCCAGAATAAGAGTAAATAAAAAACAGTTTTTCGATTAAATTTACGATCTTCACACATATTTAATCAAACTTTTATTTCCATAATCAATTCTTACGACATGAAATTGATGAATTACTTATTACTTCTCAAGTGAATGTTCTTTTTATGACTTGTTTCTAAGGGTTTTCATTTCAATCATAAAAGTTGAAATTAATTCCTGTGAAAGAGGTATGGAAGCGTATTTCAGAATCGTTGTAAAATTTGATGGTCATTCCCATTTAAAATCATACCACAAAACCATTGAATGAGGAAGCGCAAAAACCAAATGACCGACCACGTGTCCTTAGCAATGGCACAAAACCTCAATTGAATATAAATAAAAATGGTAATAAAACTATTTTTTTATTCAACTGTTTTGATGATGATTGGAAAAGAAAACAATGATGATACTTTTATTGACATTTATAAAATGTATTTTTAATTTGTTATGGAAAATGAAGGATGCCACTTATTATTATTATGATTATTATGGTGATAGCTCTGAGCCTGTTGATGAACATAATAATAGTAAATTAAAATATCTCAATACGATAACAATTCTGATAAATTTACAAGCTTAAAGGCATTTTGAATTTTTTTATTATCCTATTTCATGCTATTGACACAGAACTGAGTGGGATTTTCATTGAATTTCATCTTTACAAGGAATCATCAGTATTTTCCTAGAATTGTATGATAAAAATTTATCCTTTACCTTTCACAAAGTTAAATTTAAAGAAATTTTCATGTTGAAAAAGTAAATTTAGTGGTTCAAGTTCATTAAGTTGCATGCAATTTAGCAAGGAAACGGAAAATTTATCTTTAAACTTTTAAAGGAAAAGTTTATGTTTAAATAAAAAGAAAAACTTTTATTTTCATTACTTAAATGAAACAATTTTTTCGTATAAATAAAGAGAAATTACGGTTGAAAATGAAAATAAATTGAAATTAAGTGCATATTTGTCTATTTTTTTCAAGGAAAACAAAAAACTTTCTTTAAATTGATTGTCTCATTTTCTAAATCAATAACTATTTAACTGAAAACCATTTGATTAATAACTTTGTCTTCTTCTTTTTTGTGTTTTTCTTTCTAGACGACATTAAAAATCTACACAGCATGCTTGAGACAAGACATTGAATATAAAACATTAGGTGTATCATGGGACACAACTAGTCGAGAAGTGGTTCAACAAGTTCTTAGAAGGTAAGTTTATATTTTTGCCAACTCCTTTCTCCACCCTTCAAAAGAAAATAATGTGAATCTGTCCCTGTTTAAAGTCATACCATATTCCATCATGACATTACTATGAAAAGTTAATTTAGCAACTTTTTTGCTATTGTTGTTTACTCTAAAAATCCTAATCCCCTATTTGTATTGGTTCATATCAATTTATTTCAAATTTAAAAAAAAAATAGTCCAAAACTTTCACAATCGATATGATAAATTGACATATCTATCTTGATTTTGATAGGATTAAAATTGACAAGTTTATAAAACAATTTTTTATTGAATTTTTTCCATTTTTTTTTTAGATGTAAAATGAAACATCGTGATCCTCGTCTCTTTTATTTATCTATGGAAATAACAGTGAGACGACCAGCAGTTAAAACGTTATTGATATTAGATGATAATGCACGACCGGCATTGTTACAAGCATGTCATCCCAAAGGAGACTCAAGGTAAGTGCTAATTTACATTTCAAATTAACGTCAAGGTGCTAAATTGAATTAAATTTAATAGATTTTGTTTGAAAATAAAACCTGGTGGTCTCATTCGAGTGCACACATCGGTGTTGCAACCAAATTCACAATACAAAAGTCTGCTTATATCTGAGGAAACGTCATCAGATGAACTTCTAAGTCTACTCCTATCCTGCTATAATTTGTTAGAGCCCGTTGAATATTATTCGTTATATGAGGTAAGAATATTCAATTTAATATGAAACTTTAGCATGAAATTAAATGAATTTTTCAATTAAAGGTTTGTACTGGTCAAGAATATCAACGCAAATTACATCCAGATGATTTGCCATTACGTGCTCAAACTTTACGACAACAACGTGGTGAAGTTTGTCACTTTTTGGTTCGTAAAAATCCAAATTATCCTCGTCAACACATTCGTAAACAGTTATTGTTGACTCCAGTAAATACAGAAAATTCACATGATAACAACAACACACTAACCAAGTCAGATAAATCATCAGCATGTGTCACATGTGTAGTACAAAAAACAAATGACCACCTAACAACTGATGACAATCAAAATGAATTCAAAGACAACAATAACGATCAACAACAACACACATTGACCAAATCGAATGCCGAAAGCATACGTAAAAGTTTTTTACGACAATTTTTTTGCAATAAATGCCAAAACTCAATTACCAACAATAAAAATCATCAAAATAAAATAACAAATTGTGACTTTTGCAACAATTCAGCCAATAAAAATAACGGAACAGTAGTTTATAGTCCTGTTTATAATATCCGTGAAATTCGTCCTGTGTCACATACATTTTCCTCACTTGGTATCGATAAAAAATTAATTGATATTGAGTCAACAACACCATCAAGGCATGGTAGCAGTCAGTCAATCAACAGTAGTAGTATAGGGCAACAAAATCAAAAAAAAAATAATAATCAAAACAAACCAAATACAAATAAAAATTGTACTATTTTCAGTAGCAATCAATGCAATGAAAATCCAACACAACAGCACTCCAAAGAGCAAGTCAACACAAATCCGAGTAAAGGATTTGGAAATTTTGTATATATTTGATTAATTAACTTAAAAAGACAATTAAAAAATAGAAATTAATTAAGAAAATTTTTTGAACCAAAAAAAATTAAATTTTATCTTAAAACCAATTTAAAGTAACATTGTTTTATCTTCACTAAAATGGTGTGTCTTTTTATCAAAGCACTTCAATATGAATTTTAATTTCGTTAGTGGTTTAAGAAGAGAATGAAAAGAAAAATGAAATATACCAAAAATATTATTTTATTAGAGTTAAATGAGAAATAAAGATTTTATAATTTAAAATATTATTGAAATTAAATAAAATGAATATATTGAAAGAAAATTTAATTAATAAAAAAAATGTTTTATTTCTATATCTTCTTTTTTTTATATCCCATTTCATTCAATGAAGGAAGTTCAAGGTAACAGGTTTGTATAAATTTTAATGAGACATGTCAAAAAATTGTTTCTGTGAATTGGGCTTCAGAGCCTTAAAATAACCAGAAACCTAAGAAAGCAAAAAATTCCGTGAATCGGGCTCCAGAGCCTTTAAATAACTCGAAACTTAAGAAAGTTAAAAATTCTTTAAATCGGACTTCAGAGCCCTAAAATAACCAGAAACCTAAGAAAGAAAAAAATTCTGTGAATCGGGCTTCAGAGCCTTAAAATAACCAGAAACGTAAGAGAATAAAAATTGCACGTTTTATTTAAACTCAATCATTGCAGACAAAATTTATCCTTCAAACAGCAAGAAATCCATTAAATCAACACAAACTGTCTTAAAATAATGCTCAGAAATCATGTCGTTTAAATTCAATATAGACAGCATTTTGTCAACAAATTCTTTTTTTTTTTCTTCATAAAAGAGCAATAAATCTAATTTCTCACAATATTGCATTATTTTTCTTTATCATATTTTATCCAACAAAATCAATTGCTATCAATGACCTTCAGACAAACTTTTCCATTGAAACTCATTTCATTGAACCCTTAAAACGTGAGCAATCATTACAACATCTTTTTATGACTGGATTATATCAATTTAAGTTTGAAAATTGATACTAAATTTAGATTAATTTGAAATGACACTTTTATTTGTGTGTTTACATTTCTTATTGATTTTGTTAAAAGACATTTTTTATCGTAACACTTGACTTGAGAAAAAGATTGAGAATGAAAGAAATACAAATAATTTTTTTTTTATTTTCTTTTAATTCTTTTCTTCTCCATTCATTATTATTAATTCGTTCCAATATGAAATTATTGTGATTGAACGACTTCATTTCATTTCCTAACAACATTCCATTCTTTTTCCTGTTTAAAAGCAGATTTTGTTACCATGTTTACCGTGAATAGATTTTTTTTTCCCATTTAAAATATTAGCTTTAATTGTAATAAGCATTCTTCGTCGTTCTCTTTCTCTTTTTTTTAATATTAATGGATTTTTTTCTTTTATGTCTTGTTCTCTTTAAAGATGTAAAAGAGTTTTTTTTATTTTTAAGCTGAGTAGCGCCTTTAATGCATGTGTTTTTTGTGTTTTGTGATATGTGCTTCATTTAAATTAGAACGCGCATTCCATTCAATCAAAACTGTAATTATCGATTGGATTATTTATTAATATGATTTGTGTAAGAGAGACACCTGTTAAATTCACATTCAAAGGGAACAGTTAAAAACGGATTAAATTCTATTTTAAAAAAAGATTTGAAATGTAATTAAAATGAACAATGCTGCTATTTTTCGCTCAAAATCATGGTTAGTGTAAAAATATGTTTTTTTGTTAAGTGCTAAATGAGTTTAATCACAATTTTGAAGCCTTATTAATTGCTCACTCTTTCATTGCCTTGGTCTCAATTCTTATCATTCACCCACACACACAATACAAATAAGTTCAATTAAAATTTTACAATGCAAGACTTTTTAACACTCGTAACCTACTTGGATATTTTTTTTGATGTGGATTTTTTAACAATAATAATTGCACTTTTACGGACGGTTTGTCATCCGTCACTCTGGCAACAATAAATTCAGAATGATGTTTTGGCTTTGGGCTCCACAAATGGGCAAAATTGTAAAAAATTTCAGAACTTTCGATAAATTTTCAAAATTGCGGAATCACCTAAAAAAATTCAAAATGGCGGATTTCCAAAAGATCAAAAAAATTAAAAAAATTCAAAATGAAAAATATTAATTAAAAATTAACCAATTTGAAAGTTTTTAGAAAAAATCCGCTTTTTTTATTTTCTTGAAAAAAAAATTTGGGCTCTTTCCCGATTTCAGGCTCTGAAGCCTAATCCCTGAGCCGAAGAAATGCACTAAAAATGCAAAAATGTCCAAAAACTCTTAAAAAACAAAAAAAAACCCTAAGAAGGCTTTAAATTCAAAAAATAGGAAAAATTTATTTAAAAACTCAAAAATCTTTAGAAAACGAACCCAGCAATCGGGCCATAAATCTAAAAAAAGTCGTTAAAACATTAAAATTTGTTTTTTAATGCCAATATACTTTGAATATTGGTCTTGTCTTAGCAGCTTTTGTCAAATTTTCAAATTGATTCAAAATTTCCTTTCATATGAAATTTTACACAATTTTCATTGAATCCATTTCATCAAAATGCAGTTTTCTAATTAGAATTTCTCAATTTTCTCAAGTAAACAGCCAAGAACGTAATTTTATTCGCATTTAAATTGCTTCTCTAATTTCATATAAATTGGAAAGGGAATGTAATACACAAAGATTTATGAGCAACTGACACAAGATGTTAAATTACAGTAGAATTACCTTACAACAAAAAAAAAGTAGAAAAATACAAAAAGAATTTAATGAAAAGATAAGGTGCAAATTTAAAATTTTAAAGTAAAACTAACAAAAATGGTTTTATTTATTTTTTTGTCTTCTTCTGAGAAAATAGAATGAAAATTAAAATTATATGGTTAGGAACTCATTTGTTTTGTGTTGTAATCAAAAATTTAAATTACTTTTTTTTTCCATGTAATAAATTATCGTAGTGAGCTCCAGACTGTGTAATTATCAAATTTAGTAAATGTGAGTGAACAAAAATTTTGTGGATGAAGAAAGTTAAATACAATTTTATAAAGCTGATTATTTGTTTTGTGTTTTCTTTTCAGTACTTGACAAAAGATTTTTGTACCTTAATTATTACTTTGTTTAAATTAAATTTTGATATAAAGAATTTTGGTCTTCCCTTTCCAGGTTTGTTTTTGTTAAAATTACATCGGTTTTTAACACCTGCCATTATTTCAGTATTATTTAAGTTAAAAACAATCGTTAATTATAATTTATTCTGATACAGATTGAAAAAAGAGGAAGTAAAATGAGAATAAATTATAAATAACACGCGTTGAACAATCAAAAGAGCTGACCATCTGCGGTTCGTCTTCCTTTTCATTGTATTGAATTGTAAGATAATAAAAGAAAGGAAAAAAATAACATTGAAATCATCTGCTGCTGTTTTAAACCATGATTCACTTAATCAGCTTTCAGGTTGTCCTGAAGATATATGATGATGAAAAAAATGAAAAATGAAAGTAAAATAGCTCTAATCATATATCATTATAACCATGAAAGTATGTCAATGAACACACGCGATTTGCTTTTTTTTGTATTCTTGAGGATTATTTACTTAGCGTGAATTCCTGTGACAGGGCTATTCAACTTCTGATTTTTTCATTCTTGATTTTAAATTTTCTTGAGATTTCCCTTCATTTTAGCAAATTTAAACTACGACGATCCTATTTTTGATGGCCCAAGACTTGGACTTTTTTTCTAAATCGTATTTTCGTAGAAATTTTGTTTAACTTTAAAAATAATGTTTTCAGTGTTTTGGTTAAAAAAAACACACTAACTTGAAACCCCATAGTGCTTGTCTATTCACCGCAAATATAGCAAACCAAGATATGCTTTTAAAATTTAATACTGGTCTTCTTTGAAAATGTTTAATATAAATATATAATATAATAGGCCGCGCAAAGTTTATCTAATTTTCCGATAATTTCTAAGTTTTGTAGAGAAGATGTTCAGGTAAAATATAATTCTTAATCTGAATTCGCAAAAATGAATGACACTATACAGAATATATTCAAAAGCTGAACCGAATTAATTGGCGTTTACATCTCAAATCTAGTCATTAAAAATTGTTGGTCAATAAGAAAGATCGAAGATGTCAAGCTGGACAGACCAGAATACTGCTGCTTTTTTAAGACCATTAAAAGCCATAAATGCATCTTCGATGACATAAATAGTGTAAGTTTCAATTCTGGTTTAAATTTTTGTTTTCTTTACTGATGACGAAGAAATAATTGCGGTCAAATTCCATCCTGCAAAAAACTGAGACTGCAAGAAATCAAAATTCAAAGAGTCTCAAACTACAAACAAAAGCTAAACCGATGGATGAGGTTGGATACTTTGTGCCACGCACGCCTTTCACCCCAAATCGTGTGACCAAATATTGTTGGACAAGTAAAACCATCAAAGATGTCAATCTGGACAGATCATAATACTGTTGCCCTTTTGAAAGCTATCAAAAGCCATAAATATCTCTACAATGGCAGAGACAGTGTAAGCTTTCATTAAATTTTAAATATATTATTTTTACAGAGACAAAGGATAATAAGTAAGCGTACAATTTGGCGTGGTAGCAAATGTAGAACAATTTCATCCATTCAGGGAGGTTTTTTCCAAACAAAAATGGAAACTCCAAAAAATCAAAATTTGAATAGTCGAATAGTTTAATAGACAAACAAAAGCGGAACCGATTGGAAACTGTAAAGGTATGAAAAGTCAAGAATTTTTAACAACTGCTGAAAATCGTAGATGTATCAAAAATCGCGGTGTTTTCCAAAATCGAGGAGTTTTCAAAAATCGTAGCGTTTTAAAAAATCGTGGGAATATTGAAACTACAAGCACTGAAGAAAATCAATACTTGCAAATATCTGACAATTCCAATATGTTGATTTTTAAAGCTTTAAGCACTGATGTAATGTTCGGCAAAGTTGAAGGCAAGTAATTATTCTACAAAATTCTTCATTAGATTTGTTGATAGAAAATTTTCAGTGCTATCTGACTACTCTGAATAATTGAGTAGTTTCGCCTTGAATTGAATATCCTTGAGATAATTTTCGATAAACAAAAATCATCAAATTATACCGATGTCAAATGAAGAACAAAATATATTTTTATATCCTGCACGAATTCTGAGCATGAAAAATTAAATTCAGCAAAACAAACTTTATTTGTGTAATTTTTTTTTTACCAAAGTTATTTCTTTTTTTTTGTATATTTCAAGCAAAAAAAATAAAAAATTATTGTACTTGCACCGACAATGTTATAAATAATAAAATCATGAAAAAAAGAACATGCAGTGCAGGTAAATATTGATTTCCGGTTAAATGTAAGAATTATTCGTATGTACCTGTGTTTCCTTACATACACATACACATTTTTTTTAAATGTGTATTGAAATACACAGGACGTAAATTCCTTTTCGTTTATTTTTATCATCATCATCATTTGTAATAATAGACATTCATCATCATTTCTTATTACTTTTTTTATTATCATTATCGTATTATTGCACTTCCTTATGAAAATATGAAAGGAATTCATTAGAATTATAGATAATTTTTTTTAACTGAATACATAAAAAATAACCAAAAAAATTAGAACAACACAGCTTGAATCCTCTTTAAGACGTGTGCCATTTCTTTTCAATTAATATGAAATAAAATTACACTTAAACACAATTTACCGGATATACGAGTTATTTACAGAGATTATTAACTAGAAAAACTTTTTAATTTGACATATAACATGAACAGATGTTTTTTAAGGGTTTCATGGCCTAGAAAACGAATTTCTTAAAAATTTTTCTTATTTCGAATGTTGATTCTCAAAATAAAAGTTAATATCAAATTATCATAATATTGATCTACCGCAGTCACGATTTACGCGAAATCATTGAAATATGATATGATAATTTTAAAGAGAGACGATGTTTATGAATTATTATCAGTATTATTTTGAAATGTATACAATTCAAAGATTTCATTTCAACGAAGGAATTTTTGATAACATAAACATTGAGACATCTTTTCAACTGAAATTGATTTTGCTTATCTTCTGCTCTTTAAAAATTAATCAGAATTAAATTATTTTATATAAACATGTTTTTATTTAAGATCCACCCATATCAATTTCAGATCATAATAAATTATGTTAAGTGTCAAAGAAATTCAATTTCCTTTAAAATTAAGTGAATAAATTAGCTAGGCACGAGCACGTTCCAAAAATTATTATCTCCTTGAATTTTGATTCAACTTTTAATTTTGCTTGTTCTCAAGAACGATGATATTACTTTGTGTAAATGAGAAGTAACGCGTGGATTTATATTAAAAACTGCATAATCTTAATTTTAATACTCCGAAATTGAAATTAAATTGTTTTTCACGGTTATTTATTAAATTTCAAGAGTTTTATATTCTACAAAATTTTGAAAATTAATATTATTTCGCGAAATTGAACAAACAAAATCAGTTTAACAATTATATTTTAATTAGTTGCTCTGAAAAACAAGTTTTAATTGTTACAAGTACAATTTTGGTTTTCATTATCATTATGTTTCAATTTCATTTAATTCACAGAATTCTAGGGTTTGATAAATGAAATTCTAAACATTGAGATCCATTTCAGAAACCGCCCGGTTAACACCATGCACACAGTTGTATTATAGAACGTCAAGGGTAAGGATCTCTTCTAGGCAGAGCAAAATTACTTTCATATTATCTCTTAGCCTCACATTTCCCCCACATACATTCATCCACTTCATATGAGATTAAAATTACATGTTTTGGTTAAAATTAAGGCATTTAACGTGGTTTTGCCAAAAAACCACCACTTTTAAGCAACCACATCAAGCCTTTATAAATTGTAATTAATATAAAATGTTACAGTAGAATTTTCATTTGTTTAAACAAAGTGCCGCTAATGTACCACTAGAAGGAATACCGCTACAAGAAACATTGAATTTTTTTATTTTTAAATTTTTTATTAAAATTTATGTATGAGATAAAATTCTTCTTTCCTCTCAGATCATCCTACTCACAGACTAAACATTTCTTATTGTATATGTTTGAAGATAAATGATTTTCGGTCTAGCATGTCTAACATTAAATGCATTGCATGGAATTTTTTAATAATATACTTAATAATAGGCGAGTATCCTCCTACTAAATTTAATTTCTTTTTTTTATATTTAAAGAGAACAAAAATTCATTTGAAATTGTTTGGAAGGAAAAGACTTACTTGTGTTTTTTGATTAGGAATCATTTAAAATGCAATGAATTTAAATTATAATATCAAAATTCATTTTAAATGGAATCTTTCAGCATTGTCATTGTTGTTTGTCAATATGTTACATTGATAACTTCAAATAATGGTCATATGAGAATAACTTTGTTATATGTCACCATCTTTATCTTTTTAAGGGAAGATGTCTTTTAATTGCTCATAAATAATTATTTATTAGGATCATGCTCAAATGAAACATGGACTCAAAGTTAAGAGACACGATTTTTGAGAATACTTAGTGATGTCATATTGAACGCATCCGATTTGGGTAATGGCAAAATTTTCAGAAACCGCGAAAAATCATAGAAATTGCAAAAACCGTGTATTTTCAAATCGGTGAGCACTGTTTAAAAATTTCACAAGTTTAGTAAATTTAGTGATTCTTTTCAATCTTTTGTGATTTCTGCGATTTTGCGCTGTCTCTGAAAATTCTGCGATTTAAAGTTTTTTTTTGGAGCATTCCTGGATTTTTGAGAAGTCTATGATTATTGTGGCTAGTTTTGAAATTTCCGTGTGTGGCATTTTATCACAAAGATCCTGAATTCGATCCTAGTAAATGCTTGAAGAAAATTAAACTGTTTCCGATTATTAAAAGTGAAAATTCAATGAGACTTGTCTTACCTACAGGCTGTAGTCAGGTCGCGCCAAATTGACACCTAAATGCCAAAACCGCCAAATGCCAAATTCGCCAAACACAAAATTTGCCAAAAAGCATATTGGCCAAATGCCAAATTCACCAAATACGCCAAATGGCAAATATGCCAAATTTTCCAATCACCAATTGCGCCAAATGTGCCAAACGCCGAATTTGCCATGCGCCAAGTGTGCCAAATGCGCCAAACATGAAATTCGCCGCATGCCAAATGTGCTTGCCACCAAAATTACAGCAATCCATTCTATCAAACCGAAAATAATATATTAAATTCCAACACTGCTTAGGAAATAATTTCATTTGAAAGGAACAAAATATGCATAATAATTTAATATTATAAAAGACCTTTGTATGTATTATTAATTTTCTATAAATTATTATTCAGATTTTATGTGTGTGTGTGTGTGTGTGTGTGTGTGAGTGTGCCTAAAAGTGTTAATCGATTATCATGCGTAACAATAAAAGGAGGTATTTTACAGACAATATTTTGGTTCCAAAGTGTACCATCTTAACTTTTTGTTATTTACATTAAAATTTTCATCCTTTGTATCGTCATTTTGTAAGCAAAATTAAATTAAGATACCAAAAAATAAATCAAAATAACTTTGTTTACCATAAATATTTCAATAGATAACGATCTACTAATGATAACACAAGCAAACAAATTGCTTGCAAATGGCTTTTAATAAATTAATTTTGAATGAGAGTACAAAAGCATTAAAATTTGAATAGGGCCAAAAATATTCTTTTTTCGTAACAATGATGAAAATTTTGTTTTATCATGACGAAGTTGTTGTTATCTTCCATGAGTTTGTGGAAAATTTTGTAAGACTTGTGTAAAAAAATAGGAAATAGAATTTATCATTTAAAATTCTTCTTTTATTGAAAAAGAAATGAATATTTATAATGGATATCTGTGAAATTTTTTATCTTTTCACATAAATCAATCTAGAAGGGGTTTCGGATGGTAACTTTAAAGGACTCCCACCTTGAATCAATTGCAGGATGAAAATTTGCACAGTTTCACTTTCAACACCCAATTACTTGTTTGAATTGTTTTGTTTAAAGGTTGTAGGAATGAAGAAAAATTATGACATTTGACCTTTTTTCATTATTTCCATAAAAAGAGTTGCGGAGGTGGTCTGAAATTATTTGGATATATTAAATTTTTATGAAATTCAATAAACAACAAACAACAAAGGTTGACACAGAAAAACAAAATTTCACAAGTGAACCCGAGGCTCTAGGAAATCAAATATCAACAAAAATTGTATGTTATTTGAATTTTTTTATTATGTAAAATTGTAAATCCTGCTTTAATATCAAATATTTTTGTAATGAAGCGTTTGATGCATTTGTGACAAAAAGAGGACTGAGACAAAATTTTTTAGGGTACTATGAGAACATGCTTTGGAGTCTGTGTATCAGAATGGGTGTAATTGGGCTTTCGCGTCAGATTTATTGGAAAAATGTCACTTTTACTCAAAATTGAATCAAAATCAAGGAAAACGCCTTTGCAATCAACAGCAATCAAAAAACAATATAAATTACATGTATGAAATATTTTTCAAATGAAATGACATAAAATTCTATTTATTTTTGACATTTCAAAATCAAAATGAAAATAAATTGTTTGACGATTCAAGATGCAATCAAATAAAGAAGCAGATAAAGCATTTTCAAATAAACTCGATATGAATGAAGTAAATGCATTTGATTTCCAAGATGCAATTCAATTTTTGATATTGCAAAGACAGTTTTATATTGCATTAAATTCGTTTTTTGATTAAATTTAAATTTGAATTTCAATACATTTTCCTTCTTCTTGAAATATTCTTTGAATGCAATGATTTTGATTTCATAAGACATGCCTTCAAACACTTTTGGAATAAACACAAATATGTGAACAGCAAATAAAGAAATAAATAAAAATGAATTCACTTTTGTTTATGCAATATATATTACATATTAAACTTCACATTAAATGGAGACGTCTGGTATTCTGAAAAAAAAATTAAATTAAAATCTATTAAATAATAATAATAAAGAAAATTCAATTATGCAACCTTTTATATGCATTTCATATACAAAATATGTCATTTTTATTAATTGTTATCACTTTGTAAATAAGTTTTGATATGAAAACAATTCAATTTAAACAACAAAAATGTCCATTAAGCAAAATTGATATTTTTCATACAATAAAATGCAAAACAATAATACACAATTTAAAATTTTCCAAGAGTCATATGAAAATGAATAATTAATTATGTTTGTGTTATAAATTTCGAAGTTTTTCTGGCATGTAATCATAAATATTTTAGATAAACTAATAAAATAACATAATTTGTTTATATGACTGGCAACATGTTGAAATTTGTTTGTTCAGATGAATATTGAATGAACATAAAAAAAATGTATTACATGATGATGTCAAAACTGTTAATTTTTATGGGTTTTTAGTGATGTACGTTTCAGTTTTTTGTTTTTCCTGCTTTATCTTGAATTAAACTTTTTTTTTATTGCTCTGGAATTTCATATCACGTAATTTATTTTATTTTCTGTTAAATGTCGAGAAAAAAAATCGGTTTTATTATCTGATTGTGGGCCATATCCGTTAAAATTTTCAAGGTTTATGCATTAATGATTTATTTATTTTTAATTTCATTTTCGAATTAAATGTTTGTATATTTTGAACAATTGTTGCACATGTTCAATTTTATTTTAAATAACATGAATTTGATAGTAAATTTCGAGTGTGAAGCTTGACAGTGTCAATCGGTTTACAATTTCAATTCACCAGATGGCGCTGAGAGGTATTTTTTTCCTTCATATGGCTCAGCTTTGACGTTTTCCTAGAAATTTTTGTTGATTCTGTTGATCAGCCTTCGGATCGATAGAGACTTCAACTCTGCGACATAGCATATTTTTGTTTTGATTCGAATCCACCAGATGGCACTGAGAACTGAGTTTATCACTAGTACTGAGATAAAAATTGAAAACATGTCCTAGATACCCTGAAATCACTTTAATTAGGCTTAGCTCAGGCTGCAAGTTTTGTTCGATCCTCGTATCAAGACTAAATCCAAACATTTAATCATAATTTTATTGAAATTAGTCATAAAAATTTTCTCTGGCTTACCTAAAAATATGCCAATTCAAACGGAAATTTACTTTGAAATGTATACACATAATTTCTTTTTAAACTGTCTCTTCTTTTATCATAACATTAAGATTTTTGTACGTTTCCTCGCATTTTTTGCCATCAACCAAATTGAACAATAACCATTAAATTCCGCTTTACTTTCCAAAACAACATCACAAAAGATAAATAATGTATTTGTTCAAGCGAAAAAAAATTCCCAATAAATTCGGCTGAAAAATAAAATTACTTCAAGTATTCCAGATGTTCAATGTCGTTAAATTGCTTATTTTATTACATTTTTGTCTTTATTTTTTCTTTCAGTTTTTTTACATTGAAAGCGGAAAATGATTAAAATACAATACAAAATATCGAGGATGTTTATGTTAAATTGTAATTGTAATATCAAATTTTGAAATGAAATTCCAATAATATTTGTCGGTCAATTTTTAATTGATATTTCAATTTAGTATTTTCATTTTTTTTTTAATTGTTTTTATATTCATTTTATTATTAAATTCAATTAAAAGTAATAAATTGATGAATGTTTGCATTCACTCATATGTTTGTTTTTCAATTACGTCAGTTGTGTGTGTGTATAAATTACAATTCAATTGCTATCAACATGCACACGAGGTTAAAGTGAGAGCAAAACCTTTGAATGATGGAAATATTTGCATTTTACAGGGAAATGTTCCAAGATATTAAAATTAAAATTGAATATGTAATAAAATTTTATTTCTGGTGTTTCAATAAAAATTCATGGAATGTTTGCAATAATGTTCAATTAAAATGTAGGTTGTTAACTGATTTTTAATGGAAAACTTTCTAGACTGATAATTGTAATTTGAAAATTTTATTGTTTTGTTTTCGATGATCGATTGGCAATGTGCAGACGAGGTCGTATTCTGTTTAACTGAGATTGATTGCGTTTGATTGTCTCTTGATGTCTGGAAAACTGGACAAAATTGATGGTTTATTTAAAATATGTCGAAATGTCGTCAAAAGAGCAATTATTTTCATAGAAATTTTCTTCTGTGATGATTCCTGATGGATGTGTTTCGAATTTCTCGGCTCGTTTCATTATTACAGACTGTTCTTCTTCGTTTTATAGCTCGATGATATACTCAGCTATTCCGTTGCTTGTTGTAAGAAGATTACAATCAATAATGAGCTTAGCACTATCTATTATTGAGCTAGCATTTGATGAAACTTCTTCAAGTTGGTCTTGTAGCCGTATGGACTTTGTGAGCGTTTTTAATCTAAAATGAAACTTTACCTTAGCATGTTGTGTTGGAGGCTTTATTGGATACTTTAATGTATATTTTGATTTATAAAAAGACCATTTAAGGCTCTAGTATGGTCTTAAGTCCGGCCAACCGTGCATATCCGCTCATCTTAACTCATTAACCGCCGCTCTTGAACCCGTGGACCAAAAACCTTGAAATTTTACATAGAAGCTCAAAATAGGCCTATTTGAATTTTAAAGGTTCGAGCGGGCTTAAATTTTGGCCCAGGGGCTCAGAAAGTGCCGTTGCGTTTACGCATCAGCCGCGGTTAACGATATAAAAAGTAATATGAAGTAATAAAATAAAAAGATTCAATTTCAATAATTTTTCCTCAAATTTGCTCTATAACTTTTTATTCAACATAGATTGGATTCTTTGTGTATGTTGACTCACGCGAGGACCACATTCCCTCACGATTTTTAATGTCCGGCTCATCATTAATTGTCATAATCTCATAAGTTGCGGTCACTTCGGCGTTTTTATCATCACCATTCAACTGGTTTTCGTCAAAACCTTCTTCATCTGTCGATCCCTCACATCAAGAGCGATTACCACAATTTGTAATTTTCAAAATTATACTCTAAGACGTTTTGTACTTCATTTAAAGTTAATAATTGTCGGTTTGTCATCTACTGTCAAAGTAAATATATGATTATTTTAGATATCGTATTCCGCGACCGTTGCGTTTACGCAACACTAAAAAGAAACGAAAAATATTGATATTTCTAAATTATTGACAAAAAATCTCTTGAAGTATTTTTAAAATACAAGTCAAATAGTGTAAAATAAAAGAAAATAAAAATTAAATACCTTCATATTTCTTTATGAATTTTTAATTAAAAAAAATTTGTGAATTTTTTCACAACTTTACATTTCTAGAAATTTACACAAACTTATGGTAAATTTATCAAAACACCATTATCCTTATACATAAACATTCAAAAATTAAGAATACATACAAAGTTTTTGATAATAACTGTAAAAGTTAGATAAAATGTCATTGTTATTTGGTGTTGCGTATACGCAACGGTCGCGGTTAATGAGTTAAGAAGTTTTTTTGACGTACTTATAATCATTTTTTTTTCTGGCCTGGTCAAGAATTGAATTCCAGAGTTATCTTTTCTGAGCTTTTTAATTCAAATTTCTTACTTGATGTTTCTTTGATCTGCTTGGTCCCCATCGTTCCATCTGGCTTAGGTCTGCATACACCGGGACGACGTTGGCGTCTGGATTCCGACTTTAATCGATCCGATAAGTCGGATAGTTTTTATTGAATGTCAGCTTGTATGTAGGACAGTTCACATTTATCATCGGCATATTCTAGGAACTCAAGCCCCTTTTACATGGTCCCAAATATTTCATAGCCAATAAGTAGCCTTTTAGTATTTATCTTTAAATATTGGTCTATGTCAAAATAATTGATGTAGCGCCAGTCATGTTAAATTATCTTCATTTACGATAAAAGTAAAATTTTAAAAACTTTTTACATGAAACTTAACAGACATTTTAAAATCAGATCAATTATTGAATTGAAAAATAGAATAAAATATTCAAAGTTATTTGCATACTATGCATATTATATTTAGATATTCATGTCAATTACTGTAGAGATTGAAACCAGATTCAATTATTTCACATTCAGTTAGCATATTACAGGAACGTCGTTACATTCTCAAATAAATATCACAATCAATTCATGTAAAATAATATCAATTTCGATCAATTTTCCCAGCAATTCTATTTCAAAAATAATATAAAATATTTGTTTGCAAGCAATCAATCCCTGTAAAAAATTTTACTGTAAATTCCACAGTCGATTTTCGGTAAATTCAACCAAAAAAACTGGTTGAATTTACCAAAAAAATTGGTAAATTAAGCCGATATATTGGTTAAATTTACCAGTCAAATTGGTTGATTTTACTGATAAATATCGGTTCAATTTACTGAAAAAATTGGTTGAATTTACCGAAAACATTGGTTGATTTTACCAAAAAAAACTGGTTAATTTTACTAATAAAATAGGAAATGTGTTTTTAAATATTGATATAATCGTTATTTGGATCAAGCTTGATAAAAAATGTAAGAATTTAACATTTAAAAAAGTGAAATAAATAATTTCATTAATAATTAATGTGTACAATCAGCCATGTTCAACTCGTCTACTAGTAGATTTTTACAATTTGTAAATTTATTTTATGAGAAAGGCACTTGATGTATTCTTCAAAGTTATATTTTATAATGTTTCTTAAAGTTTAGCGTTTTCAGATTTTTTTCAGAGGATCTTTTGGGCAGTGTGGGTCTAGGACTCTCGAAAATAACCTAAAAATAATTTTTTGACCATAAAAAGCGGAATTCTACTCCAATTTAATTCAAATTTGGAAAACTTAAACTATAAAAAACTTGAGATTCCCTAACGGACACATCACTGAGCCCTGAGTGTAGCCCAATATGGCTTATATTGTGATTTTTTCATTTTAAATCATTAATCGTGGCGATGCATTTACGCAACACCAAAATTGAATGCAATTCTATCAGGCTTGTACTGTTATCTTCAAAATCTTTGTATGTATTCTTAATGATTAAATAATGATGTTTCATCAAAAGGGTGTATTGACAATTTTTTCATACTTACTACAATTTTTTTCAAATTTTTAACACCCAAAAAGGGACCAAACACCTGCCTAACATGTGCTAATCAGACTAAGTTTTGACTGGGCATTTTTGAATTTTTAAATAAATAAACGACTGTTTTTTTATCAAACTAATGAACAATTTGATATAATAGAGCTTCTAAGAGAGGGTTTATTTTATATGAAAATTTCACTCTATCAATTTTAATCTCATTTATTTATGAATGCTCCACTGCTATGCAGCTCCCCTTTTAGAGAGGGCTGATTTTAAACACAAAAACATTAGAGAAAGAGAGAAAATAGTCACATGAAATATGAATCCATCAGTTTTAATCTCATTTGATTACTTATGAAAACAAATCAAAATTGCCCATTTAGTCTAATTGGCCCAACTTGGGCAGGTTTTTGGTCTTTTTTCAAATCATATCGAATAAAAATGAGAAAAGCAAAATCTAAGGCTAAGATTCTAAGCTCTATAGCTTTTCTTGGGCAGCTCTTGAGCCCTTTCTGGGTCTTTAAAATTTTGACAAAAACGGCTGATTTGTCATTTTGAAAAGATAACAATATTTTTTGAATATAATATTGAAAAAAGGTTCAAGATTGGCCCATATTGGGCAGTCCTTTTTTGGACGGACAGAAGATTTATAATTTTTGAGGATAAGTCAAACTGATATTATTATATAAAAGATATTATATAATATAATATCAAATTAACTCATTAATCGTCATTTAAGATCCCGTAAGCCAAAAATATTGAATACAAAATACAAACTCACATTTTTAAAAATTTACTCAAAAATATGAAAAAATTGTCAATACACCCTTTTCCTGAAACATTATTATTTAATCATTAAGAATACATACAAAGATTTTGAAGATAACAGTAAAAGCCTGATAGAATTGCATTCAATTTTGGTGTTGCGTAAATGCATCGACACGATTAATGATTTAAAATGAAAAAATCACAATATAAACCATATTGGGCTACACTCAGGGCTCAGTGATGTGTCCGTTAGGGAATCTCAAGTTTTTTATAGTTTAAGTTTTCCAAATTTGAATTAAATTGGAGTAGAATTCCGCTTTTTATGGTCAAAAAATTATTTTTAGGTTATTTTCGAGAGTCCTAGACCCACACTGCCCAAAAGATCCTCTGAAAAAAATCTGAAAACGCTAAACTTTAAGAAACATTATAAAATATAACTTTGAAGAATACATCAAGTGCCTTTCTCATAAAATAAATTTACAAATTGTAAAAATCTACTAGTAGACGAGTTGAACATGGCTGATTGTACACATTAATTATTAATGAAATTATTTATTTCACTTTTTTAAATGTTAAATTCTTACATTTTTTATCAAGCTTGATCCAAATAACGATTATATCAATATTTAAAAACACATTTCCTATTTTATTAGTAAAATTAACCAGTTTTTTTTGGTAAAATCAACCAATGTTTTCGGTAAATTCAACCAATTTTTTCAGTAAATTGAACCGATATTTATCAGTAAAATCAACCAATTTGACTGGTAAATTTAACCAATATATCGGCTTAATTTACCAATTTTTTTGGTAAATTCAACCAGTTTTTTTGGTTGAATTTACCGAAAATCGACTGTGGAATTTACAGTAAAATTTTTTACAGGGATGTGTGTGTATGAGGAAGATTTTTTCTCACATGTTTAATTGAAATCAGTTGAAACGAGGAACTATTTTTTTTTTATTTTTACAGATGTCTTTATGTTTGAATGGTATGCAAAAAAACATGTAAAATGTGTCATGTATTTCTGACTTCCAGAGAAAATTCAATAAAATTTATGATATATCTCAATGTAAAATGTAAACCGAAAAAATGAACAATTTTAACATAAAAATGTTCTGTATTATAGTCAATTTCAAATGAGATTTTCTCTGGATTTAATTTCATTGTATTTCAAACAAAAAAAAATTGTGTGAAAGGAAATTATGAATGAAAATCACCAGATGATCGGGATACACAGAAATCGTATCAAAACAAAACATTTCATGTTCATTTTACACCCTTATGTGAGAGAGAGAGAAAATATAAATTTAAGCAGAGAACGAGCCGGCACATTATATGAAAATGAATTTTCCCGCTTTAATTTTCATATCACTCGACGACTGTGATTGCTCTCTTTTCATATGTAGACGAAAATGATTGCACGTTATGTGTAATAGAAGTAAATGTTGTTGGTAATTTTTGCTAGTTTGTAACTAAAATCGAAAAATTGTCTGATCACATTCAGTCTTTTGCTTGCCTTCGAACTAAACGGTCGAAAAAATTGGAACTATATCTACTTGAATATTTTTACATTAAATTGAAATTTGAGTGATAATATTTTTTTAATCACCTCTGAATTAAAGAGAACCTCTGAATTCAATAAAATAAATCATCAATATTAAAGTTAAAAATTTAATCAAAAAAAAAAAATATTATTTTACTATTAAAAAAATAATAAATAAATAAAAATAAATAATAAAATAAAAATAAAAAAATAGAAATTTCAAAATAAAATGTTAAATGTAAAAAAAATCAAAATTTTCTCATCAACGTGTTCTTTCAACAATCAAATATTTATTTGCTGTTAAAATATTTTATAAGACAAATTGCTTGTAAGAAAATATAAATAAAATAAAAAGTTAAAACAAAGTGTAAAATAAAATGAATTATCTGAGCAATTTAAATCGATTTTCGCTATTACAATTATTATTATTAGTGTTATGAAAATTTCTGATAAAAAATAAACAGATTGAATGAGTGATTTATATTAAATGAATTAAATGAAATGGAAATTTATCGTTAAATTTGAAAAAATTTATATAAATAAAATAAAAATAAAAAATTTCAAATTAATTACAATACCATTCATAGTAAATGTAAGCGAATTTCCTAGAAATTGGTTTTCAATGTAAAAATCTAAGAAAAATGTCTGATCATCTCAAGTGCTTCTCATTATAATTAAGATGAATGAATAGGAAAAAAATAAGAAAAATCAGATATTAAAAGTAAAAGAATATGAAAAAAAATATATGAAAGTGTGAGTTAATTTTGTGATTGACATGA
The DNA here is from genome assembly GCA_900002565.1 of Culicoides sonorensis. Classification (NCBI taxonomy): domain Eukaryota; kingdom Metazoa; phylum Arthropoda; class Insecta; order Diptera; family Ceratopogonidae; genus Culicoides; species Culicoides sonorensis. The sequence goes on from LN483541.1 coordinate 115,850, forward strand.
TGTGAAAAAAATCATCAATAAATAAAATGATAATACCACTTGAATATTCATTCAAGGCAATTGACTAATCGAGGGACCCAAATTTCGATAATGAATAAAGACAACATTTAAAATGGTCCTTTTCTAATTTAAGAAACAGAAATTATTCATCGTATTTCAAATATTTGTTTAAATCTTTACATAATTATGGCTCACAAGTCGAACAGTTTTAATTTTCATTTAACACTTTGAAGTGTTTTATGATCTAAAATGAACTAGGGCTAAATTTGTAAAATGTTCATGTGAAATCCAGTGAAAAATTGTAAATTATTGTAAAAATTGTAAATTCATCAATTTTCGGCGCCATGAGCTTTCAGATAAATTGTAGGCCAACATATTCAACATTTTTAGTTTTTTTTTTTGAAAATTTACAATTTTGAAATAAAATATGTAAAAAAGTGAAATTTTTCCAATGAAAAATCTTCGGAACCTATGAGATAATTTAAGACCAGGGTACTAAAAAATTAGAAACAAGAATTTATATTGCGTAATGCTGAAAAATGTTGCTATGTTATTCTGAACAACTTTCCTGAAGACGGCATTCATAGAAATATATTTTTTTTAGTGCATTTCGTAAGACGATTTGACCGCCGTCACTCTGTCACTGATCGCTATCCATAACTACAGAATGGTCTATCGGAGCGAGGTCGGTTTTTTTGTTAGATCGAGGAAATCATAAGCACTTGTTCATACTCATTAGATTAGACTCCAAAGCTTGAAAGTCCGTTAAAAACGGAAAAAAATTAAAAAAATTGATGATTTATTTAGATGGATGAATGAGCTTTTTAAAATGCTTTAGCTCATTGCCTTTGAGAATAGGTTCAATGATTGGGCTCAGGGATTAGGCTCCAAAGCCTCCAGAGCCCGAAAACAATCAAAAGCTCAAAATATCTGCTTTTGTCTAAATTATTATGTTTTTTTAAAAAATTGCTGATTTAAAAAAAAATATCACAAAATTTTTAAAATGGTGGAATTCTTCCGGTTTTTTCAAAAAAAAAAAAATCAAATTTCGGACTTTTTTAAAAAATTTCGAAAACTCAATTTTGAAAAATTCTTTAAAAGACTTAATTTTATTCAATGAAACGAGTTCCATCGAAATGTTCTTAGAATTTCACATTTTTATTGTCTTTTCTACATTAAAGTTAAGCAAAATTCCCTGCAGCAATTTTCTGCACATCAAAGTGTTAAAATTTAAACTTAAAATACAATGCTCATGATAAAATGAGAAGCTTTTCATTTACATTTCATCTCAATTTATGTACTTTGCATCCTTATTTTACAAAGCAAAAACTTTTTTCTGTATCCTTTTATTATTTTAAATATTTACCCAACTCTCAAGTCTCTGAAGAGACCACTTAGTTCGATAAAGAAGTATATAATGGCACATAAATTCAACATTTGCCACAACAATCATCAATTTATCGAAAATATTTTTCTCTCTCTTTCAATCCATACAATTTATTTGCATAATTCATGTTTCCCAAACGCAAATAACAAATGCAGAAATAAATATTGTAGTGTCAGTTGATAACTTGCGTGATTTCAAACCACAAACACACATGTGTAGTGGAAATTTTTTGATGAAGTTAAATGGAATTTAATAGCAAAAAGTCAGTAAAAATGTACATAGCTGATGTGTAATGAAAAAATCCATATTAAAAGTGTCTAAAAATAAAATTGAAGCGTATTTTATTGCGTTTACACTCACAATTATTATGAAATAAAGTGAAAATAATTTCAAGTCTAAATATCATCAGACATGTTCTCGTATTGCATTAAAGACAAATTCAAATCAGAAAATTGTTGAAATGAAGCTGTAATAATAATAATAATAACAATAAATCTAAAGAAAGAAGACAGTTCAATTCCATTGAGAATTGTTTTCACAACATAAACTGGAATGAAATTGATAAATGTTCTTTGTCGGATAATTGTGATGCATATTGAACACGAGAAAATTGCGACAAATAAGAAAATGCCAAGAAAATTTAACATTTAAATAGAGTTCTGAAAATTTAAATTGTGCTATGTTTGAATAAATTATTGCAAATTGTGAAATTTCTACGTTCCATCATTGCAATTGATTGAAATTTAAGGAATTTGAATTAAAAATATTTGCAAAGAATTTTAATTGAATAATTTCTAATTACAATTTAATAATAATAATAACAGTGTTAGATTCCAAACATTGCTAATTTTTCATAAATTTTTCAATTCAACATTTTATGATGAACCTTTTCCTCTTCAAAAATTATAACTAGTTAGCGATTTATTTGTGATTAAATTTCTGAATAAAGTTATAAAGCAATTAAATAATGTTAAAGCACTTAATTAAGTGGGTAGACATCTTAAAATAAAATGACGGTAATGAAGTGATTTTAACAGTTAATTTCTTTTCATTATAACTTGAAATAACAAAAGTTTCATTAAACGATCATTTGCATAGTTTTTACGTTTTAATTGATAAAGTTTTCCCTCTCCATGTAAAGTAAAGCGGAACCTTTTTTTTAAAAAAAAAAAAAAACTCAAAACCTTTGAAAGAATTTAAGAGTTAATTAAAACTATTTTAATTAAAGTTACTTTTATATTAAATAGTTGCAACTGTTACAATTCATTTTATGAAAATTGTCATAAACAATTATTGAGTGGGTTTACTTGAAACAAAGCCATTGTCTGGGATTTTTTCAAGAATAACTAAGAGTATTAATTTAATTGTGTTGAAAAAATATGACCTATATCCCTGTATGCCTTAGACGTTTTTTTTAAAAGAAGTTTGTATTTAAAAAATTCTAGAAATTTCGTAACGAAAATATAATACTAAAATACTTGAAAATTCAGTTAATTTCCAATTTTATTAAACAATAATCAACAGATGGTTTAGTAATTATTTTTAGCTCCTTTCGGATCATAAGGTTTTAAAGAAAAGTAGTATTTTGGATTTTTCCAAAATGTTTAGAACATTTTGAACAAAAAATTGGCCTTATCAGTATATTTTATTAATCCGCGGTATTTTGCGATCCGCCGTCTTTCACGACCCATGGTTGTTTCGCAATCCGCGTTTTTTTCGCGATTGGTAACGACTGACACACGGACGGACAGCACGACCGCCTACAATACCGGCCTGCGCTAAAAATAACAATTAAAAAAATTAAAAACTAACCCCGCAAACGCCCCGCATGCGAGGTTATCGCCAAGCACTACAGGGTGATTTGCAGGACGTTTTCAACTTAGAGTGCAAGGCATAATTTTTCAAATGCAAAACAAGGGTTTTAAGCCACATTTTGACAAATTAATATCATAAGAAGTGTCTATAAGCTCGTGTGTGATAAAATTCGGAATGCGGGTTATAAGTTTAAGGTAAAGTGATGTAAGGCAAAGTTGTAGCGAATTTTATAAGCTTCTACTTTGCTGAAGTGAAATGAAGTGCTCGAGTATTTTCCTATCAACATTTTTTGCTTAGAACAATTTTCCAGGAAGTCCTAAAAACTAAAATTTTATAATAAACATGGTTTGCGCCCGACAGATGGCGCCAAGAGGTGTTCAGAAGATTAACAGAAAGAAAAAAACTTTGGATAGAATAAAAAATGCTGGGTTAAAAACATTACTGTGTGTGCAAGGGTTAAAAGAGCCTAAAACCAACTCACCAAGACTGAGAAAATTGTTGATAAGGTCGTTGATAACCTCAGCATGTTTAGATAAAATTTGACACACTTACCTTCATTTCCAAAAAAAAATTAACTCAAGTATAAAAAGTCACTTTCATATTAAATTAAAACAAAAAATTATTTCTCTTCCTTTGAACTCTCATCATAAAGCTCTCTTATGATTATGAAAAATTATATTTACATCCATTCAAAGTCATACATTTTGCACTTCAACTGCTCTCTAAAAAATTATAATGAATTTAACAAGACCAAAAAAAAGTCAAGTGAGGTTTACTTTGAAATTCATACTATTGTGAATGTAATGTTATAAAATGTCAAAAAAAAAAATAATAATGAAATTTGATCAAACAGAAATTATTAAAAGTTTAACTATACACTTGACTGCTCCCATTATGATTCATATTGTTTAACAAAATGCTCTTGAAACGCACATATTAAAAAAAATGATACACAAAAAGGCCTTTGAAAAACAATATCTTGTATAAAAATAATTTTAAGTGGGAGGGGGGATTAAGGGATTCAAATCCTCTATTTTCCCTATTCTATAATGAAAACAAAATTAAGATTCAATTAAGATAAAAATTTTTAATGGAAAATCATTTACCTTGAAGTAGAAACATAAATTGCATAGGCTTTAAAAACCCTTTTGTTAACCCTGGTATTCATGAAACGCTTTAATTTACACTTGTAAATTGTCGAGGACTTTTAATAACAACTCTTTTGTTTTTAATTTTCATTTTTTTTTGTATTTTAATCATTTGTTGTGTAATTTCATTTCAAATAAAAAAAAATTGTTTACAATTTTAAGTACGTAATATAATTTAAATGAAAATAATAATGATCTTTTAAATGAATGGCATATTTAATTTATACAATTACACAATTTATATAATGATAATTACGATTTTACATGACATTTTTATGCAATGAACAGTTTTTTCTTCTTTTATTTTATTTGATGTAATGTCCTTGCATTTATTTTAAATAAATTAATGTTGCATTTTATTATTTTTCATGCTAAAATCTTTGTTTCCTGGAAATTCAAATCCAATTAAGGGAAATATGAATGTTATCAAAAAAATATATTTAATTAATTCTGTTTCGTTGTCATATGAGAAAAAAATTATTTTGGTTGTATTTTATTCAACTGACATTTGATTAAAACATTTCAAATAAATTGGACATTAGATATGTTTCATGTATGTAATAAATTTTATTATATTTCAAATTAATTTTCTTTTATATTTGTATTTAATGTAAAATATCCAAAAAATGTTCAAATTAAGCTCAAAATTAAATAAATTGATGATTTTAAAATCGCGGATCGCTAAAATTGGCAGAAATTTACAAAATAGCCAAATTAACTGAATTGTTGAAGTCTTTTTTTGAACTTTGAATATGAAACACTTGTGTGATGGTCAGACAAACTGTACTCTAAGTTAAAACGCCCCGCAGACCACCCCGCATAATATGCATAGACTAAAAGAGTGCCCATAATACTCGAATTTTTGTACCAAGTTAACTAGAAATGCGATATAAATTTCATTCATGACATATCCTGTAAGCGTCAATCAAAGATCTTCGTCTGCGGACCAAGTCCCTTTGTACTGCGGGGCGTTTTCAGCTTTCAATGTGGTCAGATGGTCGTAAAATTCCAGATCAAATGTTTTTGTTGCTCTTTTTTTTTATTAAAGTAATAAAAAATGAACGATAATGCAAAATTAATACTGATTTTTTTTCTCATCTAGGAATCAAATAACATTAAATTGAAATAAATGTGACAATATGTACCTTTTAACCATGTAAAACATGTACAATGATCATAAATTGTGATTCCACGTTATTGTTTTCACAAATTAACGAGAAATATTCAATCATTTTATTGTTATCAACTAAAATATTTAATGAAAATATGCAAACATTACCAATGATTGATCTAGTGTACAATACATTGACCACAATTATTCCAAGTCAAACTCAGATATCGCAACCATATGATGTGAGTTATCGTGGAAATGAACTTGGTCCATCGTCATCATCAACGCACAATGAATCGCTGACATCAACACCATGGACACCTAATAAAAATCTGCTATTTCATTTAGATAAACATCAAATTTTATTGGGTAGTGGTAATTTTTCGCATAGTCTTAGTAGTAATAATTATAATAATATGAGTAGTGGAAATGAGAGTGAGGGAAATTTCATAAATGGCACATATCTGTATGATGATGATACGACAGATGACGTCCATAAGGAATTCATTTTTGATCGTACTGATGTTAGAATAATTTTTATTACACTCTATTCCCTGGTTTTTTGCTGCTGTTTTTTTGGTAAGTTGAATTCCCTTTTAAAAGCACTTATTTTGGCATTAAAATTGTTTATTCAAATTTAAGATGTTCCCAGAAATAATATAAAAAACACGTGTAAATTCAATATTTTTGTTTCCCTGAGAATAAAAACACATGTTTAATGTTTTTAATGCCCTGAAGCACTTTTGTTGTACTCACACAAATTTTATTAAATGATATTTGAATCAAAAAGTGGATAAAAGAAAAATGGAATATTATCTTAACAGACAGAAAATCGAAAGAAAAACAAAACTTCTAGTAAATGACAAAATTTGTGTGAATTTAATTAATAGAAGTCCTTTGGGACGTACAACTTTATTTTCGTTTTTACAACCCAAGTCAATGGAATGAGTTTTAATGTTTTTTTCTTCTCCTTTTTTTTCATTTTCTAGGAAACCTTTTAGTGATACTTGTGGTTACAATGTCACGTCGACTAAGATCAATTACAAATTTTTTCCTAGCCAACTTGGCAGTGGCTGATTTATGTGTTGGTGTTTTTTGTGTGTTCCAGAATTTGTCCATCTATCTCATACCAAGGTAATTATGAGTTTTTTTCCTTAATTTCAAGTTGAGTAATTTGGATCTAAAATAAATACATCCTATTATTTGGTTCAATATTCAATTTCCTCAATTAATCACGCTTGTGCACGTCCAGGAAAAATTGTAATTGGTAACACAATTCAAAGATAATAATGAGAAATTAAACAAAAGGCCAGGCGTTTCCATTACATATTGAATCAATATACGAAATTGTATATAAATCTTTACTAACCCAAATCTCATTTTCCTGGCCATTCAATTTAAGGGCGTGAGCCCGCATGACTTTCAATTTCACAATTTAAGGTCATTTAAATAAATTTAAGGTGGGTAGGTTAAATTTCTACGTGGGTCCACTTTCCTTTGGATTTATTTTCCCTCATTACCTATTCACATAAACATTTTTGAAGCTTTCTTCCCCATCTAAAATATCATTAGGCTTTGACCTTGAAAAGTTTTCTTGTCTTTTGGTGTTTTAATATTTCATTAATGCTCAATTTCACGCTCATTCTATGAATCGAAATCTGAACATCTGCCACTCACTTAATAAAGTCATTATTTTTCTATGTAATTGTTAAAATATCATGAAAACAAACAAACAAATATTAATATTAAATAAAATCATACGTCAGTAAACAAAAACAATGAACCGATTTCATTAGAAATTATTAATCTTAATTGATTTTATGTCTGAACATAATTTGTACGTTTCATTACAAAAATACAGAAAGAAAAATAGAAAAACACAAAAAATATGACTTACTGATCATGTTATGATAATAATTCAATCAAAGTCTCAATGACATCAGAGTGTTGGCAAAGAAAAGGGTTCAAAAATATAAATTTTAGAAATTTTGTACAAGTAAAAAATGAAAAAGGTCTTTAAACGTGATAAATCATATTTTAGGTTCATGTTTTTTTTTATATTTATTTAACTCATTCATGGTCTGCTTTGAAATGAGAAAGTCAGAAATTTTAGACACCATTTCATTGAATCATGTCCTCCTATCCTATCGCAACATTCTTCTTTGTTATAAAAATATCCAAAGAAAAGAAGTTTAATAAGAAATTTCAATTTCAGTCAATAATGAGTTAACATAAGTTTTAAATGACAGTTTTCAATTTCACAAAATTAACCAAGTCTCCAAACATATGGGACACTTTTTCATTTAACTATTCAAGTTTAACATAACCCACAACTTTTTTTTTCCTTTTAAAGTACTATGAAAAGTTAAATCGAGCAAAATAGACTTTTTATAGCAAAATTTCACTTAAACAATGTCGATTCCATTGAAATTTGAGTTATTTTTTTAAATTCAATCAAAAATTGACGTATAAATTGAACCACATTCTAAATCACACAGCAAAAAATTTGATTCGTGAATTAAATTTGTTACGTAATTTAAAATTTTTCTGACATTTTATACGATTACATTTTGATGATGAAGATATGATTTGTTTAAAAGGGTTTAAATATAGAAATGATGGATTGTGTAATTAAAATGATATTAATAAAGGGAAATTAACAAATGAATATTTTATTTTAGTTATGTGATCAATTTTATTTAATTATTATTTATATTATTGTGTTTATTCAGGATATTACGAGAAAATGATGGAGATTTGTGTGTTTTATTCAAAAATTATGACATTTTAAGAGTACTTTGTGAAATTTTTCTTGTTTCAATGAAAATTTCATGCATAACCAAATTTTTTTTTTATTAATTCTCATTAAAAATTAATGAAGAAATATTTTTTCTTTTTTTTTATTAAAGTTTAAGGACCAATTAATTAAAAAAACTTTTTTTTTGTGTCTTAACGTTCAACTTAGTTTAATTTCCTTTGAAGATTCATCAAAAAATAATAATTCAAGTATGAAATTATGATAAGATATTAAAATTTAAGGAAAATGAAATTTTGTTAAATTAAGAGCGAAATAATTAAGATGAATGACACACAAAGGAGCAGTTTCATAAAAATTGTAACATAAAAAAAAAATTTTTTTAAAGTGATGAAATTTTTACCTTGAACTGCAATTTTTTATGGGATTAGATACTTCATGTCAGATTACGTTTCAAATGTGTTTAAAACAGATCTGTAATAAAAAATGTATATTGTACCTGTCGACATGTTTCATTGGTGCTTATTTGATGAAATAATAAAAAAATATGAAATTTGTATTGAATTTAGAATTGAAATTGAAGCTGCACTTCGATATATAATTTTATGTTTGCCTTGAACTCATAAATTCAAATGGCTTTCACCATATCGGGGACAGTTGACAATTTGATGGCTTATTGTAAAGCCCATCAATCGATTTTTATCAAAGCGAATGTTTGACAAATCGAAAAATTTCATCATTGAATTTTATCATCTTCCGAATTTCTGTGTACAAACCATTATAAGCAACAAGATCACGAAATTAACATGATGACCTTGTAATGGAGTATTTTTTAATGGAAATTAAGAATTCATATCTAAAAAACAGAAAATTCTACAATAATAAACAAATTAAAATGAACATAAATATTTAATGTGAGCCCTTACCTTAAATTCAGGCGCGGAGCTACGAGGGGTGCATGAGGTGGCTTAGTCCCTGTTAGCTGTGAATACGTAGTTTTTTTACATCCAAAAATTATTGATGCAGGATGGTCGAAAATGATAGCTGGGCATTCGTAGTTTTTTTTATATCCAAAAATTATTGATGCAGGATGGTCGAAAATGATAGCTGGGCATTCGTAGTTTTTTTTCAAAGAAAAAAAACTAGAAACCAGGCCGAAGTTTTTTTTGCCCCCTCACTAATTTTTTTCTAGCTCCGCGCCTGCTTAAATTTATCTCTTATTCATCTTTTTCCAGGTCATCTAATCTCAAATCAAGTACACTTTAAAATTTCATGTGTAAGCAAATTTTGAAATTTAATTTCACTTTTTTAAATTAAATTTAAAAATATATTGCTTCATTACCATAAAATACTATCAAATTACTTTATCAAGGTTAAATCAACTGTAAAGTAGCAGATCATTTTCACTTAAATAAGCTGTTAAATGTTCTTTTTATTGCTTTACACTAAGATGTTATCGCAAAATGATTGAAACAAATTTCTTATTACATTTAAAAGCATCTCATTTTAGATTCACTTTTATTATTTTTTTTACACTTCTCTCTCTTTTATCTGAAAGTCAATCTAATTTGAATCACATTGAAAAGTAAATTAGATCAAATAAAACCTTTTATGATTGGGAATTAGCATAACTCACCTTAGAATTTTTATCGTCTTGTCTGTGGCAGTCGCAGCATTATCCCTTTTTAAATCGAGACGTAAAATTTAATGGATCAATTACAATTTTTTTTTTCATTTTCAGTTGGGTACTTGGAGACTTTTTATGTAAAATGTACCAGTTTGTGCATTCACTTAGTTATACAGCTTCCATTTTTATACTTGTTGTTATTTGTATGGAAAGATATTTTGCCATCATTCATCCTATTACGTGTAAACAAATATTGACATCAACCAGATTAAGGGTAAGTTTCATGATAATCTTTTATTTTTCTTTATCATTTTTATAAAAAAGAAACCGGATAAATTTTTTGACAATGTTTAATAAAAAATCATAAATAAAAAAAGGGATTTTACATGTAAGTTATTTGCACATGTAACAAAAAAAAAGTGTTTCAAATGTATTGAAAGGTTAAAAATAACTTTTTGGGTCGTATTTGCTATCGAAAAAAATTATATCCAATCATAATAATGTGGATAGGACCTCATTTATCAAATATTTGATCCCAAAATATCGTCGTAGGAAAAATTTAATCTGATTCTGAAAGTTTCCCAATGGCAGCATATCGATTAAAATTCGTTTATTTTTTTAACTTTGATTGACATAATTTATTTGAATGTTTTGTTAATCGTAGGCTTCTTTGAATGTGATTACTTTTTTTCATGCATATAAATGATGAAATAAAATTGAGTGGGAAATATCATTACTAAACATAATAAATGATTATAGAAATGTGGGCTAGAATTTAGAATTGAAGTGAATAAATTAACTTCACTATGAAAAAAAACTTTACTTAAAGTGACGCAAAGATAAATTACAATGTCATGAACATAACACAACTTTAAAGGATACTAAGCGCCATATTTTAACATAGCATTCAATGACAATTTCACGACAAATCCAAAGAAATGTTCATAAATTAATCATTTCCATCTCGTATTAGTTTATTCAAACTAATTGCTTCCTATTTTTTTTCATATTTCCAGCTCGTGATTATTGTAGTATGGATAACGTCTGGTGTCTATTCAATACCAAAATTTATTTTTGTCCGAACCATAACAAATGAATTGGGTAATGGACAAACTGAAACGATTTGCATTGCACATCGAAAGGCATTCAATGCTGAATTATTTGATTTGATTAATTTTGCACTTTTGTATATACTTCCGTTGCTTGTTATGACAGTAAGTATCAATTTTTTTTAATGGAATTTGATTGGAATTTAGATTTTCAACAGATTTTGTACAGTCGTATCGGGATTGCCTTATGGAAGAGTTCGCGTGGTTTAGAAAGACACATTGCAATGCAAAATACAACGACGTCACATCTAACTTCTGGCAATGGCTTACTCTCACGTGCCAATAGTAGACATGAAAATAAAAGAACACTGGGAACAACTGAGAGTCAGGTACGTGTTTTGTTTAATTATTATTTGAATTGTAATCAAATTCATATTTATTTGACACTATTATTTTATTTTTCATATACCATTTATTTCCACTTTTCATAAAAATTCCTGGAATACTGGCAGATTGCATTGTTATTGAAACATATCATTATTTAAACTAATTCACAAGAATCTTTTTCAAGAAAATTTCAATTAATATCAATGACAATTGAATTGATATAAATTTCATATGAACTGGACTTGACAATCATTATGCTAGATATTACTAACAAATAATTTAACATAAATTATTTTGTTTGCTTATTCTGACAAGTAATTTAATACATTTCGTGTCAAAATTAATTAAATGACTTCTTTAACTTTGACAACCCTAACCATGGTACTCTTTGATGTAATTGAGTGAAATCAAAATTGATGGGATTGGTTTAAAATGTTTCGTCAAAAAGTTTTAATAAGACAATTAAGGGTTTTTTTTGGTTTTAAATATTTAAATAATTTTTGGTGTTTTAAAGAAAATAAAAAAAAAATCTTTTATTGAAGGCGTGTTACTTAAACCAATTAATTTTCACCTAAATTTTAATGGAAAATAACTTTGCAAGAATTTTGACGGTGGTGAAAATTACTCCAAAATATTATCGATTGCCATGTCTCGACACGATAAAACCTCTTATAACAAATCTTGCTTAACTAAAGAGTATTCCAAACACATATCTTTTTATAACTTTGAATGAGATTTACCAAAAAATCATTTTCAAAGTACAAAATTTTATTTTAAGCCACTTAGAGATAAAACCATATTGAAACATTTAACAGTTTTAAAGTTAAAACAAACAATCAATATGTGGGAATATGTAAACATTCAAATATGCTACATGAAAAAGTTTTGTTTCAAGCACTTTAAAATTGAAAATAGTTTAAATGAAAGCTACACAAGAGTATACATTTTTGAAACATAAACGATAATCTACTGTGTATTAAAATGTTTGATGATCGATAAAATAAATTTCATTTAAGAATGATAGGAAAGTGATGAACAGTGGACTTAACCGATAGAAATTGTGCACAAAATTATTGAAGGAAATCTCTTTCTGAAACTTTACAACCTCAAATCTCCCTTTACCTGGCTAGTCAATTTAAGTTTAAGGCTAGCTAAAACTGACTGCTTAGACTAAAATCCAAGACCCTCAGATGATGGTTTTTAATCGGTATGCACAATGGACCCTTATCAAGGAACCTGATCCCGGTAAATCTAGGCAACTGATCATATTGAACCGTTCAAAGCTCAGAGTTGTAGTTAGAATGTTCTCTGGTCATTGTACTATAGACTATCATCTCAGTCATTTTGACTCAAGAGATCCAATGTGCAAATGCTACTCTGAACAACAGATTGCGTGGTATCAAGCTGGGTGAGTACTTCCCCAGTATTGATTCCATCATAAAAGTGAAGGTGTCTGTCCTGCTTAGCTTTCTGAGAAGGAATGGTAACTTTCCTATATTGAACTAGTTTCTTTAGTTGTTTATCTAAACTTGTTTCCTCCTTTTCAGAAATGCTGATAAATGGGTATGCACAATGGACTCGTCTGTAGGTCTAAGTGCTGGTTCTGTTCTGAGACCGCCCTAGAAATCTGATCTGATCTGATGGACCGAATATAAATTTCTGATAAAAATTAAATGAAATTCAGACCACAGTGCAAAACATTTAACTGATATCTATTTTCATTATTATCTTGTCTTTAAACACTTTGAAAGCACTCACTTTATCATAATGATAGATAAGGGTTTTTCATTTAATAGTTACATTTTTTATAAATTGTTCTAGATTTAATTAAAGTCAATCATTTTAAATCAAGTTAAATTGATTTGCATAAGAGTTTCAAGTATTTATTCTCTTTCTGAGATTAATACTGTTATTTTATTTGTGATAGGTATCGACATGACAGTATAAATGTCACTTAAACCTTAATTAATATTTCTCTTAAATAAATTTGTTGATAGTACTTGAATTAAACTTGTATAACATCATTTTGATTGAATATTGATTTTTTTTTTACAAAACACCAGACGTTTACATTATTAATTATTTTTCTTTCATTTGTTTTTATTTGAAGGTATCTGTTGAATCAGAAAAAATAGTTGTAAGTACATGGCGGAACCAGAGTTTTCATCAACGTCATCACGGCACCCAATTAACACAAGTCTCCCATTCAGCTAGTAATGTATTGCGTGCAAGACGTGGTGTTATAAGAATGTTGTTAGTTGTCTTACTTACATTTGCTTTGTGCAATCTACCATTTCATGCAAGAAAAATGTGGCAACATTGGTAATTAAACTTAAATGTGTTCTTTTTTACATTTTAAGTTTTTTTTTGTTGTTTCCGTTAAATTTTTTTATTCATGGAAGTACATTTTAAGGTTAATGAGTTCTATTTAGTTGATGATGTTTTGACATAACGGTTAAGTTTCAAGAAAATTTCTCGTCGATTTGATAAAATGCGCTCATGACTTCTGTTTGTCCGTCCGTGTCTAAAAAATGGCCGAATATTTTCAAATGGTCTTCCTTGCTCTTAATCTCCTGACAGTGTCTCTTTAGGCTTTTCATTTCACAGCAACCGTCAAAATGTCCCCAAAGAGTATTTTTTGTTTGAAATGCAATTAAAAAATTTTCCATTACTATAAAAATGATTAATTATTTCCGTTAAACATGAAGAGCACTGTTGGATACTTTTATATTCCATTTTTGACTGTCAAAACTAAATTTCATTTAAATTTCAATTCAACAAAAAAGAACAGTTTATTTTCATTTCAAAAAAACAGATTAAATTTTTTCATTTCAAAAAACAGATTAAATTTTTTTAACTCAACTCAACTCAATTTATTATTTCTTTGAACTACTCTTTGACGTTGAAATTTCACTTTAAAAATCTAATTTGAAATTTAATATTTTTTTCCAGGTCTTCTGATTACCGTGGAGATTCAAATTTTAACGCGTTATTCACCCCACTTACATTCTTGATTACTTACATAAATTCTGGTGTGAATCCACTTCTTTATGCTTTCCTGAGTCGAAACTTTCGCAAGGGTATGCGTGAATTGTTGCTCTGCTCACTGAAGAAAAACAAAAATAAATCAACAAATTATCGAGTTCCTGTTCTTGTAAGTATTTGATTTTCTTTCTTATTTGTTTATATGCATAGCGAATAATTGTAGTTGAAAAGAAAAATGAATGTTTTCAAAGTTTTCTGTAAAGATAAAGGAAAAAAAATTGATATTGTTTTCCCTTAGTCCTTAAAAAATTTAAAAGAGCACAAATTTGATGTAAAATTGATTTATGTTTTTAATTGGAATCCGCAAAACACAATAATTATGATTTATTATCATTTTTTTGAAAAAAACACTTTGATTGGCTTTAAAATTGGGATTAAAACACAAATAAATTATTAAAATTCAATTTCAAATTTTTCACATTCAAACTCTCTAATTAACTTACTCTTTTGGGGTTGATTTCTAATTTAATTTGAGGTATGGTTCACATAATTACCACTTTGAAATTAATTTAAAATTCAGGATGTTTCCTCTTTTGATTTAAAATTAACGTTGAACACATCTTAAATTTTTTGTTTGAAATCCTTTGATGATACGGTTACTTTGCATATTTAATGTAAAATAAAAACCTGAGATGAAATTCTTACAGTAACGTAAAATTAAACCAAAAAAATTAGCATTTTAAATTTAAACAATTTTTTTTTTTTTGAAGTATTATTTTTTTACATTCACATGTGCACACATTAAAACATTATAATTTCTTGTTTTAAAATTAAAAAAAGCAACATAAAATTCTGTTACAAAAAAAAACATCAAAAAAAACGAGAGAAAACAATTTATAGAATCAGAGCCTCTATTATCTTATTTAATATCTAGAATCATTCCTTACCGACCGATTCAACTCATATAGGAAACCAACCATGACACGGTTATGTAACAACTAATTCATCGTACATATGAGATCCGGATCAAATGTACGACAAATACAAATTTCAACAACAACCATCATCAAAATCAACATCAAAGTCAGAATTGTATTACATGGATGAAAATTCAATTTGTAGTAGCAGCAGAAGTGGTTACGATATCAGTTTTAGTAGTAGTAGCAACAATATTTGTAGTAACAGTAGTGAACAAACAAATAGCAGAAAAAGTTTTTTTGTTACAAAGAAAAAGAAGAAGAAAAATGTGTCTTTTATGGTGGACCACAAACAGGAATTGCAACAACAGCATATCAGTGCACAAAAATATGATTAAATTGAGAGTTGTGATATGTAGCCGCTTAGGATACAGCTAGCGCACGATAACTGTGTTTGAAATTCAATAAATATTTTATGTTATGTGAAATTTTTTATTGATTTAATGTCCTCAAGCAAAAAACTTTTTTATATTATTTAACAATGAAACATGTGAAAAACAAAACAAACATTGAAAGTAAACAAAAGTTTTTGATAGTTTATAGTTTGAAACCATATTGAGGCTTCCAATAATCAAAAAAAATAAAAATAATACAGACAATTTAAACGAATCAAAATTTAGTGGAAAAAACTTTCAAAAAATAAGGCGCATCATGAGTATTAGCACTTTTAAAGATTAAACGATGAGTGATTGAGTAAAAATGTTTCTTAACCGTGATTTTTAATTAAATCAAAAATTTGTTCCAGCATTTTTTAATAGGGTTGAGGTAACAGCTGTCGTTACCTTAATTTACAGTAAATTGCAATTCAAGTCCAAAATTAATTTCTGACAATATCAAAAAACAACAAAAAGACGTGTGTTGGATTTCCACGAATAATTTATAAAGAAAACGTTAATACTCATTTCTAGGAAACGCAACACATAACTTTTCTAGCATCCTATAGCAAATTTTTTTGTCATCTTTCAAAACAGTCTCAAAAAAGTATGGGAAAATTTGATTTCAATATATATCGAAATATAAAGGTTAAATTTTATACTCACCCTTTGACCTTTTGTAATTTCATCAAAATTGAATTTCATGGAATATTCCAAAAAAATAAATACAATTGAGCTGAAAATATCTCACAATAGGAAAAAATCTCACACTTAAAATGTGAACAACAAAATTTAAATTTTCTAGAAGAGTTTCTTATCAATAACAGCACATTTTCAAATAATTTTTTTGTTAAAAGTCTTCCAGCTGTTGTTTGTTTGTATTTTAAAATAAATACGAAGAAAACTGAATTATCTCAATGGAAAAAACACCAAATTAATTGGAATAAATTAGAATTTACTCATTATTTTGACATAAATTTGGATACATGAAAATCCTGTTAATTTGATTCGAAACATTTTTTTTTGGTTTCACTTTTTAAAGCAAAATCATCATATTAATTTTATGTTCAATTGAATTTCCTTTCAAATCCGTTTAATAAAATTAATAAGAGTGCCAAATAGCAAAATAAGGAGCTAAACGCCCACATTAACGTCTAATTGTTAGCATAACATAAAAATAATCAGAAAAAAAAACAAAATAAAATCATGTATTCTTAATTTGATATTCCGAATAATTTTAACAATGTCTAACAGGAGAAAAAGAAAATAATACATTTGAATAACAACGAAACACTGATAAAAACATATTTTTCTTATACTACAAAAATAAATACAAGGAAACAAAAAAAAACCCGAAAAACAGAGAAACAAGAACCAGAAAAAAGAAAAAATGACCCAATATGTTGAATTTTGTATAAGATATCTAACAATTTTTACAATTAAACAGAGAATGGGAAACGCGTGTGTATTTAAATTAAATTTTTGGTTGAAAAGTTGAAAGTACATTAAAGAGCGAATTCTGTTGTGGTTTTAATTAGCTTTAAAACTGGTGAAAACTTTTTGAGAAAATTAAATCAATGAAGGTCATGTTGACATAATTAAAATGATTAAGATGAATGTAAAAGATGAAGGTAAAATTTCAAACCTAAGTAAATTTTCAAAGATATCACTTTCTTTTTTTTGTTGAGTGTTTATTTGTCACATTAGGTGATAAAATTACATCCCTTGGTGAAGAAGTTGAAAACTAAATAAAATACGAAATTATAATAAAATAAATTTGGGTTGTTTATTTAAGGCATGAGTATTGGAAGTATTCTATTCATTTAAAATGAGACTCACGTAATGACAATACACTTTGCTGATTATTAGTTTAAAAATAAAGGAAGTTTTATGTGTAAACTTTACAAACACGTGGCTTTGGAGATGTGACAATTTTAATAAAATAAATATTTAATGTGTTAAGAAAGAAAAGTTAAGAGATAATTTGAAAAAAAAACTCAGTCCAAAATCTAATGATATTCTATTTTCTTCTGAAGTTTACCAACTTCAAAAATTACAAGTTCTTTGAAAGTGAACTCAAAAACGAAAAACAAGTGAAAAAAATATCAAAATCTAGAACTTGTGCAATTTTTGATAAGAACAATGTTTGATAGATTATTCAGAACAAAAATTGGACAAGTTCTAGATTTTGATATTTTTTTCACTTGTTTTTCGTTTTTGAGTTCACTTTCAAAGAACTTGTAATTTTTGAAGTTGGTAAACTTCAGAAGAAAATAGAATATCATTAGATTTTGGACTGAGTTTTTTATTTTTTATTTTTAAGTGTTACTTTTGATTTATAACACTCAAAATCATTCGATGCATATTATTAATTTTTAACTTATTAATGACTTCCTTTTTAGAAGTTACACTGAATACAATAGACATCTTGTAACAAATATTAAATGCATTAATTTGTTGTTTGTACATAAAGCACATTCCTTTAAGAGTGACATTGATGAATGTGAATGGAAAATGACTTGTATGAGAAAAATTTTTTTCCTGTTCGTTTTAGGTATATGGTGTCTTCTGCAAAGTTGCTCAGAATGATGAGGCGGAAATTTTGGCATGAAAATAATTTTCCATTTTTTTGGAAAATTTTCGGAAAATCGGTTTTTTAATGGTCACCCTATTTTTTTGTATGGACACCCTAATTTTTTTATAGCCTATGTTACCCGGCCTTTTTTTTTGTAAATATGCCTAGAACATACCATGGGTCTATTTCGAACCGTTTAGCCGCAATCGTGGAAGAAACTTTTTTTGTGCATAAAATACAAAGAAGAACTTGTAATAAGAGTGACATTGTGATGAATGTGAATGGAAAATGACTTGTATGAGAAAAATTTTTTTCCTGTTCGTTTTAGGTATATGGTGTCTTCTGCAAAGTTGCTCAGAATGATGAGGCGGAAATTTTGGCATGAAAATAATTTTCCATTTTCTTGGAAAATTTTCGGAAAATCGGTTTTTTAATGGTCACCCTATTTTTTTGTATGGACACCCTAATTTTTTTATAGCCTATGTTACCCGGGCTTTGAATAAGTAAATATGCCTAGAACATACCATGGGTCTATTTCGAACCGTTTAGCCGCAATCGTGGAAGAAACTTTTTTTGTGCATAAAATACAAAGAAGAACTTGTAAAAATAACCTTTACAATTTTTTTCAAAATAAAAATGTCAAGAGTTTGGGGTCAATAAGCTATCAGTGTGAATCTGTTAGAACCCGTGAAAAGATTGCACCGGTAGTTTTTTTCATTTTGCTTCCAATGAAAACTTGTCACACACACTAAGATACTAGGCAAAATGATTTACAAAAATTGAGAAACTTCGAAAAACGGTGCAAAATTGACATTCGATGCATTAGCTCTCTGGTGTTACATTTTTCCCACTTTGATTTCAAAGAAAAGTTAAGCTACATTTTCGGTCGACCAATATGGCCGCCAGAACTAAGATGATAGGAACTAATATAGAGAGCGGTACTAACATAATAGGAGGTCGCAAAAAAAACCCAGATCGCCAAAAAAAACCACGATTCTTGAAAAAACGCGGACCGTGAAAAAAACGGGGTTCGTGAAAAAAACGCGGATCGCGAAAATCCGCGGTTTGTATCTCTATGAAAGTAAAAATTTGGCACAAAACTCCTTAAAAAGTTTTTTGACGTTGTAGGTATTTAAAATTTTTTTAAATTTCCGGAGCATGATAAAAATAATTCTCAAAATTGCGCTTAACTGGTAATTTTATAAGTAAAAAATTTTACCATGAAATATTCGACTCAAATAAAAAGAGTTGCCACATTTATGGGTTATTTTCATTGTATATTTGTGAAAATCCGAAAAAGTTCCTTTAAACTTTGTTTATTTATTATTTAACTTGTGACATTTTTATTGTTGTCCTTATTTATTATTCTTGGAAAAACAATTTATAAATTTTCAAGAAATTTCAGTTGTTCTCTCGAAAATTAACACATAATTTTTCTTTTAAGACACACATGGCACACTTAAAAGAATTAATTTTAGAAAATTTTCCAATAAGAATCCGAATTTATATGAGTTTTTTTCTTTCAAGTTCATATTCGTCTTTTTACAGTTAATCAAATAATGAAAACCAACTTGAACATTATTTGACGTCAATATTGATTTATGTCAAAATAAGTTGGTTATAACATTAACGTAAATCAAAATAAAAAATATGGATTGAGATAAAGCATGAACAGATTTTAAAAGTGTCTTAAATTGAAGATGAAAATTTCACGCCAAACTGAGAATTTCAATGATAAAAAGATCATAAATCATTAAAATTTTATTCTATTTTTTTTAATTTCTTAAAAACTTGTGTTTTCTCATGAAAAATAAAGTTAAATCTCATTTAATATGTTTCCATTACCAGATAAATGAAAAAAATGTAATAAAAAATGCTCTCGACAAATACGAAAAAATTTTCTGCTTCATTTACAATTCAAAAAATAAAAAAAAGTTTTATATTTAATTTGTATGTTGATAAATGACAAAATAAACAGTCATATTTCACATTATATTTGCCTTTCAATTGATACTGAAAATTCCCGAGCATAAATTCGTATAATTTTTACATTTTTCTTCCATTTATTTAATTCATATATTAAAAGTTTGGAAAATAAATAACAATTCTGTGTGTATCTTGTACCATTAAAAAAAAAGTGAATATAAATTTAACCAGGAAAGACAAAAATTGAAACCCCTTTTTTTTCTTATTCTTATCATGAGTTTCACAAGAATTCTGCAACAGAAATATTTGAAGACAAATATTTACATGTTAAAATACGTCGTTTTTTTCCATGATGAGAACACGAAACACTTCATTAAACATGTGAGTGAAATGTGTGGGTTTTGGGTTCATTTTCATGTTGATTTTTGACTTTTCTTGAATTAATTCTTTCATGAAATTAAAAATTAGCTGTAACATGTAACAAGTTGTCACGACCAGGAAATTTTTTTATAAAATTTAAATTTTTTTCAGTGAAACTTTGATTACTTTGATTCCCAGAAGTGTTTAAAACCATACCTATTATAAGAAAAAATGAGATGGTTACTCTAAGATTTTAATTCATACTTGAGAATTCATTTTAAAAAGGATCGTCTAGACAATTTTTTTCACGTTTAAATTAAAATATTGAAAGGAAGCATGTAGTCCAGTTGTCTAGGAATTTGTCTATTACGATAGTGATTTCATCGTAATATTGTCTGTAACTGTCATGTCACCAGACCTCAATTACCTACGACTTTATCGACGATGTCAGGCTTGCCCAAGCATTTTATAGGTATGAACAAATTTCAAGGGTTTGCATGACTTTTCCCAAGAAATATTTTTTGAGACTCTCCTGAATCATTTTTCAAGGTAAAGTCGTGGCTACAATGGGAATTGAAAGCTGTTTTTATTCGACAAATTTTTCCACGTCATATGACAGAGAAAAATAGCGCCAAACTAACTTTACGGCAATTAAATAAACTAACACAAATTTTTGCATTATTCTAATGATTAGTTTCAAAAATGATCACGTAAAGCGCCAATCTAACATTTTATACTGATAAATGCGAGTATTGTGGGTGTTTATGCTGTTAGTGTGTGTCAAAGAAATGACAAAATTTACAAAAAAGCTCCAAATTCTTCAAAATCAGCGTTAAATGGTAACTTAACCCTACTCTTCATTTGTTATGATTAAATTTCGTTATTTTAATAAAAACTTTTTCTTCTGCTTACCTTTATATGAAAATTTATACTCTCAAAAAAAAAAATATAATTTACACTCAAATGCCCACTTTATTTGTGTTTAAATATTAAATGCGTTTTCACTAAGATTCCACTAATAAGAAAATAAGACGCAAAGAAGGATTAACTCTTTTTTTTTCATTTTCATTTTATCTGTTACTAGTTCAACGTGTAAACATCTTACTCATAAAGAAAAGAATCAAAAACAAAGAAATAATTTTCATTATGTTTTTTTTTACTCCATTAAAACATTTCTTCCTTTCATTTCATTTCAGTCATTCCTTCTCCATTGTTAAGTCATTTAATGAAAATTTATGGCATGGAAGGGTAATTTTTTGGTTTCCGTTTTGTTTGTGGTTTTTATTTTAAAGTAATGTTAATTGTAATGTTAAATGATATTCATTTAAATATTCTCCTTTAAATTTTTTTTTAAATAGAAAAGGAAACCAAAAATAAAATTGCAAAAAGAATTTTTGGGAAGATACAAAATTTATGAATTCCATTTCAGTCATGATATGAAATGATGGGGTTTAAATGTAATGAAATTCAGTAACAAAAAATATCTCAAAGAACATTTAAATTTTGTTGAACAAGAAAAACGCAGAATTTCTGAAATTGTAAAATAAACATTTTATTTCAACGTCTTGAGTAATAATATTGCAAGGGAAAAGGAGTCAATTTATGAAAAGTTGTTTTGTTTGTTTTGGACCATTGAATATTTTTGTAATAATAATAAAAAATAATAGGTCGAAAAAGCAACACGTACCAGACTTTGGTGGCGGCGATAAAATGTGTGTGAGTGTGCGTGCCAATAAAATATGTGAATAAAATTCAGAATATTTTAGTCAACTCGATGAAATGGAAAAAATCACAAAAAAAGTGAGTAAAGAAAAAGAGAATTGAATAGTCACGAAAATCAGAAAATACCCTTTCTTTTATTTCATTTTATTTGAATGGAAGCTTAAATAAATACACTAGCTGAAAAGAAAATTTATGATAATTCAATTCTTACATACAACTATTTCACTGATTATATCATCATACCTTTTTTATGTTGAGGTTACGGATCCAAATATAAACAAAATTGTGGTAAAAGTATCAATTTTAACATGTAAATGCCATTAGCATGACACCTGTAGGTAGAAAAATCGTTAAAAGCAGACAAACACGTCTAATGATGTCGAACTAACATTTCATAACAGAAATTTTTGAATTGATTTCAAAAACAAAGTCGCAACTACAAAACACAAGTACATTTGAAATTCAAACATCAAAATTAATGATTTAACCAATAATTGGTAGACTACACGTTTCTCACATGATACATTAAATTACACCCTTGAGGAAAAATAAGTAAGTTAGTTCACTTTTTTTTTTAATTTAATTCACAACACCATCATAAAAAAGATTAAGTGTGAAAGGAAAGTCATTAAAATAAATGAGTTTTGATGTTGTTTTCTGTGTTTCATTTCATTTTTTTTTATTATTTGCCCTTTTAAACACTTTCAACTTTTCAACACTAGAAAAAAGTTTATAACAAAAAATTAACACAATTAAATAAAATAAAATATAACAACTTCAACTTTTTAAACATTAAAATAATTATAAAAAAAATTCCAATAGAATCCTTAATGTAAAATAAATATAAAAAATAAAAAAAAATATCACAACTTATTTTTATAGAAACAAAACATTTATCAAAATACAATTCACAGTTTACATCTTCAATTTAAATAAATATAATAATAAAATAATGATATATTTTTTTTATATTGAAAAAAAATTGATGTTTTATAATAAAAGAAATAAATACAATGAAATATAAAATTAAATTAACTTAGCGTTGTGGATTTTGTAAAATAATAACAATAATTAACATAAATTTAAGAAATTTCTTATCAAATTGTAAAAAATCAAGTCCTGGCATTGAGGATTTTATTAAATTGTGTAAGGAAATGAAAAAAAAAATATTTATAAATTATATGATTGTTAAAAGGAAATGTTAATTTATACATATAGAGATTCTATTTAATTAATTCAATAATATATAAGGATTTAAATTAATATTAAATAATAATAAAAAAGTAAATCAAAATGAATTGTAATTAAAAATCTAATGTAGAAATAAAAAATTTAATTGATTAAATAAATGAAGGAAAATAAATAATAATTAAAGCTAAGAAACAATGAGAAAAAAAATATATATTATGAGTGTTATAATTAAATATTAAATTGAACGAATCGAACATTGAATGTTTGGTAAGTATGAATATGTTTTATATGCTAACTAAGCTTTTCAACGACCTTATAATTTTTTTTATAGGTGTAAAATTCCTAAAATGAAATATTTATTAGGAGCTAGTATTTTCAATGAGTATTCCGAAGTTTAAAGCCCTTAAACTGACGAGCTAATTGCTTACATTTAACGATATCAAAATGTTAACGATGAACTAATTTTTTTTTATTTTTCCTTAAGACTGGGTGTAAAAAAGACTATTTGCATAAAAGACACAACCACTTTCAATATGAAGACTATTTCTGACTTTATTGGTCCATCCTTTTAAGACTTATTTAATTAATTGAGAATATAATAAATTTCTCGACATTTTATTTTCAATTTCATAAGAACGGCTTGTAATTACAGCACCTTTTTGAGTTTAACACTCTCCCCCACTTGATTTCAACATTTTCCGAACAATCCCCTGTTTGACTGAAATTAAACGTATATTTACTAATCATCCTGAGTTTTAAACTATCAACATAGACAGACATTTTTCGACCATTTGACAACTCGACTTTATTGATAATCTGACTCACTTGTCAAATCCTTTATCTTCTTAGTATTTAATAAAATAATTTCATTTGAACGTCATCTTGTGAATTTGAATCAACGCTTACCTTTTCAGTTACTTATCATTCGTTTAAAAACTTAAACAGATCTTCTGGCTTAAAACTTTCATGGTGATATTCTTAAGAAATATAATCTTTTATATCCTTGTATAAATGATTAATGGTTTCTTTGCCCAACAAAATCTGATCCATTTTCATCAAATCTGGAATCATCAATAGCACACATTAATATAGTTTCAATGTCGAATAGAGTTAGGAAAATGTGAAAAATAATTATACCCTGTTTTCGCCTGCTCCTGTATCACTTCAGTTTACTGTTTCAAAACAATTTCTTTGGATAATTGAGCTCTTATTTTTCATGTTATATTCACTTGGATGTTTGGTCTTAGGTTTTTCAGGCAGGCTTAACTGGCAAGATTTAAATTGAAAATAAAATTATTTGTAATATTCTGATCTCATCTATCTTCTGAATAATAACATCTAAAATGATTGAATCTAGTCTTTAGACCATCTTTGTTGTTTTTTCGGCTAATATCGCTCATATTTATCTAAAAATGAATGAAAATTATTAATGTAAAAGGATAAAAATAAAGTTCAACTAACCGTGAAAATAAACTTAAACACTTAAACGTGATTATTGAAGAAATTCCAATTCCGGCAATTCAGAAAAGTTTAGCTTGTAAAAAAGACGATCTATGAGCCTAAAAACTATGTTGTTTTTGTATTGAAAACTGACCCTTTTATTACCTGAATTTTACAGTCTATAAATCAGAAGAATTTACGAAAATTTTATAAATCTCGCTCCTAGCAATTCAAAGTAACCGAAGAAGGGCCTTATTGAATGAATAAGAGGGTTTTGTGTCTGGTAATGTTGAAAGTTGTTTGTAAGGTCGGCATAAGCTTCAGTGAAGATAAAAAAAAAAATACAAAAAATTGCTGTTATACATACCAAAATAAACTGTCGATGGCTGTTCAGTTCAAAACTTGACAATAGGTGAGGTTGAAAGAATTAATCTTACAATCAACGCGTTTCTCAATGTATTTTTCACATTCCTTTTAGTCCATAAATTATTGAACGAGCCATAAATCTTAAGGAACATAAAAGAAACTCTAGTATTTTTTCATGCGTGAAATTCCTTTTTTTACATTTTCTTCTGATGAAGTAACTTTCTTTTTGCCTATTAAAGATTCAAAGATATTACTAATCATGCGAAAATAAATTTAAAACGTGATAATGAAAATATGTAAGTTAACCTTGAAATTATATTCGAATTCCAGTAAACAATTTTCTGTAATTTTGAATTATCATACACACACGCACAACAAATTTTATTACCATTAACGGCATCATCAGTTTTTTAACCTTATCAACAGTAACAGACATTTTCTTCTTATTATCACAAATTAAATTTGAATTATAATAAGAGTGGAAAAAAAATATTTTCGTCTCATGCTATATTTTTCCACTAATATCTTACATTAATAATTAATGAGTGTGTGGTTGGTTATGAGCCATATACAATTTAATGTGTGTTGCTCAAGTGAAACACTTTTACAAAGTGCCTTGTGATAATGTGACTCCCATTTGTGACATGTAGTGGCATTTTAACTCATAAACACACACCAATGCTATTTAAAATGAATTTATTTTGAAATGAAAATTTCCATGACGTAAAACGAAATGAAATGTAAAAAACTGAATTATATCATCAATTTAATAAGAACTTTTAATAAGACCTCTCATTTTCTGAAGTTCAACAATTGAGAAATAACTCTATACCACAACATTTTATTTCAAAAGAAAACAAAATAAAAATTGGCATGTAAAAGGGAAATTCACTTAGTATTCAACACAACAGAATAAATTTGTTTAGCATACGACTTTATTCCAACCAATAATTTTCTGTTTAGTAGAATGAAAAATTGATCAATATTTTTATCTTACAGTTAAAGTAAAAATATGGAAATATGGAAAAAAATCGATTTTAGAATAAAAGAATCGAAATAATTTACAAAAATGATCAAATTTATATTTTTTTTATATGATATATTTTTCATGTTCTCTGAAAAACGCATAAACATGTTTGTAATAAAGCTTTTTCTCTTGAAATAGACAAAAATAAAAAATAAATGATATGCTCAACATGTATCACAATGAAAATATTATAACATAAAATATATTTTTCATAATTTCTTGGTTATTTTTGTTTTGATTTTGGTGCTATACAAATAAATAAAATATGAAAAAAATATTATCATAATAAATTTCAACGAATGGGAAAATAAAATGATAGCTATTAAGTAGCAAAGATAACAAAAGACATGATAAAATCTTTAAAGATCACTTATGGTGGCTGCTGCCCTTGAAAATGAACCGCGATGGAGCGTTGCAAAAGCTACTCCACTCCTAAAAAGGGGAATTTGAAGCGATGCCTAAAAAAATTAAACTGTTTTGGTTTTACTTCGTAGGAAATTTCAACACAGTCCTTTATGGGATAAGCGATTTTTAAGAAATCTCTTTAACATTTGGCTCAATCATTTTGAAAATATTGTTCAGCTTCCTCAATTCAGTGCTTAATTTTCTCCTATTTTTGTTCTAACAGCTCTGGTAAATAACCTTGATTAAAACTCAATTAAATTGAACGCATTAAGAAAAAAAAACTTTTCAAACTTATTAAAAATACATCTGATAACGAAGAAAAAAATTATGTTTATGAATGAATAAAGAGAATATTTGCATATTTATTAACATTAAACTTTTTGTATATAATTAAAATCTTACTTTGTCATACTTTTATGGAAATTTCAACAAAAAAATTATACATTTAAATTTAGACATGTGGAGTCTTGCATATCAGAGAATTTACATATTACTTTTCATAAAATGTCTGCTCGTGCATTGAACTTGATCTTTTTTTTACAATAATGTACCCAATTTACATTACAGCTTATTTTTCAATTCATGTGAAAAATACGATTTTTCCTTTAACCTGAAGCTGCTTATTGGAATTTCAATTCAAATTTCAATCAAAAAATTGGGAAAGCTGAAACCCCTCATTTCCTACGATAACGATTCTCCTTGGATTATCACCTTAGATAAAATATTTTGAAATTTCATATTAAAATTGATATCACAACCGTCCAATTAGGGTTAAAATAAAGATAAAAATAGAAAATAAGGCGATCTGACAATAATTGACGTGAACTTACTTTGACTGTCTTCAAGGTATTTATTTTGGATCCAGGTGTCAAATATCTTTTTTATTTATAGTACAACATCTTATGAAGATAACAAAATTCAGTCAATACACCTCACTGATTCGTAAATAACATCAAATGAAAGAAACAAAAATAAAATGTGTCAAATTGAAAATCAAAAATACAATATTTTTATATTAAAAGAAGAAAAACGTCAATTTTATCTGTGATGTGTGAAAATATTTGTGACAAAAAATATATCAAATTTATTTTGATTACAGAAAATTAAAGTTCCACATGAAAAATTTTACCTCTTAGATTACATTGAAGCACGTTTGATTCTCTTATTTATGTCACAGGATCAAATTATTGTGTAAAATTTAATATCTTCACACTCAGAAAAGATACCGAATAATCAAAATCCGGCAAATTTATTGTCATTATTATTCATAAGCCTATTTTATGTAGTGTAACTATGTCTTTTTTTACAATGGAAATCCTGTCAAATGCAAACGAACTTCTTTTCATATGGACGACAGGTAAAATATCGTTATTTTATTTTAATAATGGAACATTATTTATTCAAAAAAGAGTTAGAGTGGCAAATAAATTGAAGGTGTTAAAGTGTCTCTGTGAGATAAGAAATGTTTTCATAAAATTTACATTGTTTCAAGGTTCTCGGATCATTTTACAGTGAAATAAGATTGATATTTGTATTGATTAACGATGTGATTAACCCTTGAGATTTGGATATTATTCATATTACATGTAATAAATTTTGTTAATGGACTGTTCCAAGTATTTCGATGAAATAAAAGAAGAAGATTTCATTTTCATCAGACATATCTTTAAAGTTTTACTTTATTTTACGACGCTGTTAATGGAATGTACAAAATTTTACCTAATGCACTTTAGTTTCATTGCATGTCCTTACCACACTGATCAAATATCCTGAATGTATGCAATGAACACTCAAATGATTTTTTTTAACAAAGAGAATGTCGAAAAAACTTAGAGAGAATGAATCAAAGAGAGAAAGTTTCATATTGAAGGGGAAATAAAATGAATCAATTTCATGTCTGGATATAAATTCTTAACCTACCTCACTTGAACTTGATCTAATTTTGCTGACACAATTTTCTTCTACGGTAATATATTTGAAGATACATTCACAGATCTGTACATTAAATTGAATAAATAAATAAATAAACCTTTTTCTTTTATAGTATAAATTACATCAATATATTATCTTCTCTTGTATATTTAAATAACTTTATAACATAATAATTACATTTTCCAGTTAAATTTAATCAAAAATGTACATTTAAAACTAATTTAAAGAAATTAAAAACTTTTACTTTGATATACAAGTGTATTATAGCAATAATGTATTTTTAAGTATTTAAATGGTATCATCTCTTGTTTGTCGATTAAATTTCTGTCTATGGCACTTTTTGAATTTGTCATTCACTCTTTTTTGAGTTAAAAGCAGTAAATTTGATTAAAATATCATCTTAACATCTTAAACGAAACTTATTTGTTTATAACTTTGTTTTTGTTGCTTATCGTTAGTCTCTTGTTGAAATGATAAAGTTTTACTTTCTTGTTCCGCATCAAAATTGCTTTCCAAATATCTTGAACACACTGGCATTGTTAAACTTTCATTTAGTTTCCTGCTTATGTACGATACATCACGTGAAAATTCATTTTGAGTTGCGACCAAACTGCCTTCAATACGTGAAAAAATTGGCACCATGTTATTAGCCAATATTTCATGGCCCATATTTGATTCGTGTATGAGACGTGAAAAGATGTGAAGCAAATTTTTTATGACTTTTTGAAGTGATTGATTTTCGGCACGTGTCGAATATTTGGCGTAAAATCTATCCTCAAATATATGGGTCATAAAATTGATGACTGTCTTATCAGCTAAATGATGATGTGATTTTTTATTGAGGGCCATATTGAAAATCATGCTTGTTATTTGTTCGTAAAGGAAAATTGATGCATTTGGACCACGACGATTACATGCATCATTTAACTTTGAAATTGTCTCATTTGACATTATCGAATAAATGGCAGTTGATTCAAGACGTGACAAGTTATTCAAACATGCAGCACACAGCAATAAAGTTTGACAACATGGTGTTTGTGTTAGTATTCGAGTAATTGATTCAACTAATGGATCAACAAAGCATTTTAGATTTTCTAATTGATGATTTGGGCCATGCCATGGTGCAGTGATTTGTGTTAAAATTGAGATTGCTTCTCTCATTTCCTGTTCCGTTCTTTTTGGTGAAGTATCGATTAACGTTTCTTTAACGATCTCAAGTCCATCTGATTGTTCAAACTGTGCAATTGTTTCAGGTGACGAACAAACGGTCGCAAGTGCTCTCAATGCCAATGCTCTTATACTTGCTTGTTTTTCCTCCAAACAAACAATCAACAATGCTCTCACAGTTCCATTTGAACAAAATGCATCATTGAGTGATCCAAATCCTGTATAATCCAAATTTGATAGTGTGGCGATATAATTAAGATTAGACTTTAATATCAAATGACTTTTAGAATCCTCAATATTTTGTACAATAATTTTGATTAATTTTTCAAAAATCGATCTAATACATATCAGAAGATATCGTTTAAGGATTTGAACATCTTCTTTAATTGCAACAATATCTAAATCATCGCCATTCCCTGCTGCTTTCCTCAAATCACTAGCCATATCCAAGATGTTATCAACAGTATCTTCAAATTTCTCCAAATCCTTTTCATTATCAGCTTGATAAATGTTTTTTGCAATAACTTTCTCCAAAATTCCACCGATACTGCCAACAAGAGGATTAATGATGCATGGCACAAATTTCGCCTGAACATCATCAGTTTCATCATCAGAGTTCAATAAAATTTCATTTAATTCCTTTTCTGATCTTTCAAATTCTGATTGGAGTTCAGTGACTTTCAGTTGTAAATTTCTTATTATTCGTACGGCTGTGATAGACGCGATTTTCGTATTCCTAGAAGCTTCAACAATCAATGATTTCGTTTGTAATGTTGACATTACCTCATTATAACACGAATTTCGTGTTTCATCTAACCATATTTGGACAGGTAGTGCATGTCCATTTAGTAGAGGATTTGTATATTCATTGAAGTGAATTGATGAAAGGAATATGCTTGAAAAGTCATCTGGTGATGGTGATCTTGCTTTTTTTGATTCGGATTGTGGAGGTGATCGTAGATAAGCAGCTTTAAGATGTCCCGGAGTTTGACGAACTCTTTTTGATTGTTTTGGCATTGATCGATGTGTGATTGGTGTTGAGCGTTTCGGTGTCGAACTATCCGATGGAAATAGTTCAAGGTATGTTGGGAGTGGCAAATTCTTTGAAAATGATTTATCTTTAACAATACTATTATTATTATTGTCTTCAGGGGTAGTTTCAGGAATGGGACCTCCAAATGTAATTGTCTCATTATGATATGATTTTTCGAGATTTTGAGGTTCATCTGCAGATGGACGATATTCCCAACTGACATTATCATTGTCAGCTGGTGGTGGTAAACATCCCAATAGACTTTTACGTACACTACTATTTTCACATTTGGTGATCGGTTTTGAACGTCTAAGTTTTATCTTTGGTGAATCTGTATTGCTTTGAGTAACTTTGAATGAACTGTTAGCTATCGGTGAAGTATTTTCAAAACTTAATTCATTGATTTTTGATTGAATCTCATTTGAATTATCATTAAATGATATCTGTTTAGCATGTAATAATTCTTTATTGTTAACTTTGGGGCGTCTTATTACTGTGGGCGGTGTGACAGTTGTTACACTACTTGCACTAGATGGCGTCTTTAAGTGAGACAAATTCGATGAATTTCCTTTCTTTGGTGTTTCTGATGCATTTGATTGTGAACTTGAATTGGCAAGTGTGATCAAATGATGTGAGTGCTCTGCGTCAGAGAATCCTGAATCCTAAATGATTAATAATAAGTTTAATTCAATTTATCCTTTTCAAGAGGTTATTAGATTTCAATTCTTACCTGACTCTTATGACTAGATGGACTGCCCTGACGATTGCTACTCCATGAATCATCATTTCCATTACTATCAACACTATTATTTGATTTTTCTTCTCGAAAGCTACCTTGATTTACAATAGTTTGCCTTGTTTTTGCAATTTCTCGATCAATTGATGAATAAATGGATTGATATGGACTCTCAAGAGAATTCCCGTAAAATACTTTGCTCTGTGCTCGTCGAAAGAATGACATTTTTGTTATCTGAAATTAAAAAAAAAATAAAATGAGAAAAAAAATTAATATCAATTTTCATTTAAGTTATAATATTTCATTTAAAACTAGAGCACAAAAAACATTTAATTTTCGTCTTATTTAAGATTACTGATAAACTTTTACAATATTTCATTCCACTAAAAAGTCGACTGAAAATTGTCATCATTATTCAGTGTAATATCAAATTATTTTATGGTATCTTAAATGCAAGCAATATAAACACAAAAAAAACTCATTATTTCAATAAGCTCCTTTTACAGTGCAGATTTTTTGTTGAAAATTATTCACAATATCATCGTCGCAATAATCAGCATTGTATGTAACAAAAGAGTTTTATTTTCAATTAAAGCTGCACAAAAAAAATGTTTAAAGTGATCGTAAATGATTTACCATAGTGCATTTAGCTTAAGATTTCATATTGAAGGATGATTTGAAAGACGATTTGTCAAAGAGAAATTCTAAGGGTCATTATTAAGCATACATTTCAGATTCACTTGATACTTCTTTAAATACTGTATATAAAAGGTTTTTTTTTATATTAACTAGAAAAACACTCAGCTTTAGTATAAACAGTGATTGATAAAAACAATATCTGATATTGATATTCACGTTTATTTCCAAGCAATTATCAAAGAGTTTTTGCTCCAAAACCTAATTTGTAAAACAAATATGTTTTTTCATTCCGAATCATAATATTGATCATTTATATCAATTACAATTCAATACACATATTAAAAATAACAAAAGCACACAGAATTTATCATAACATCATAATTTTGATATTCAGAGAGTTCGATAATTGATATCATGTGTCTTGTTAATTAGAGACAAAAAATCATGTTATTCATTGAATTTCGACTCTATTTAAAAAAAAAAGATATTTTTTCTAGAAACAGAGATTTAGTTTCACAAATCATCTTTTAATGACACTCCCTAATTATGAACCAGTCAATGTGCATTAATCAGTTCATGTTTTTCATCATCAATTTTGAATTGAACCATCAACAACCTACAGCAATTTCAGGATATTAGCTGATAAGGTAGTTAATTAAATGCAAGTAACTTTATACGATAAACTGTTCAATTTCCACAAAATAATATGTGAAGTGAAAAATTAAATTACTTGATTTCAAACTTAATTTCCTATTTAAATAGGTAGATGTTTAAACACGTGTTTTCCGGTTTATCTCACTCAAATGATTCATTGACATGGAATATCATTACAATTTTGATGAAACATGTGTGTAGCAAATGTGAACTTCATTGTGACTTTACAGCTATTTGACATGGGGAAAAATTTTCAAGAATTTAATTGAATATTCACGAAAATACATTTTTTTTCTTGTATGAAGGTTAAACCTGTTAAAATCCCTGTCTAAATTTTTAATGAGTGTTATAAAAATAAAAATATTTGTGAAACTCCGGATATCTAAACACGTGTCCTATCTTCCTGTTTTTTTTTGTTATTTTTTACATTGCACCTTTTTATTTCATTGAAACACTGTAATTTATTCACTCAAGCGTTGCATCACTCCCAACACTCTCTCGAAAAATTAGAATAATAAATATTGCACATTATGTAATTTCTCACCGTCTGTTGAAACATCGTAAAAGGATATAGCAGCATTATCATCATCATACAACACAAAAACTGTATTAGATGTGTGATTAAAGAACGATGGTGTACCATCAGCAGTGTGCATTTTTTTCCTCAACCCTCTTGAAGCAAATAATGGAAAAAAAAATGATAAACCACCGGAAGTTTACAGTAAAAAAAACGTGAAAAAAATTAAACAACATGCAAATGAATGAAAGGCACGCGTCATAATCATATGAAATCACATGTATGAGAAAACACATAAAGAATGACCAACAACTGGAAAAACTGTGTTGTATGCAGTCATTAGACCGTTGCAATATTAAAATGTGCACACACATCTGGACATGAAGTATTTTTGTTTCATTTTTAATTAAAGTAATTTCACAAATGCTTGAAAATATTTAATAAAGTTTCGAGAAAAAATTTCTTATTTAGAATTAATTTGAAATGATTGAAATTTACAAAAGTTTTCTATTTTTTTTCTTCAATGAAATGATGAATTGAGAAAGTAATTGATAGTATTCTGAATGAAAAGAAACGGAAATCGGAGTAAATGGAGTGTGTTTGATTGATTTGAGCACGTGATTTCAATGAATTTTGTTTTCTATAAAATATCTGTTACAGTAATAAAGAAAGTGTTAAATTACTTAAAATTTCCTTGAAAATCAAAATTTGCTCATATTGATTTCATTTTTCGTCCGAAAAATTTCATTCAAATTGTTTTGACTTGATAAATATGACTAAATGTTATCAATCTCAGCATCTTCAATGTTTTTTTTTGTAAATTAAAAGTAAATGTTGAACATTCCTTTTATTTTGTTTATTTTTCGTATTAATTTTTCTTTGATAAATTTTTTGACCTGTCTTAAATTGCCGAAGTAAACATTACAACAGGTAAATTTAATATTTTGTTTCATATGAGGTTCAAGTTACACGATAATCAAAATTATTTAACACCAACGTTAATTTTTTTGATACTTGATATTCAAGTTTAAAATTACATGATAAATGCTGATGTTATTTTAAGGTAAATTTGTTAAAAAATATTAATTAATAATTCAATTTCCTTTTAAATTAGATCAAAATGCCTTTGATAAGATTAAAATTAACACAGAATTTCTATTGAAATAGATTTTTTTTTATTCATTCAGGAAGAAATTGAGACATTCAATAGTGATTAGTGTTACTTCAAAATGTTTTGATACGTTAATTAACAAGATTATTGTCTTAGGAACATATTTTTTTTTTTTTTAAATTAATTAAGATAAACATAAAAACATGGCCTCACAATCAGAAATCAAATCAAAAACTTTTCTTTTGTATTTCTTTAATCATCGCATAAAAATAAATAAAATTAAATGATATAAAGTTTTTGCTGTCAATGAAAAATAAAAGATAATTCAATGATTGTTTAAAAGTGAAGTGTCGATGACTCACTAATCTCATTGTTTGAAAAAATAAATTACTTTTATAGGTTGAGACACTTGTATCAATGCGTCTTACTCATTAACAAACACTTAAATAAACATTAAAATCTAATAATTACTTTGTACATAGTTTTATCATTTTATCAACATGACTCACATTTCAAAACAAAACAAAAATAAATGCCTTAAGTTAGACATTTATTCTTATATGACATTAAATAGGGATATGCGTTAAAATTATTTACATTATTTACACTCGTGTTCGATCAATAAATAACCACATACTTTGGTGTAACAATTTCTTTCATCTTCGTTTTCCAGTATTACTAATAGTTGCCTGTGTGCAATAGTTCTCATTCTGGTTATCATAGCTTTGATAGCGAAGTTGCTGTCATACAAGTCAGTAAGAGTGCCACTATTTCCGGACTTATGATAGAATCATGAGTGGGAATCTTGTTCAGAGCAGTATTTGCACCATTGATCTCTAGAGTCAATATGACTAAGGTGATAGACTAGAGTACAATAACTACAAGTCTGAGCAGTTGTCTAGATAAACTGGATTTAGGTTCCTTCATAAAGAGATGAGTTTGCCTAAGAGTACCCGCCTGATTGGACCACCATTTCCCGAAAAGCCTAGTCTCTCTAGTCTTCCTGTAAGATATCCCTGGTCACTGAGACCAGTAGCTTCAATTGACCAAAGTATAGCGTATCCCTACAGATAATTTAACGTAAAATAAGTTTAACGTAATAAACATAAAAGTCTTTGACATAAATTTCATTACACATTTATTTTGTTTTACAATCAGTAGTTACTCAATTTAATGTTTGCCTTTTTTCTTATCATTTAAAAAAAAAATAAAAATTTTATCTTTTAAAAAAAAAATTATGTTAAGGTGTAACTTTTATAAAAAAAAATTATTGTTTAATTTTTAAATTCTTCACCTTCATAGCACTGTATCAAAAATTTTTGCACACGTTTGTAAGTAAACATGAGCTTCTTTATTACCCACTTCTTAAATTCTTCATTAAACATTCCTGGATTTGTTTGACATTCCTTAACACTAATCCCTTAAATGACGATTCAAAAAATGTCAAAATGAACGTAACTCATTCATTTTTAAATCGAATATACATTTAATCATATTTTTTCTTGGAATTCATATTTATCATTATTAATCACAATTTTCTATCAACAAACAAACTTGAATTACAGGAAATATTTTAATTACCGTAAACTTATTAGCAATTTTTTTTGCTTAGCTTTAAAATAAATCGTAAAGATTCTTTCACGCACTTACCGTTTAAATTTGTTGTTGTTTAAATGATCCAATATTGATTTCAATTGTTTTTATTTGTTGTTCGCTGTTTAATCCGATTGAATATTGATGATATTTGTTTATTTATTTTAAATCGATGTTTCATTCAAAATTTAATCCAATAAGTATCAGTTGAATGAATTGAAATCCCAATTGATATTCGAAGTGAAAGTTGATTTTAAATAAATTATATTTTGTGCTCTTAATCCGTTGTAATTTTTACAATTGATCCAATTAATTTTGCATGTTATGCAGTTTTAATTCAATTTTTATTTTATTTTTTTTTTATTTGAATAAATATTTATATTAATTATTTTTTTACACTTAATTATTTATTTTTAATCATCAAATATGTAAATTAAGTAAATATTAATAAAATTAATAATAATAAACTTTGGTAGCGGATTTCAGTGATAAAATAAAAATATTTTTATTTAATTATTTGATTCATCAAACAGTTAATTTTTGTATGATGATAAACTTTTATTAAATTCCATAAACAGTAATCTTCAGCTGCAATGACCTTTTCTCAAGTAATTTTTTCGCATTTATTGAGTTATTAAATGAATTTTTTTTATAGCCTCGTAACAATTTTATATCACTCTTGTAATAAATATAATGATTGTTAACACTCCCAAAATTTTATTTATGTTACGAGCCAATTATTATTATTTTTTTCTTTTAATATTTCAATAAATAACATTGAAATTCTTCACTTATTTCAATTGAATATTCAATTTTAAATCACTTATATGCGCGTCAGACTTGCGCATTTTGTTAAACCGAACGATATCATATCCATGTTACAACTAAACCGATATACGAATTCATAGCAGTTGCTTTAAACCAACTTTAAAATGTACCCTAAGTCAGTATTGCACCAATACATGCTTAGTACTAACATTTGTGAATGGTGTGTATAGAAAACTATTTTGTTGCAACACATTTTGTTTAAGTATGAATTATACAATTCAATATCACCCCTAAATGTTTATTTATTCACGTTTAGACTAGGTACGTGCGTAAAATACCGGTGTGTTATTTGGTATCAGATTATTTTATTTTTTTTTAGTGCACGTTCGCTGTTATATTGAAATAAATGGTCATTTTGGGGAGGGTTTGAAATGTTTTTTGCAGTAGCTAACTGAATAGGATATCGATCTCCTTAAAAATGAGCGACATCAAGTAGTTTAATTGGAACAGCTTGAAAGATAGTCGATTGATAAACAGAAAAGATACAGATTTGTAGGGCTGCTATTAAAGACTGCATGTAGGCTATCAAGCCTGTCACCATCATCATCACAGGGTATTAGCTGATTCCAAGCATTCGCCATCTTGATTTAAAGGAAAAAAGGGAAAAACTACAGATGCATCTTTACCTAAACAAATAATGTACAAGGGTTATCTGTAAAGTATGAATTAAAGGCACGGATTGAGGTTTACTTCAGTCCTAGCATTTTGTTTTCATTTTATTATTAAAACTTACATTTAACTGGCTTTTACTTTAAAGAGACAGGTATTCTTTGCCAACACTAGCTGAGCCCCCCCGTTACCCCCTCATAAATCCGTCTTTGGTCATCACAAGATGGCGCTCTCATCAATTACTTAAGCACTCTCCTAAAAACCACTTACAAGAATCCTTTCAAAGTTACTTTTTCCTTTTAAATTCTTCATAAATAGGTAAACATGAACTATACACGTTTTTTAACATATTCCAGTATAATTATTATAAGACCAGATGTATGTAAAAATACATTTGCTGATATCAGACCTTCTTTACTTAATTCTACACAGCTTTACTTATTTACAATCATTCATTAGTTTGAAAAAAAAATAAAACATGAAGTAAAATACAAAATAATTCGATTAATACTCATAAAAAGGGTTGTGTGTGTCACATCTATAATTATTTCAATATAAATTCATATATGAATCAGCAATTTTATTGGCATTAATTGAATTACAATCGTGAAAGAGTTTCCTGATAGCTGAGATCAGCAATTAATTTTACATTGATGAATTTTGAATTCAAATGAATTTATTGATGAACTTTAATAATAAGTTTACATTCATATTGGCCTGGATAGTTGTAGAGTTATAATATCCGAAAAATAAACCTTACTCCAACCCTGGTTCAAATAAAGTAAAAAGTCGTGTATAGAATTCAGTATTTGCAGAAATTCCATAGGATTTTTACGTAGTTTGCGGAAATTTCTCGCAAAGCTTATGAAATGAATTCTTTTTTAAAATTCACTTAAATTTGCGACACGAAAAAAGGTTGATTTTAAAGCCAAATATGATCCAGATTTCGATTAAATTGCAAAAAATAAACAAAAAAATATTTTCACATGAATAATCAATAATTTCTGCATAAATAACTCATCGCTAAACATTATCGAGCATTTGTTTAAAAAAAAACACTCATTGAAGCATAAAACCCAACAATACAGTTTTTTTCCTAATTCATTTTAATAATTTTTTTTTTCTGCTATTAAATTTAAATCCCGATGTCTCTTTAAATTGTGACGCAATAAATACGAGAAAAAAAATAGCTAATTATTAATTTGTATGATGTTGACGATTATAAAGTGGTTGATCATACATTTTAATTTCATACGCCATTTTTTGATGATGATGATTAAAACTGGTTTCGCAGAAGCTGAAGATAAAAAGTCACATTCATTCACGTTTTATTGTTGAATTTTGTTTAGCATGCTTTCGTCTTATTGAGATGATTATTCAGACGATAAATGTTTGTTATGAATACATAAATTTGTTGTGTGTAAGCAAAATAAGCGAAAAAAAGAGGTATGCAAATATTGTGATTCAGTCAGGTATTTTTATTTTCCAATAGAAATTTATTAAAGTTCTTTAGAAAATATTAATATGTTAAATGGAATTTACTTTGAATAATATGTTTAAGAATTTCAATAATATTACATGAATATTTTAGCTCAATTGCGTCACAACAATAAAATGATTGAATATTGAATTTTTATACAAGAAATTAATTTCTGATTCTTTGAAGATTCAATAAATTGCCTTTATTTGACGTTAAATAGATGATTTTCCTCTTAATCTTGTTAAAACAATCAAATTCCTAGTAACATTTTTCTTTTTGATAACAACGCACGTTGTTCTCAAACGAAAACAAACATTCAATGAAATGAAATTGAATGTATTCCAAGCGAGATAAGCTCAACAATAAACTTATTTTATGATTTTCTTCTTAAAACACTGATAAAAGACAGTTCAAAGACAAAAAAATTTCCAAGAAGCGTCTTTCCCAAGTATTTTTGCAACTTAATCAAATTTTTATTGTTTTACTTTAGAATTTTCATCATTGAACAAAGTTTGTAGCGATTAAATTGCTTTTTTCTATCAACTTATTAATATTTTTATGCAGAAAACAATTTTATCTAATCCACGTGTGTGCGTGTACTTGAGAAAATTTTTCTGGAAAAATACGTTACATAAAATATAAAACACTTTGAGTACCACAATAGCAATAACAATGTCATCATTATTATTATTTTTTTTATCCAAATGTTAATATAAAAGTACGTTACTGGTTTTGAAAAGTATGCATATAACATATTTTGTTTTGTTGAACAATTTAATCGCCTTTTACATGTTACATTCAGTTCAATTTTCAGTACATATATCGCATTTATATGAACACATATACATTGGAATCATAAAAATAAACGGTAATATCATCATCATATTTATGATCATACTTTAACTGAAATTCTATTTTTTTCTACTTTTATTATTATTATTATTACACAAGTAAAAGTACATCACCGTGTTATACAATCAATGAACATCATTGTGTTAAATTCGTATATGTATATGTGCACGTATGTGTATGAGTATGTGTATGTATTTTAAACATATGGGACAGATGTGCAATTCCAATCCCTAAATTATGCGCCCTAG
Source organism: Culicoides sonorensis (assembly GCA_900002565.1). Classification (NCBI taxonomy): domain Eukaryota; kingdom Metazoa; phylum Arthropoda; class Insecta; order Diptera; family Ceratopogonidae; genus Culicoides; species Culicoides sonorensis. The sequence continues at coordinate 155,876 of LN483541.1, forward strand.
AATTAAAAACAGTTGTCAGGAGACGCGCGTATTCGTTCGTTAGTGAACTTTTGTAACTCTATTTTTATGTTTGTATGTGTGTTGTGTGGCTATGGAAATAATTGCTTCTATTTGAAGAACACCGGTTAATGTTTTAAAGGGAATGTGAATTACAGTTTGGTATTTTTTGTACATATCATTATATGAATATGTGACAGAAATATTTAAATTTAAGTCATTACAGTTGAACCTGGATATCAAGGAGCCTCTAGTTAAAATTCATTTATCAGTGAATATTTCATATTGTCCGTATGCAAGAAGAGCTACTTAAAAAACAACTTAGATGTTCATAGAAGAAGTGAAGATCATAACGTGAGAGAAGCCATGAATAAGGACGTACCAACAGCAAGAAATCAAAGAGGAAAACCAAAAAATAGCTGGATAAGACAGGTAGCCAAACGAAGAAGATCATATAGCAGACGTGTACGAAGCATTACTACCAGAAACGCTAACCAACTCAAAAATTGTTTTCATATTTAGTTCACCATGACAATAAAAGCGAGGAAGAAGAAGATTTAATATCATCTGTTAGAAGAATACAAATCAAGCCGATAAGAAACCTGAGTGCAGTCTTCATTAGTATTAGCATTCATTAGTACCATTGCATTGCATAGGATCGACTCCTGAACAAAAACTAACAGTGACAATCCAAATAGTTGATCGAAATCGAATATATTGGTGGTGGCCATGTATAGGGGTTACGATGAGGACACTGGAAAGAAAAAGTGCAGATTAGGAAAATTAAAAATTCAATTCTTGGGCAGACCAAATATAGGTAAATGGACCGCTTATGAAGGTAAGTAAGAGCAACATATTTGTACAATTCATGCATTAATTGAGAACAGAGAAGATACCTTCAAAGATCTTTTACACTCTGCTAAAAAATAGCATAATCAACCAGAGTTAATGCACTCAGACGTTTTTTTTTTCAGATAGAAAAGGTTAAGATTGTGTACAAAGTGCAACGAATTCTTCAAGCTCATAAAATTATGATATACAAAATATCTCTAGCAAGAAGAGAACCTCATGAAACAGACTGACTCAATAGATTATGAAACTTCAAAGTAAATTTCTGCCAAGTGAAATTCACACAAACAGGCGCATCACATTTCATTCAGATTCATACATTACATGTAAAAATATTACAATGCGTGATGAAGAGAATAAACTCTACCATTCTTTCATAAACATCTTTGACAGAGCTGTCAAAAAATTTCATTACATGAAATACATTTCATCTGCAAAAAGTGATTGAACAGAGTCTGTGTAAAATTAATTTTCAATCCGCCCTTGCAAAAATTGCATTTTCTTCATGTTTTTGATTCAAGTCAAAAATAAATCTCAATGTTTTAAGTTATGGAGAACTAACTGTACTCTACATTAACAGAAAATAAAAAAAACACACATTCTCAGTTCCTTTAAAATTTTCTTCATGTGTCATCTTGATTACCATCTGAATATAAACAACTATGCAGTTGATTGTATATAAAAATTATGCATTATGATAGTTGATGACGGTTTCAAAGTTTTTTTATTACCCTCGAAGAAAATTGAAAATTTTTTTATTACACATACAACGATAATATGAACCAGAAACAAATTGACAATGCTTAGCTTAAGAAATTTCTTAGAAAATAACATTTCATTTTAATAAAAGTCTTAAAAGAATTCAAGGGGTGTAGATGAAACACTTTCCAACTCAAAATATAATTTTGATTCATCATACTAAAGAGGTTCTTTATGAGAAAAAAATATGCTGAATTACATTTTTTTTTTGCTCTTCAACATAATAAGAATAAAAAGAAAATTTGACAGAGAATGAATTTCACATGTATAATAATTTTTAAGGAAAAATAAGTCAAGAATCATGCATAAGATTGTCAAAAAGAAATGTTATTACGGGAAATGATGCCTCAAATATCACGTCTAGTTGAAAGAAAAGCAATTTCACAGAAAAATTTAAGAGAGAAAAGTCATATTTTGAATTTATATATGACAAATACTATCAAGACAAAAGTGACTTTTGTGAGACAGTATTCAGATTATGATATTGTTCAACATTGCATTCACTTAATTTATTTTGAAATATGAGATTTTCTGAAAAGATTGCACAATTTTTAAAATAAAATGATCAAAGAAAATTGTATCAAATTTACATTTTTATTAGAATCACACGTTTATGAGAAAATTTTTTTAGATTAAGTTACAAAAAAGTGGAAATAAGCTTGAAAGTGATCAATTATGATTAAATGTAATTTAACACTCAAAATAGTGAAAGTAATTTAATTTAAAGTCAATAACAAGATGATTCATTTATTTTTCCCTTAAAAAGTTATTTAATTAAATTTCCTTATTTAGATTTTTATTCGATTTTTTATTGAGTTACACAATGTGTTAAATTAAAATGCATTATTGTTATGACTCTTATTATTAATTTAATCTATTTTACTTTGAAAAAATAAAAACACTAAGAATGCATTGACTAATTGGAATTGTTGTTTGTAAGATAAATATCATCATTGTTATAATACGTTTGCCTTCTTTTCTGCATCTGGTTGTAATATAAAAACAATAATAATAATAATAATGAAATAGTAGAACAACACACATAAAATGATTATTATTCGTTATTTCTGCAGGCAGTTTAACATACAGTTCAATTAAGAAAGGAAAATAAACACTGTGTTCGTATGGTGATAAATAGGAAATACATGAGATATTGAATGAAATGTTGTAATTTTAATAATAATAATATGAGCATAATAATAATATATAGAAACAATGTAAACAAAAGATGTGACTAATAAAGAGACAATTTTGTGTTACAAGGAAATTTCAATGTAAGAAATTGTTTCGTAATAACGTATCATAATCGATTAGATTACGACTAGTGAACTTTAATAGGATTATTAATTTGTATTTAAGTTATGAAATAACCAAGGTTTTTTTTAGATCTCATTTTGATGAAGACTCAACTTATTTGGCCAAAGCTTGATCGATGCTTCGTTTTGATTTTAGACAGTTGAAAGCGGTCGAAGCATACGGCAATGCTGTAGCACACTAAACAATATAGCAAAGGGAAACATATTAAGATGGGTCAGGCATTTAGCACGAATGAACCCTAACCGAGATGTTGGGTGACCTAAATCAAGGTGGATCGACAACGTACTTTAGGATTTGAGGACGTTAAGATTGTAAAACTGGTAACAGGTGACGGATGATTGAGAGCACTGGAAACAGATCCTTCAACAGGCTTTGACTACGTAATTGGCTATAAAGCCAGCTAAGTAAGTAAGTAACAACTTTTGCAGTAAAACTGGACCTTAGACTAACCAGGCAATAGAACGAACAATGGAATACCTCCACAACAAAATTAAGGACAATCAAATACCACACTTAAAGGCTTAAGTCATGTGACAAGGTCCGCAGAAAACGACAATGCATTCAATCCAGATGCAAAACGGGACACACAAAACTAACGCCTTCATATTTAATCAATGGACTCACAACGGCCGGTCCGTTTAATTTCTGCCAGTTTGAACCAATCAACATTGATCACATTATATACCACTGCCCTGAACTGAATGACCCCCGAGAACGACTCCCGTCGGTGACAGCTCAGAAAAGAATGAAGATTCTATCTTGTTAAAGGGTTTCATTTAAGAAAATCAGCTCAATTTAGTCATTTAATACAATACCTGGAATCAAATTTAAGAACTATGTTGACAGACTTTCTTCATCAAATAATAATATTAAAAAAATAACCCATTTGAAAAACGTAAAAAATTAAAATACAAAAAAGAAATATGGTTACTTTGTGAGAAAGATTTTCTTTCAATTTATCAAGGAAAACCGAAACCTTTTTATTTGTGCGGTTCTTTTCATCAAATGACATCCTTTTTTTTATTTGTTCATACTCTCAAAATAGAAATCATAGAAAAGTGTGAGTTTTATCAATGTTTGACAACAAAAAATCATCAACGGCAACAACAAAAGTCGAGTGAATCCTTTTTACGTGTCATTTGTGCGATAGATAACTTTTGATCCGTACAATACTAGAAAAAATACTTGATTTTATTTTATTAATAAAAAAATTATGGACAAAAAACATAAAAAAATTCAACCTTTTCAACTAAAATCATATCGCTCAAGAAGATAATGAAGAAGCAACACACACAGAGACATACAACAAAAAATGCCGATACAAATGTTTCTTTCTCACAAGTTAATGAATAGGATTAGTCAAGTTTAATCCTTTACAAGTCCAGATAGATAATGTATTTTTTTTATGCTTCATCTCAATTCAATCTAATTTTACAGTATAAACTAAAGTATCCATGAGAAGAGAAAAGCAAGAAAAATGTAAAACTTGATCATGAACGATATAAACGAGCGCATTTCGATGTAAAAAATTCGCTAATTTTAGCAAAAATTTAACAATGAATTAAAAGATATCCTCAAATTTGAATTTCATCGTTATTAAAGTGAAAATATCGTCATTTTGGGTTAGTCAGCCATTTTGAATCAGTTGGCCATTTTGGGTTAGTGGGCAATTTTGAAATTCACACAGACGGACGGACGCACAGCACGACTGCCCACAATTCCGTCATTTTCAACTTTTTTTTCCTTGATTTTTTTTTTTTAAATAAAATTAAAAATGAAAAGTACAAAAGTTTACCTCTTTAACGTTTTTTAGTGTAACAGTAAGGAGAAAGCAAAGGAAAAGGATATACAATGTGACACTTGCTAAGTCTTTTCATTATTTGTATGATACATTTCGTATCTTATGCACTTTTTTATAATTTTTTTTTATTATGTTTGTTATTGAAACTAAACTGAAATGTATATAAAAAAGTAAGAAGAAAGTAAAAAAAAGTGTTTTGTAATTTATTTTCAAAAGAAGATTAAATAACTATTTTAAGTTGAAAACGACAAATAAACTCATCATAGAAATTATATGACACTTTTTTGTTCTATTTATTTGTCGGAGAATTTTAAATTAAGTTTTTAAGTACATAATTTGAAAAGAGAAAAAATTTGTATTATACATTTCATGAAAAGGAGATCTGTTTGGATTTGAAATGGTTACTTTTTTAAAATTAAACGTTTATTTTTCTTGGTAATTAAATTAAAAAACTTTTTCATTTTGAAATTGTGTGTGACAAATAAGCCGAAGATCGTTTGCAAAAAAATTTAAGAAATTATTTCACTGTCGTCCTATTCAATTGCTCGTTTTTGGTGATTTTATTACTCTAATTAACGTTATTTGATATTTCCGATGTCCTACGCACGGAAAAAAATGAAATAAGAGAACTTTAATATTAATTGGTAAAAATTATCAGCATATTTTTACCAGATTTATTAATAATTAGATGTCCTTATGGCAACAGGTATTGAAATAATGACTCAAAATAAGGCGATGCGTAACATGTCAAATTTTAAATTTAAGGCGTCGCTTTGATTTTATATTCTGATGTGAAATGTTGATAGAAAATCTTCACTTCTCGTGATCACGTGCTCAAATTCCAAATATGACAATTTTCCATCGCCATCGACATCACCTTCCTCGATTCTGGTTGAGATTTCAATAAAATAAAAATTAGACAAAATCTTGATTGAATTCCCATTAAAACTTACACTTTTTCTGCAATTTGTTGATGTTCCTCACAATTCAACTCATTCCGTGTCAAACAAATTAACGATGCTTTCAAGTCATCAATCGATATAAATCCATCATTATCAAAGTCATAAATTTTGAATGCATAAAAAACTTTAATGTCCCTTGGTGCTTGTTCACTGAAAACCGAAAACATATCCAGGAAATCCTCAAATGTCAAATTGCCTTCACCGTCACGTGAGAATGCTTCACAAATCCGAGTTTTAAATGGATTTTCCCGCAATTCAGGCAATGCCTCAATATTCTCTTTCATTATTTTCAATTTTGCTGCTTCGCCATTCACCATCCGTTTTGGTATTTGATCAGGACGCATTTCACGAAAACGCTTAAAAACACGCAGGATTTCTTTTCGCGTGAAAAACGTACAATCCTGATAATCATCAAGTTGTTCATCTGTAAATGTAACTATTTTATTGCCCATTTTTTGAACTGACCTAGACCGATGTCGTAGGTTCAAGAGTTTCAAGTTGACTAACTTGAAAAATCATAGAAAAAATTAATTTGCTCTACTATCATTTTATATTTTATTATTAATGGAATATGTTTTAACACGACCACCCATGAATAAAATGATAATAATGAAATGGGTGTAGCACAAGAAAAGTTCCCTTCAAGGATTTTTTTTAATAATGTTTTTTTTTTTTATTTGTCTTATCGTCAAAGGATTTCATTAAGATTTTTTAGATTTGGTATATGGATTTTCACATTTAGATAGGTTAAATTTAATAATTGAAGAAATTCCTGATTCCCGAGAGGGTTTTCAAAGATAATTTTCTATTCATAAATATGTTGTTACATGATTGCATGTAAGAAAAAAAGCTGAAAAAGACAAATATGAATGAAAACGCGTGTTTATGAGAAATTTTCATTGAGAATGTATGTGGAATATAAAATTACATGGGATTGTTATAAAAATATTAAGGAGTGTCATCCATGATAAATGTTGGTAAATTTTTAAGTTGCCATTGAAATGTGTGTGACTTTTGTATTATTTTATCGTGAGTAAGGACGGCTAACACGATCCTGAATATGGGTTGTGACCTGATTTTGATTCATTTTAACTGAAGCCTTCATTAAAAATTTTTAAGTTCTAAATATAAATTGGAAGAATTTAATCAACGGGTCACTGGACGGTTAAGAAAAGTCTATTTCTGACGATTGTGAAGCGCTAGAGCACAATTCCTGAGTCCGCTTCTAAAACTAATGTTTGATGGAAAATCTTCATGGGCTCCTTTTTGCCAAGACTTGAAACCTTGCAAAGTTTTTTAAACTTTTCAGAAAGTTTTCTAGACTTTTTTAGGTTTTGTAGACTTTTTGAAGTTTTGTAGACTTTTTGAAGTTTTCAGAGTTTTTGCAATTTTCTAGGCTTTTTGAAGTTTTGTAGTCTTTTTGAAGTTTTTTAGACATTTAGAATTTTTTGTAGAGTTTTAGAAAATTTCTAGACTTTTTGAAGTTTACTAGACTTTTTGAAAATTTCTAGGCTTTTTGAAATTTTGTAGACTTTTTGAATTTTTTTGAAGATTTTAAACTTTTTGAAGTCTTCTAGGCTTTTTGAAGTTTTTTAGGCTCTTTGAAGTTTTGTAGACTGTTTGAAGTTTTCAGAGTTTTTGCAATTTTCTAGGCTTTTTGAAGTTTTTTAGACATTTAGATTTTTTTGTAGAATTTTAGAAGATTTCTAGACTTTTTGAAGTTTTGTAGACTTTTTGAAGTTTTTCAGACTCATTTAAATTTATCAGACTTTTTGAAGTTTTCCAAACTCTTTAAATTTTTTCAGACTCATTGTAGAATTTTTTTCAATTTCACTTCAATCTGAAACAAAAATCAATTGAATTTACTTTCTCGTTTTATTAATTTTAACATTTATTTTGGTATTTTTTAAATTTTATTTTTCTTGCAAAGACTTTAGCTTTAAAATTTTTAACAAATTTCTTATTTAATTTTGTATTATTTTATTTAAATATTTTTTTTTTTTAAGTATAGTAACACAGCTAAATTTTCGAAAACCAATACAACATCAAGACTTTAATTTAAATAATAATCTTTTTTCTATTTGATCTACTTTGCTTCGAATCATATTCTATTGATTTTTTTTAATATAAAATAAATACTTTTATTTTTAATCTTCACTATTCTGAATGGATGAATGAATTAATGGGATGTTTTGGGTAACTAGTTAATTATTTTTAATAAAAATTTTCTTTTAATAAAAATCCATTGGATTTTTGGCTATAATTTAATTGATTTTTCTATTAATTTTTAAATTCTATGGTAAAATTTGCCACATTTAATGCCCTTTCTTAGCTTTAAGTGATTTCAACTCCTTAACCCAGATAAGGTCATTAAATAATTCTCCGGTTCGGTACAAGAACAATGAGAATACAAAGACACCGGCAAAGAAGCAAACACGTAGAGGTAATGCAAGTACTTCTAGCACGGGATAAACCCATACACCTGAGTAGTAATAAATGACATGAATCCATGCGAGGTAACAAGCCATGAATAGTGATAATCCAAGGTAGCCATTGCGACGTGTTGGATATTGACGAAATGAAACGCACATCTCGATAATGATGAAAATGAGGATGTTTGTGTGCATTACGTGGTTCAGCCAATCTGGAAAAAATGAGTCAAGGACACGGGGGAAAATTAGCTCACGATCCACGGCGTAGATGCTCCTGTAAGGGAAAATTTAAATGTAAGATCATATTAAAATAAGTCAAAATTTGTTACATACCAAAATGTAATTGCTACATTACATGCAATGGGCCAAGCAAATGCTGCCAGTACATAATCCTTAATTTTACGAATCAATGGCATGGGCTTTGGAGCGACCTCATTTGATCCCGTAAAGTCATTTATCAGTGCGATTGTGTAATATGCTGCTTGTAGTATCTGAAATTATATCAAAAAATTATCTTATCTCAATTATCATCGTACGCACGCAATCAAAATATAAGTATGATTATCTAATAGGTCATGTCAAGTCAATTGAGCGACGAATTGCAACCTCATCCATGAAATTCAATTCAATTTCACTTACAGCATCAATGAATGTCAAATATTTAAACTTCCCACCAAATGGATTGCTCATGCGACGTGACTCCTCACGCAGCTCTTCCGGAATATGGACAAAATTGTAATCATAATACACGGAATACCAAAATTGCACGGCTCCAATTAAATGGAAGAGAATTACAAGGGAACCAAAAATACCGCGATTAATTGTATCACTTGCACTTTTTTTAGCTGATTGTGACATTATTTTACTTGCATCAGCAATATTTTAATAAGTAGAGAAAATTGATTTTCTTAAATCGATAAATTTGCACTTTTTTATATTTTGATGTAAATTGAGCTTTAAATCACACACTCCAGTCTTCGTTAGATTACTTGTATTATATTTAGAATAAGATTGAAGTTTTTTTAAATTAAATGGACTTTGAACAAAACATTTGCTATTATTTAATGAAATTTGATAATAAAGTGTTGTTTTCCTGGTTTCTTGTCGTTAAATGACAGATAATTTGTTTTTTTTTTCAATTGAATGAGAGTGAGAGATTTTAACAGCTGTTATCAATGAATTTGGGAGAGATAAATATGAATTGAGAGAGAAATATAAAAAAAAATGATGTTTGTTTATTTTTTTCCCATTTCCGTATGATGATAAGAAATGTTTGTTTTTTTTCATGATAATTGAATCGACAGTGATTGAAAATCACAGAATACGATTAGAAAGAAGAAATTTCTTGTCGTTTTTTGTTTTAAATTGAAAATAAAGTTGAATTTTGCAAAAAAATATTTATTAATAGAATTTGAAATGTGATATTCATTGCATAACTTTAAAAAAATATAACGGCTGAAAATTAAACATGACTTCTGGATTCTCATGGATTCTGAACTCATTAGTATTGAGATTGGGCTCATGGATTGAGCTTTAGAGCCTCCAGAGCCTAAAAACCGTTAAAAAACGGTTAAAATTTAAAAAAAAATTGATGATTTGTTTTCTTGGATGAGAAATTTACTAAAATGAACTTAAACTCATTAGCTCTAAGATAAGGATCAGGGATTGAGCTCAGAGATTGAGCTCAGATTTTGGGCTCAGAGATTAGGCTCCAGAGCCTAAAACGGTCCAAAATGTCAGATTTTTCAAATTTTTAAGGTAATTAATTTAATTTAAAGTAACCGACCTTTTCGAATTTTAAATCTCCTTAATCCGAACTGAGGAGAAAATGAAGATTAATGTCCAACCGAATTATCCAAAAGTTTTTTTAACAGCGCTCACTCTTGAAGCATCTTACATTAGTCTGTGATACAAAAGCAAAATTTCTCATTGAATTCGAAAAATACCAAAAATCTCATGTGAATCATTTCCATTTCAATTAAATTCTTTTTACACAATATTTTCACACATTTCCAAATGAGTTTTTATTGTTTACATTCAATTCAATATAAAGTAAATTAAAAATTATTTATTGTTATCTCGCCTTTTATGTTTTCATTTTATTTTATTTTAAAATGATATCATAACAATAATAATGAAATAACAAAAAAAAATGGAAATGTGATACTCTGCGCATGTCTATTATTCCACTTTTTTTCCTGTTGCATATCAGATGAAGTTAATTGTGTTTTCATTATAAAGAAATTGAATGTATTAACATGAACATGATATTTAATCGAAAGGATTTGGTCTTAAATGGCCTTGAAATGAATGGAATTAAGTTAATTTGAACTCAAATTTGATTCAATTGAGTTCCGTTACTGATTTGGTTCAAATTTCCGTTGTAAAATATGATTTTAATTTAATATCAAATGAAAATCTAAATTAAAAGTGCATCGTCATCATATCACTCATTCTTACGATACTCGAATATTGACATGAAAAGCATGTCTATAAACATCTATTATTTATGTTCATTGACCTCAACGGGTGTCTTATTTCAAGGTCTTTCATCATCATATCACATTTTATTATTATCTAACATCTGTTTTTTTTTTATAATTTTTTTTTCTTGGAATTGAATTGCAATTCATCTTAAATTTCATTGAAAAACTCACCATATTCCAATACGTAAGAAATTTGGCTCTACCTCCAAACTCCGTGCCACCAAGGACTTTGAGGACTTTTGTATGTTCGGGAATTGTCACAAATGTATTATCATAGTAAAATGCATAGATAAATTGTCCTAATGCAACTAAATGCCACACTATGCAAAATACCCGTGATTGATATAATTGAACGCCTGACATAATTTTATTTTGTTGTAATAAATATTTAAATACTTATAAGAATGAGTTACAAATGTTATGTGTGTTTAATTTCAAAAGGCTTCACTTTTCTTTTAAATTTAATTTAAACTTTTTTTTTATTACACAGAAAAATTCAGTGCACCATAATGTCGCGTCGTAGTAAAAAACTAGCAGCAGCAGCCAACTAACATTGATAACAATGCGGACAAATTTCAATTGAACTCAACTCCGTACGATGCGACGTCTGTTTCGTGACTAAAAACTCTTCAATAATTTTTTTTTTGTTTCTTGTTCTGAATTAATTTTTTTTTATTATATTATTTATTAATTGACCATCGATGGTTTATTTTTAATTTTGTTATAATGAATGATATCTCGTTTTTTTTTTTATTTAACGTTATCTATTTAAATATTTATGTATGTATTTTAATTCATAATAAATATATTTTTTTTTTAATTTTTTTAATAATTTGATTACAGGGAAGAAGATGATGATGTTGTAATGTTCGATGTTGATTTCAATGGGTGACTGAATGTTGGCATGGAATGAAAATTTTTTGTTATATTGTTTTACAATGTGCTAAAATTCGTGTGAATTGATAGTAAAATAATAGGCTGCTCCATTTTTGTACGCAGAATATGCGCAATGGAACTACAGTGTGTTTGATTATTACACGGATTTTGAGTTATTTTCGATTTTATTTTTTGAATTTAAATTTTTTAAAGTTATATCACGGAAATTCACCCAAATTGAGTATGAATGCACTAATTTTATTTTTATCATGCCCCATATTGACGTAAACAAATATTTTAATCTTAAAATTTTAACAACTTTCTTATCATTTTTTTTTTGTGATTAAATCATAAAGATATCAAAAAAATTATTTTTAAAAACTTGTGGCTTTGATAAGATACGTTTATTTATTAACATTAACGTGGAAAACGTTAATTGGAGAGTTGAGGTTTTGTTCGGTTTGTAGATGCAAATTTAATGAGCCGAAGAGTTCGGAAATTTCAATCTACAGGGTTCAGGATCAATACTGCGATTTTGCTTATGGATTTGGATCTTTAGCTTTTGATTTCCAGGTTTCAACTGACGACTGATTGTTTAGCTTTTGAGTTTCAAGTTTCGAATCCTGATTTTGTGTCTAAATTTTTCATTTTCCTTGTCTAGCTTTTGATTTCCAGGTTTTGACTGACGACTGACTGCTTAGCTTTTGATTTTCCTGGTTTTGACTGACGACTGAGTGTCTAGCTTTTGAGTTTCAAGTTTCGAATCCTGATTTTGTGCCTGAAATTTTAATTTTTCTTGTCTCGCTTTTGATTTTCAGGTTTCGACTGATGGCTGAGTGTCTAGCTTTTGAGTTTCAAGTTTCGAATCCTGATTTTGTGTCTAAATTTTTCATTTTCCTTGTCTAGCTTTTGATTTCCAGGTTTTGACTGACGACTGACTGCTTAGCTTTTGATTTTCCTGGTTTTGACTGACGACTGAGTGTCTAGCTTTTGAGTTTCAAGTTTCGAATCCTGATTTTGTGCCTGAAATTTTAATTTTTCTTGTCTAGCTTTTGTTTTCCAGTTTTCGAATCACAACCAGGTTTTGAGCCTCAAGCTTCGAATAATTTTTAATAGAAAAGCACAACTTCTTTCACACTTCACATCACTTGTGTAAACTTCACACTCATAAAATAAAATCAAAAACTTTGTTTTAAATTTTTTTTATACATTTTTTTATTTCTTTCATCATTTTATCTTTTAAATTTTTGTATTTAATCATTATTATCAATTTAATTTAAAAAATAATTAATCAAATACAATAATTTCACACTATTGAATCCCTTCATCAATGATTTTGCTTTTTAAAACTGTTTTAAACTTCTAATCTTCTTTATTGGGTTTATTTGAAATGTGTGATAAATGTAAGGTGTATTTAACTATATTTTTTTATTTAATAATATATAATATTTTTTATTGTTTAATTAATTTTTTTTATTTTACAAGCAAAATTTTCATTAAATACGAAAATCCAACAATAAATCACGAAATCACTTTTTAGATAATTTTTTTTTTTAATATAATTTTTAATTTTTTTTATATAGAATTTTAGTTTTTTTTTTTTAATATTTTATAATTTAGGATTAGTATTTAATGATCACTTAATTAGAACACTAAAATTTTTTAGTTTATATTTTTATTTTATTTTAATAATTATTACAGTGAAGCTATCAAGAGTTTGCAAATTTTATTTCTTCATCTAGATCCTAAGCTATTTTAAATTGTTTTAAAATTAAAAATATTTTTTTTTTTCAATTTCAATTTAAATTTCATTTCAATTTATTAGAATCATATTTGTGTAAAAATAATAAAGAATTGATTGTAAATCAAGAGGAAAAAAGTGCGATATTGATAGAATTTTTTTGTTTTTGTTTTTTAATTCAAATGGAATCCCTTTTCCTTCGTCGCTGTTAATAAGCGTTCTCGTAGAATTTCTTCAGTTGGATAATCGGGAAGTTTCAAATAATGCACACATGTATTGACTGACGGATAACTGCCTTCACCGGCATCAACTTTCCGGACAATTGTAAGACGTGGATAAAGATTAGCGAGACCGCCTGGTGGTAAACTGCTACAACCGGTGGTGAATTGTAGAAATGCCTTTCGCTCGGCTCCGTTCATATTGACCAAGACATTGACGAATCTCAAGAAACCAGGACTAAAATGAAACAATACGTTAATTGAAGTAAAAAGGAGAAAATTCAAATTTAAATCACTCACCTGTCTTTACTGTAACCCAATTTCGGTTCTGTATAATTGAGCAAATCTTCTTTGGTCCATTTGGGTGATTGGTCACCACATAAAATCTTTCGTACTTCATCGGCACTGAATGCAGCCAATTTATTTAATGGGAATACTTCACAAAATCCCTTATGGAATGCTTGCATTTGTTTTGCAATACCTTCATGCAAGCAGAAATTAATCGTTAAATCACAATATTCCTCGACATTATTGATAGTGACATCGATATTTGATCCATTGGGTAACAAATCTGCCGCTTCATATCCGTATTTTTTACTGCTAGGTAAGTAAGTGAAATTCAAGGCTAAATCTTCAATTGCAATTGGACCACTTTTGGTCATCAAACGTAAATTATTGATTTTATCGAGTTTTTCCTCGGGCGTAAAGTCATTACTTTGTTCAATTTCAACTTTTTGTCGGACAACTTCTTGTAATTCTTTGATGAATTCACATCGAATTGGATCAATTTCCTGCAAATCGTCCTGGCAAAGTATCATGAACCATGAATCGTCTTGCATTTCATTGACGATAAGTTTGGAGCAGGATTCAATGAGATCACGATCACTTTCTTCTGACATTAAACTTGAAATCATGATGTCTTCGGATGTTTTTGTATTGACGAGTCGTGGTTTTGCAAGTGACTTATTGTGACACAATAATTTGAGGAAACTAGTTGAGAATGGCAAGTCAACGAGACGACCATCTTGAAGTACTTTTGCCAGGAATACACCAAGGAACCAATAATATTTGCTAATTTTCTCACAAACATCTGATTCTTGTGGCAATGGAGCTGGAAATAGCCCAGTTGATCTTCTCACATAAAATCCTGGTGGTTTGACACCTTCACCCAAATCCATTTCTTCGGTACCACCCAAATCATGTTCATCATCAAACAGCCACATACCGAGATCAGAGCGTTGCAATTCAGCAGCAACTAATGCATAGAATTCCAATGTAGGTCCTAATCCTGTGCCCTCTTCACCCAAAAATTCAACTTCTAACACAGATTTTCGGTTACAATGCACTTTCATGACTTGCATTGCCCATTCAAATAATCTGTCATTTCGAGGTACTTTGACACGTTCGTGCTTCAATCTTCCAACACGGAACTCATGTTGTTCAGGATGTCTTGGACTGAGACCAGGTTGACGTTGTCTTTCGTTATCACGTTGTGACTGGAGCCAAACAATGCTACGTGAAGCTCCAAAGGCGGTACAATTGAAATAAAGTTGACGCGTTTCGAATGGGAACAAAAATGGACATCCTTGATTAAAGTTTTCACACCATCCTGGTAAGCTGTTACTTGAAAGCACGAGTGGATCCTGAATTTGTTGTTGCAGTTTATTTGTAACTTTTTTGCTCATAAACATTTCTGGATTGAGTGACAAATCCAAATCATTGTGTTTCAGTGATTGAATATTAATTGAATTCAATTGGGCTAAGAGTTGTAAAACATCGTCAACGGAACAATGTAACCCTGATGGTGTAACGGCCATGGGTGAACTTGGAGATAAAGTTGAACCACCACTTCTGCCACTAAACATTGAAATTACTGGTGTTGCACGTCCATCTTCTCCACTACTACTATTCTCATCTTTATTTGCTTCCTTGTATACGATTGTGTAAGTTGGTTCCCAGATTTTACGTGATTTCTCGTGTTTTGGGATATTTGTCATTTGGATCAATTCCTGGACATAACGGAAAATGGTCCAATCGGGATTTGTCAACGGAATATCGACATCACTGTATCCAGCTAAATTGGGGCCACGCAATACCAAGAAAAGTGATGGCTGTGGCATCAAGATAACATCAGTCATTTTAATTTCAGTTTCAGATCCTGGTTGTGGAATATCAAGATCTGATGTTTGATTGATGTTGGTACGGCCGGGACGTGGATCAAATGCTGGAATTAAAGCTGAAAATTGACGTTTCAACACGAACTCATCGTCCCATGATTTGCGTTTTCCAGCGGCTGCTAAACGATTTTCAAGCGTTTCCTCGTCCATGAAAGACAAAAGATTGCGTGATACCATAACTTGAAGTAATGTGTTACCGACTTCTTCATATTCGTCTTCATTTTCATCATCGTTCTATCAAAGAAATGCAAATTTATTTTTTTTAACGCTTGAAATAGAATTAAGGACTTACATTCTCATCATCATCCATTTCATCGTCATCATCTAGATCTCCAAGCAAAGTGGGAGCACGACAACTCTCCAAAAAGTCTTCCAATGAAACTTGCTCACTGTCACTTGAAGTTGAAGTCAGACTCATTGTGAGTGCAGGATTGAATGACGGTGTTTGGCCAGTTCCTGATGTCTGGGCTGCAGTTGATGTTGGAACTGAAATTTTTTTTTAAATAAATAAGAAAAATTTGATCACCGAGGTGTATGCAAAAAAATTTACCTGTTGAACTGTTTAAACTTGGATAACTTTGTGCTGTGCTCAAAAGTCCTGAATGGAAATTGCTGGACAAGGCCAATTTGACCAAACTTGTAACTGAATTTGGACCACGTGGGAAGAAACTTCCCGAATTTTGATTGTTAGCTATGTTAGAGACATTCATTGCTTGATTATTAACAGCTGAGAGATTTGTACCACCGGATGTACGACGACGTGCCATTTGTGCAAATGTTTCCAACAATCCCGGCGGTGTTGGTGGCTCATTTTGACTTTCCTGACTATCCTGTGAAATTGTTGACGATGTCAGATTTGGAACACTGACACTCATTGGATTTGAAACAACAACAGAATTATCAGCTGGTGCAACAACGGAGCTCGATGTAGTTGAAATACATTCAGACGTTGGTGGTACAGTGATGACTGCAGCTGTTGATGATGCAAGCGATGATTGCATTGAAATTGTTTCCATTGTCGGAATCTGAACTGGTGGTGGAGCTTGAGGAATTATTGTGGCATCACTGATTTCAAGGTCATTTGAATTTTTCTGATTTGCTGTCACGGTTTCGAAGAGATTTAATGAGGAGCATCCTTCATCAAATGGACCCGATAATTGTAAGTACTTTTCAACTTCATTGATTGCTTTCTTGAATTTTGAGTCTTCGATCGGCTGTGAAGATCCAATTGTTTTACATGCACTTCCAGTAGCTGTGCTTGTTTGACCTGAAGCTGTATTTATTTCCGAACCTCCGATCGATGTCTTCGGCAATGAAATTTTAACTGATGATAAGAGATTAGTTTGTGATAAAATGTCAGATGATAGCAATGTGTTTGTATTGTTTCGCAACATATCGACACCTTCGCGCATCTTATCCAAAACCTCACTCTTGTAACTTGTGAGGAAGGCTTTACTGATACTATTTGTCGAATTACTGATATTCATCTTATTATTTGTAACTTCATGCAAATTCGCACTTCGACTGTTATCTTCTGACAATTGGCGATGAATTGTTCCACTCATCCCATAGCTTGTACTTGCCTTATTTTTGATATTGTCATCGGAGAGAGTTAAATTTTCCGTAATTGTTGCGAGATCGGATACCAAAGCATGTGTTGAATTATTAATTGTAGACAAATCCGGGTGATTTTCATTGCGAGTTTCCTTCAATGGATGTACGACAACCGAAACTTCAGATTGATTGCTGTTGCTATGACTGTCCGATGATGATCCACTTACAATGTCAGATTTCGCACATGAAAGGACATTTTCAGCAATGACTTCAACTGCTTGTTTCCATGCCAAATTGTCAGCTGATGCAGCTTGATCTGTTGATGCAACTGAGGCTTTTGATACGAATTGTCCATCTGATGTTGCTTCTGGGAGGCTTGGAGTTGAACTTGATTTTCGACTTGTGAGTGCTCCTGAGCTTGTACTGCTCCCTGTACTTGATTTATCGCTTGATTTCTTGTTCGGGACATTCAAATTATTTGAACATGTTCCTGATGTCGTAGTTCCCGATGTTTCGAGTGATGATAAATTTTCACAATTAACCAATTTCAAGTCATATTTGCCTTCAGCTCCCATGCGATATGAATTCCGTACACCATGATCCCATTTCACATCAATCCATCCATTGTGAATTTCACCTGTTACCGTGCCCTCACATGGGGGACTTCCATCTTGGTCTTCCCAACGCCAATCAACACCACGAATTACACGTGCTCCCTTAACGATGTGTTTCAATTGGGATCGAATCAATCTGCGTTCTCGCCGTGCTTTGGCCTCACTTTCTTTTGCCACGGCTTTTCCAATGTCTTCACATACTCCGGTTACGCGTCCATAGATTTCGAGTCCAGATAAACTCAAGTAATGTGTTTGACCGGATGCATTACGGCCATTTTGATGAATTCGGATGTGACGATAACCCTGCGTTTCGTCACTTGGACACTCGATTTTCCAGGTGCAAGTACTTCCTGGATCTGCTAAACTCTTGTCATCGCTGTGAGTCATCAATGTGACCCAATTGACACCGTCTTTTGACATTTGGAACAACCAGTTACGGAGAGCTGAACGACCATAACCACGAGCATGTCGCATTGTGTATGCTGTTGGAATTACAAAAACTCCCAAATCGACAGCAAACCACGCTTTTTTATTGTCCTTGGTATGACAATTACTGATGCTGTCACGTGAGAGAATATCTTCAAGTTTACCGTAAGGTAGCTGTTTTCCCTCTGAACTTGTAACTGTAACTAATCCGTATTGAGCTGGATTGACCCACTCTGTTGTTTTTCCATTTGTACCGATAAAGTAAATTATTCCATTTTCATCGAAATCATGTTGATGTTTGAAACACAAATCTGGATTTTCCTTCAATTTCTTTAAATAGTAGAAATTAGCTCGATCCATGTCATACCATTGTTTCGCCACCATTTTCAACAAATATTTATTCATTTGACCGACTGTAGCTAAAGGTTCCATTTTCAAAGTTCTTCCTGTTCGATCATACAAAGTTGATTCACTGGGCGCACGTTCCAAGCGGAATCTCAATCGTTTTGTGAGGATTTGCAGACCCCCATTTGGTGAATCATACATGTAGACTGGTAATTTTTCGATACTTTCCAGTACAGCAACAAGTTTTTGTACTAAAATCGTTGCCGTGTTATTTTTCTTTCCTTTCACGTCGTTTCCAGTTATCGGTGTATTGTTGAAAATGCATTGTCTGAAAATTTGGATTCGTTGTTTCTGTAATTTGTTTGCACGACTACGATTCAATCCGAGTTCCCAATAATTTTTTGATAAGACTGCCACAAGTGCTTGCACAAGTCCGGAGCTGTGCATTTCATAAGCACTTATCACGCCGTCTTCTTGCAACAATTGTGCTAATTCATTGAGTGCATTACGAAGTTTGTCCTGCCACGATGTACTCAAATGTTGTGTTTTCTCGAGAATCGAACTCTGTCCACACTGTTCTTCGAGCGCTTGTTCAATTTGACGCACAATACTGGTGAGTTTTGCTACAGCACCACGTGGAACTGCTTGGGCTGCCTTGAAATATTTGTTGTAAAGTTCACGTGCCAAATTCTTTACTTGACATTTTTGTGCTTCAACCTTTGACTTGATTTTCTTTTTGCGAATATTTGACCAGCCAACTGCAAAGTCAGGACCGAGAGTGGTCTCTGCAGTGAAGGTGTGCTTTGTGCCACGATTACTTTCAAATATGAATCCGGGTAAGTCATCTTGCAAAATTGTGACCTAGTGAAAGAGAATTTGACTTGTTAGAAATTAAAATTTTACATTGAAATAGAAAAATTCATACTTGGTGTCCTTCAGAGTTGTGAATATGCAATTGCTGTTCTTTTTGACTTTGCAATACCCAATTTCCGACCACAATTTTGTGAGGACCTGGACTTGTTAAGATCGGTTGACTAGGTTGGCCTTGTCTGACAGCAGCACGTGCTCGTTGAAGCTTTTCCAGGAATTCACCACGATTTTCTTTAAAGAAGAAATGAAAAAAATAAATAATTTGTTAGTAAAGTACTGAAATTCATACAAAATATTCCATTGACACATATTTGAGTTAAGCATTTTGCATTTTAATTTGATTAATAAAATGAAGGAAAACCTTGAAATTTTTATAGGTTAGTAGATTAGTTTGATTAAAACCGAAATTTACAATAATCAGAGTGATGAGTTTGTACAAAAAAATTAATAAAAATGAAAAGTTTTTCACTAATCTATGTTTTTTTCAATTCAATTTTAAATTTGACATCAGTTGGTTAAATCACGTTATAAAAAAAAATTCAAATCAATCGAATTGCAAAATGCTCACCTTCATTGGGAAGTGTTTCAGTTCTCCCCTTGCCTATAAACAAAATTTTATATAATTTTTTTAAAATGAATAAAAGGATAAGATGAGTTGTAAGTTAAATTTAAAGAAACGTGCAACTAAAATACTTTTTATATAAAAATTAATAGTGAAATGATGCTACTGATATTTAACAGTTTAAATTTAAAATGGATGCTTATAAATAAAATTTCAACTGTAAAATTTACTGTAATAAAATTCAAATTTAATTACCTGAACTGTCATTTCCATTTTCGGGACTTCCACTGGAATACATGGTGGCTAATTTTCCATCTAAGATAAATCTGAACCAACCATTTGAGCCATTTGATAATTCCAATGCGGCTGAGTCTGACCAGACATATAAACAGTCACGACCACGACAAATGCTCCAATCACGCCAATGATAAGCACGTCCAGATAAAATGTCCTTTGCATCTTCAACGATGTCGACGGAATCTTTGAAAGAAAAATAATTAACATGAATTTTGAATTGAAATTTATTTTTAGCGCATTTGCTGACGATTAAAGGAAAAAATGCGATATTGGTGACCCTTGTCGTGTCCGTTTGTCCATTTTTCTTTCAAAAATACTACAAAATTTCAGTATGACCTTGAAAACACTCAAAAATTATAAAATGAAATGTCATAAAAACATTTTTCCCGTCCATGAAAATGCGCTTATACTTATAATTCACGATTACGTTCAACATTTTTTTTAACATTTCATACCTTTACTCGTCTTTGGAGTTTCCTCTTGCGATTTTATCTGCTCAACTTCGATGTCAGAGGTTGTCCCAATGAGCGCTTGCACCTTTGAAAATACCCCTAATCGAGCAAAATGATCTAAAAATTCATCCTTTGTCTTGGACATGATCTCTTCGATTATTATTAACACAGCCAAATGTCCATCTTCGTCGTCCTTGAAAAAGATTTTTAAAAAATTTAATTAAATTTGCGTTAAAATTTTCATTAAAAGTATTTTAATTAAAAAGTCTCATTTATTTACATAAAAAAAAAAGATTTACATTTTATTAAAATTAATTAAATTGAAAGTGAGCTAAAGGGTGCCAAAATGTTTGATGACCGGATAATTTTCTTCTTCAATTTTATTTTGATTGGGGTTTTTTAAATGATTTAATTTAATTTTGATGGATGATTGAAAGATGTTATTTTTTTTATTTAAATTAAAATAAAATTATTAAATTAAATTTAATCATGCTTAAATAAAAAAAAAATTAAAATTAAGATTTAACTTAAGAGAATGTGAATAGAAGTGAAATTCATGCAAAATTCTATTTTTATCTGAAAATTGTGATGAGAAAATCATGCGAATCTACTTTTTTTATTAATTTTTTTTTTAATGGAACGTTAAACTAAGAAAATTAAAATAAAATTTAAAACATTAAATCAACACCACATCTTTCAATCATATTCAGTAAACTCTCATTATTTCATTACCGGAAGTAAATTTAAAGGACCCAAAAAATCCAAGTTATTCTGGCAATTTGGGGGACGTGACGGTGGAATGATGTAACGCGAATTTTGTCTTTGCTTTATATTTCGTACAATTGAACCAACTTTGCTTTCATTATTACAATTATTATTATTATTACTACTATTATTGCTAGTTTTGGTAACTGTGGCAGTATTTTGAGTTGGCAAACTTCGACTTGATTGGATATAATCGTAAGATAACTTCAAAAGTAAAAAAAAAATAATAAATATTTGGAAAAAAGGGGAAAATTTTATCAGTTGCATGTTAAATTTAAGTGTAAAATTAAATTTTAAAATATAAAAATTCTTACTTCGTTGTCTAAAACGCTAGCAATCACTTCGACTAGCAATGTACCGAGATTTTGATTATTTTCAGTCGCACACAAGTCAGTCAATAATTCAGGTTGTACATATTGGACCATCTTTTTGATGAGGCCTGTTAAATTGAAAATGATTTAAGTTAAAATTCATGATTTATTTTATTTTATCAGGGGTTACCTAAACTAGATCTTCGAACACTGGCGAGCATTGTATTCTGGAAAGTTTTGCAAAACACTGGCAGGAAAAATTTCAAGTAAATTGGTGCCATTTCAGGATCACCACGTGGCTCATTGTTCTCCGAGCCGTCAGTTTGACCATCTTTTCGACTAATTGAGGCCATATATTCACCAGGTGAGAGTAAAATTGAGGCAACTTCACGATGACCCTCATCAGGGCGTTCTCGTGCCTTGTCAAGTGCAGTCTTTCCATCTTCATCTCGTAAATCTGGATTTGCGCCATGTTTCAACAGGACTTTGGCAATGCCGGGTCTTCCAAAACACGCAGCATAATGTAAGGATGAGCTTCGTTGTCCCTTATTGACATCAGCTCCTTTATCACATAAAAATTCTACCATTTCAAGGGTACCAAAGGCTGAAGCCCAATTAAGCAGTGTTTGACCCACATCATCCATACAATTGACATCAATTCCACCTGATTCAATTGCTTCAATGAGTGCCTCGGTATCTTTACTCCGAATACAATCAATTAATTGACGATGTGTCCGTTCGACACTTGAATCTGCACGTCTAACTCGGGGTATGAGTTGACCTTGATTACCACTCACACGACCAAGAGCTTGTCGTCCTTCAAATAAGAGGAGGAGAATCAAGTCTGCTAATCGCATGCAATCCAAAATGCATCGCTCATCACCTTTGAGTGCACGTTCCATTGCCTCAGGTAGATTTGATCGCAACAGATCATGTGTAATTGAGGGTGAGCCACGACAGAGTGTTGCAAGTAATGATATTGTTGTTGCAATTGATTGTGTTGATCGACTCGTTTCGGTTGGTTGTGTCTTTGGAACAGTTAAATTTTCGGTAGATTGTTCACCACTCACAGTTGATGAACTTGCGACAGGTCCTGCTGCATTACTCAGTCTATTTAACAGCTCATTTACTAGGCCATATTCGGCTAGAGGTGCAATGTCGACACCTTTCCTTATAAATCTATCAGCAACCGAGGCAAAACATTTGAGTGCACCATCAGCTACCATTGTATCCTCATGTTGTAACAAAGTACTTAAATGCTCAACACATTGCTGTATATTGCCGGCTTGTGGTTCAACTTTTGTGCATAGACGTGAAACAACAGCCATTGCCGAATGCAAGGTATCTTTATGAATTTGTGAGCCATTATCACGAATAAATGAGAGAACACAACTCAGACCACCTCCCTCAAATACTGCACCAGCTTCACGTGTACAAATTAATTCCAATACTTTTATACACTGTTCAGCCAAATCACGACTTGTACGACTTGCTAATTCGGCCACCACTAATCGATTGCAAATGGCCTTGATTGCACCATCAATTGCAACTATGCGACGTGTGCATTCAGCCGATACATCTAAATAGTAGGTAATGGCGCGTGCTGTCACCTCTAATACATTTTCTGGTGCTAATTCATCAAGGAATATTTTACAAAGTGCAGGCAAAAATGTTCGTGGTGGACAACTAACATTAAAAAAAAAATAATATTAAAAAAAAATTAATACAAATAATTTAAAATTACCTTTCAAAACATCGATCGACGTTATCTGACATTAACAGGAGCATACACAACTGTTCAAGTGCAATCAGTTGCATGTCACGCTCGTCCCCTTGACCCATGGAGAGCCATTCCAGGAGGGTTTCTGGATCTATATCACTCATCTGCAATGAAAATAAAAATAAATCATCATTAATAGGTGAAATTTAAATAAAAATCCTCATATGAGTCACTTATTTAATCACCACAAACCGGTATTTTAACGTTTCAAGTAATTTTCATACATTTAACGCTTCACCACATTCATTTATTTTTTATCTGTTACCCACAAACCGATTTAATATCAACGATGATTGTTGAAAACTTTGTGAATATGAAAAAAAAAAATAAAATAAAACAAAGAAAGATTTGCTCAGCTGTTTAAAAGCGCGATGACACGCGAAATACAAGCACAAATATTTGTTACAAGTCACAAATAATTTACTTTTGTGTTTGTGTGGGTGTGAGTGCGATCAATTAGGAAGTTAAACGCTGTTTCTTTGTTTGAAAATGTTCAGTGACAGTGAGCTGAGTTTATGTGAAATCGTTTATTTTTTTTTTTGGTGAAATGAAATCAAAAAAATTTACTACTTGTGAGATGTGAATTTTAATAGTAAAACGCAATTTATTGCTGTAAACTGTGATGATGTCTATAAATAATGATCAAAAAAAAATTTAATTTTAATTTAAACAAGTAGTACGGAAAGGAATGTAAGACACACACTACAGACTACACTAAAGGCCTTGACAAACATGTGTCTTAATTTTATTTTAATTTAATGTTTCATTTCATTTTAAATTTTAATTACTGATGATTTTCAAATCCAGATTACATTTGAAATGAAATGAAATGAAAAAAACTTCAATCGTTATCTTTGATTCCAATTCCATTGAAACTGAAGCATTTTACTCCATTTTTTTCATTTCAATTTATAATAAATCCAAACACTTATGAGTGTTAATTGGTCATGAATTGAAGTTAAACGAGGTTTTTTCACTGAAATTGGATTATTTTATGAATGTAACATGATTTACAGTTTACATTTAAAAAAAAGAAACGATACATGACTGATGTTATGGAAACTTAATTTGTAATGTAATACAAATGTAAAATTGCAGTTACGTAAGGTTGAACGATGATGATGACTAAACTTATGCATAAATGTATTAGATAGGAATTAAAATTCAGTTGAAAGTGAAGCTGATATGGAAATTTACAGAAATTGCAATTCACATTTTAACGATCAATAAAGAGATTGAATTCGATGTTTTTAAAAAAATTGATGATTTTAAAAAAAAATTCACATTTTTTGTAAAGCTTGATGATTTTGGAAAATTCGAGGTTTTTTGAAAAACCTGACGATTTAAGGAAATTTGATGCTTTTCGAAGAACTTGATGATTTAGTAAAATTCAAGGTTTTTGTAAAACTCGAGTTAGAAAACTCAAGGTTTTTTGAAAAACTTGATGATTTTCGTAAATTCGAGGTTTTTTTGTAAAACTCGAGTTAGAAAACTCAAGATTTTTTGTAAAACTTGATGATTTTCGTACATTGGAGGTTTTTTGAAAAACCTGACGATTTAAGGAAATTTGATGCTTTTCGAAGAACTTGATGATTTTGGAAAACGCGAGGTTTTATGAAAAACTTGATTTTGGAAAATTCGAGGGTTTTTGAAAAACTCGAATTTTTTTTGTAAAACTTGACGATTTACGAAAATTTGATGCTTTTCGAAGAAATTGACGATTGTTTCATAAAATTTAAAATATCACAAAAACATTTAGTCCATATCGGTGTTTATCACAAATAATCTCACAAATATCAATAAACTTAACAGTAAATGCATTTCCGGAACAAATAAAATTAAATTTACTTTAAATCGATTTTAATCAAATGTCTAAATGTCATCACTATTTTAAATTCACTCTCAGACTGTTACCTATCTAACAGACATAATTATGAAAAAAAAAATAAATCATGCTAACAGTAAATGTTCTATTAATATATTTCTGCATTATTATTATTTCCATTTTATTGATTTCATTCTTCGTTTTTTTATTTGTTCATTGTACAGAAAGAAAAAAAATTGAAGCAAATTTATATTTTATCACGTTACTAAGGTATCAATTTAATCAAATAATGCTATGGAGAATAAGCGACAACATACCCAACAATCCATTTTCTCGTATTTTTATTTGTTATATAAAATTATTATTTTATTTTTATTTCATTTCATTTCCAATTGAAATCGCATAGGAAAATTAGCATCTAAATTTATTTGTCAATCAGTTAAAGGCTTTCACTTGATATTTGTATTAATTTTTCATTGATATCGATATTTATCGATCGATTGATTGTTAAGGCACTTCAATGTTTTTTTCATGTTATTTATTGCATTTTTTTTCATGTCATTGATTTTCCTTTTTTTTTGATTTTTTTGTGAATTGTAATTTTTTTTGTTTATTTATTTATTTTGCTTGCTTTTATAAAGGTCAATTGAAGCATTTACACGCGCGCTACAAAAGAAAATTTATTGAACAAATTTTTCATTCTATATTCATAGAAGACGATTCTCGACGATGATGAGGTATAAAAATTTTTACTTTTTCATATTATTTCTATTTATGTTTTAGCATTGAAAGTCAAAATAATACTAATGGGAAAACAACGATTATTATTATGATTTGTATGGTGCAATAGTTTTTTTCGTAGTTTTAATATAAGTAAAACAGAAACAAAGTGTTCACATATATTTATTTATTTACAATACAGAAGATGTTAGTTTACGGGTTTATTTTAGCAAGCACACGAGTTTTTGGCATGATTTTTCATATTCTTACATTTTTTGTTTTACTTGATGTATTAAGTCAAAAGACGAACTTTTTTTTAAAAAAAAATTGAACATTCATGATTTTTTGAGCAGAGGGACTTGGAAAAATGCCGAAAATGTTGTCACGTTTGGTATGTGGAGGAAAGAAAAAAGGTTAAATACAAGTTAAGGTCGTTGAATCGCATGAAAAAGTGACAAAATTAAAAGTTTTTTTGACTCTTGAAATGAGAAAAGAAGATTAACAGAGCGCTTGACTTGAACCTGAAAGGCGTGCAATACCTAAGACCACGCACGGTCATGATGAGGGCAAGGGGGTTCACATTTGATCGGTAATCCAGATCGATCTGAGGACCAGGAATTTGATGGCTTGGGATCAATGCAGGCCTGAGCATCACTCATTATATGAGACACAGGAGAAGTGACGTTACTTCCAAGGGGGTGAGATCAAGTAGATTAAACCTTGACAGTTCATTTTGTATAGATACACATACGGAAACTTCAAAAATTTTGTACGTAAACAGAGATTGTCAAACTTTCACATGCTTTCCTGGAGAAACCTGCAAAAATTGACCCATTAAATTAAAAGTCGTATAAAATTGTGCCATATCATGAGAGCTATCAGAAATTTTTTTTATTTAAATTTAATTAAAAGTAGAAAATGGGTTGAAAAATTGCAATAACTCACCTTTTAAATTTGGTTAAATCTTATTTATCTCCTTAACTGCTACAATTTAATTATTTTTAATAATAATTTGATGAATTTTTCTTCTTCTTCATATATCAAAATTCGCATATATTTTCAAATAATATTTTTTTTTCATCAATATTTTTATTTTAACTGAACTCACTGATTTCGGTTGTTAACCATTAAATTTAAGATCTGTTGTTTAATATTTTTTTTTTTGCTTTTCAATTTTATTTTTATTATTTTCTTCGTAGTTGAATTTTGTACCTATTAAAAGAAAAGAAAAAAAAACACTCATTAAAATTTAATTCAAAACCACACATTTAATTTCTATAATTTATTTAATATTATTATTATTCATGAATTTTCATAGTTTATATTTAATTTCCTTGTATTACAGCACACAGTACAATAATTAAGTGTTAAATTAAAGTGAAGGAAAATAACTGAGAAGCAAATGAATGGTAATTCATTAGTAAAATTAAAATAAAAACGTGTTGTTTTGTATTTTTATTTATTTCTAATGCATTTGTTTCAATATTAAATAAAAAAAATATTTGATTTTATTTTTATTTTATTTTAACTAAAATATTTGTGTAAATTACAGTACAAGGCGCGTGTGTCCGATACTGTGTGTGTGTGGCTGTATGTAAGCATTGATTTAAATCATCAATTTTACAACAAAATACATGATAAATTTCACTTTCATTTTGTGCTGTTTTAGACTGTATCTGTTTTAGTTAAAATATATATTTTTTTGAATTTAAGTTTTGAAGTTTATTTATAAATTGATGTAAAATTTTAGTTGTGTGTTCAAATTCAATTTCAATGAGTTAACGGTGTGTGTGTGTGTGTGAATCAATGAATGAGGAAGGAATTTTCAATTTTTCTCTTAAACGGTGTGATATCAGGGACAAATTAAGGTCAAAATGAGAACTAATTGAAGGTGTCAAGGTGATTATAAATGAAAAATTTTCTATTTTCCAACTAAAAGTAGATACGGCTAAACGTTAAATGAAAATTCTAGGAAAATTTACGCCTTTGAAGGTGTTTGGGCATTTTCAGCGTATTTCTTTCGATTTAAATAAAAAATGCGAGTAAGAGAAATGACCACAATAGGACTCTTTAAGACCGCGGTGGTGCCCTTGTAGAACCTAACCTAATGCGAGTATTAGACTCAGTCAAGCCGTTCATTTCGTCTTCTGTGTAAAAGTCACAATTCATGGAAAAAAACGCAAATAACGCTTCATTAAGAAGAAGCCGTCAATCATGAAAAAATTTCAGAATGACGAAAAAAGTCATAGAAATCCGTTCGTGTTGATCGTTCACGCGGAAATTTTAACATTGTCGTCCTGACATTGTGGCTAGTCGAGGCACGTGTCTTTATCTCCGGCTTACTTTGAAAAACCCTAAACCTTGAAAAAGTTCGAAAGAGCCAAATTCGTTCAAATTATTTTTTTTTGGATCGGAACCTATTCCAATGACGTGAGTGAGAATTCCCTTATGGCTTGACTTAAAGTAATGAGGTAAATCCATGGTCTTGTCTCTGCAAATTGAATACACTAGAATTTAATTTCCATTTAAAATTTTCCCCTTTTACGCTTTCTGTGCTAAAATCGTTAATTTCACACGTTTCCATTCAATTTTTCTTTAAGACTCCTTCCAGTGATCCAGTCAGATCATGTCCAGTTAAATTTCAATCCATAATCATTTCATTTCATGTTCAGTTGAACTTAAAACCTGCACTAAATGTAACATAACCGTAATTGAATCAAAATTCAAAACACACAGGCACACTCACAAAATCCAAACAATTTAATCTTTAATACATTTGATCTAATAAACATGAACACTGAACTAGTTTTCTTAATAAAATGATCATTTTACAACATATTTTTCTTGTTTGCATGTCTTTAGAAAAAAGTATTAAAACTGTGACTACGACACAGACAATATAACACAGAAATTATGGTGGTGGTAATAAATCGTGATTAAAATGGATGAAATAATTGCGTTGATCTAATTTTTCCTATTCTTCTATTTCCCGTTTTTATTTATTTTGAAAAAAATATTAAAGTAAAATTTATTTCAAAACAATGAAAATGTTTTTTTAATTTTTTTTTGGCTTTGCATTTGAATACACGACACACATTTTTTTGTGAACTACGCAGTTTTTTTGGCCTTCACCTTTTGATGTTACTTCAATTT
Organism: Culicoides sonorensis; assembly: GCA_900002565.1. Lineage (NCBI taxonomy): Eukaryota > Metazoa > Arthropoda > Insecta > Diptera > Ceratopogonidae > Culicoides > Culicoides sonorensis. The sequence goes on from LN483541.1 coordinate 185,165, forward strand.
AATTTTCATTGTATCACACATGCATATTTTTTTGTTTATTTTAATTTTGATGTTGACAAAATTCTTGTGAAATATTAAAGAGAATCTTCGAGAACGGTTACGCACACACCGAGGAATGAAAAACAATTTAATTTGAAGAAAAGGTAAAATTAGTCATATGCTTCGTTCATTAAACATTAATGTGTGTCGTTTAGATTTATTGTGTATGTGTGTGACCTATAATTTTCTTTTTCTTGGTTTTCATTTCATGTCAAGTTGAATTTCATTCACAATTTGGCGTTTAATCACTTTTTCATAGTTACATGTGGCTTTTCATTAGTTTTTCATTTACTTTGAAAAATTCATTGAAAATATTTTTCACTTTTTTTATTGAATGAGGAATTTTTTTTACACATACAATGAAAATGATTTGCACCAATTTATTTTTCTTCAGTTAATTTTCAATTTCATTGATTAAATTTCAAATTACTGGTAAATTTTTTTTTCAATTTCATTCCTTTAAATTTTGTCATTTTAAGATTTTAATTTCAAATAACAATGAATTGAAAATAATTTTCATTACAATTATTTCAAATGAATTGCAAAATGGCTGATGACTTTCATATGTAAAAAAAAATAATCCAAATTTTTACTTTGAATTTTAACACTTTTACACCTACCAATTTAATTGTCTTTTAACAAATCCTTTAAAAGGATGTTGTTATGAAGTAAATTAACACTTTTAAATGAATTTTCTTGTTGATTTATACTGTGCAAAGAAAAAATTAGAATAAGCAAATAAGAACACGACGATTACGAAAAAGGGATTGACAGCTGTGGACAAAAAAAGATCCCAGTATGAAATTTTTGTTTTGAAGCCCAAGTAACATGTGATTTTTTGACATTTAATTGAATGTTTTTGCTTTGTGGGGAATGTTGTTTTGATTTGTAAATTTTGAAGTAATTGCTCGCTTTTTTTTGTTATTATAATTGAAATAAAGTGTCCGGGAAAGGATTTGCATCGTTTTATCGTAAAAAGGAGTTGATGGTTTCGCGTTTGTGGAAAATTACAACTAAGTATCAGCCTTTGAGCTTTTCTCTCGTTATAAAGACAATTTTTATTAAGAATCTAACAAGCATATGATAAATTTTCACTTGACATTTCATTTGACGTTTATTTTCTATAGAAACACATACGGAAATTTCAAATTTTTGTATGTTAAAACTTCAAACGTCAAAATGAACGCTATTCTATGGACTAAGCACTTAAATGGCTTTATAAAAAAGAAATTAATAGAGACATGATTTCTACAAAATTCATACAAAAGTATGAACTACAGAAAGAAAAATTGAATTCAATTGAGAGAATTCTGAGAGCTCAGAACTGCCGATTTTTGCTTAGATAAGTATAAATATCACAAATTTTCAACGACTAATTTAATTATATTCAATCATTTTAGCCAAGAAAATTTATACCGTTACTATGCTTACTGTTTTGATTGAATTCAATATCAGCACATGGACGAAACCGTTAAAAAATTAAATCGAAGGTTTAGTAAGTGTCAATCAGTTGGAAACAGAACTTAGTATCGGAAGTTGAGAGCTGCCTTTCGACTGAAAAAACGTGAAACATAACATAACATAACATATAACGAGAAACTCAGTCTAATTATTAGCGTCAATATGCCGAGGAGGTTGAATTCAGTGTGTCATGCTCAGATACGTGGCGGAACCTCAAAGCAATGAATAATGGGAATGCAAATTCTCGGCCTTCAAAGTTGAATGTTTTATGATAAGTGTCATCTAAAGACAGACAAAGGACTTCACTGATACTGTTTTTGTAGTAAAATTGACTTTTGTTTTTTTTTTTTATATTTGGCTAAAGTTTCATGTTTAAACCTCAAATTTAATCAAAACCTTGGTCATTTCGCATAAGTGCATCGAGGTATTCTTTGGAGATTCTCCAGTAACACTTCTAACTTTTCAAGGTGGTTTGCAATTTCAATGCTTTATAAAACACAATTCTTCAATACTCGAATGAACCATGGAAACTCGACAGGTCTCTTCGTATTTTAGAACAAGAAACCTCATTTGGCTCAAAGAAGCATAAGAATTTCTGCCAAGTATGGCCTGAATTATTATCATATGAAATTTAAGAAGTAATTTTATGATTATATTCAAACGTAAACATCTCAAATTACTCACCTTTTCAAACCAGTCATCAAATTGTCATAAAATCACATAACTGACCTACAATTTACCTTTAAATTGCATTTTACTCATCAAAAAAACTTAAATAAAAACAAAAAAAATCATTGCAATGTATTTTTGTAAAATTTTACTTCATTTATTATTATTTTTACTTTTATTTTACTTTTCTGTAGTAATAATAATAATAATAATGCTTACAGGTATTTTTTTTTATCATGAAATACAATAATAATGTAATAGTAATAATAATTATAATAGTACTTGTATCATATTGTATAAATATTTTATAATGTATAATGATGAATATAAATATTATTTTATGTATTTTTATTTTATGGATTTGTGTTTATTAATTATTATTTTTATTATTTAATGTTATCCTTATTGTAATTTATCTTTAAATATAAAATACAAAAATGATTAAATGCATTTTATTTTGATTGAATTTTTTTTGAATACTTTTGTATTTTAATTTTATTTTTAAATGAAATGAGATTTTTGACATAATTTACTTAATATTTTAACTGTAAAAGCAGTGATAAGGAGTGCTGGTTATCATAATTTTGCTTTTTTCATCCAAAATTTATAATTTTTAATAATAAATTATTTTAATTGTAATTTTTTCTCATATAAACAAGCACAATTTATTAATTACCAATGAATTTATAAGAATTTTGATGACACTTATAGTATTTTCTTTGTTAAATTTAATGATTAATTGATGATTGAAGGAAAAAACAACAGGAACTCATCTTTTACAAAAAAAAAATAACATTTAGATGAGATGAAAAAAAACGCAGCAAATAAAAAGTTGAGTTTTATAAGCGATTAAATGCTTCAATTAAAAATTATTTTTTAACATACATTTCAATGATTAATTTTGAATATTTTTTTTTTAAATTAAAACGAAATTAAGGAAATTTTTTCATTTTTGTTTAAAGCTGTTCGACAGCAACTAAGGAAATTTGATTTTATGCATAAATTTTTGTACATCCATAACATGAAAAACATTATGGCAGTGATTTTACAGAAGCAAAGCGATTCAATTGATAAAATGTTTTAATAATTAGCATTAATGACCAAATGAGAGATGTTTGAGGTGTTTGTGATTATTATGAATGAATTTTAAAATCTATCGTCTTAATTTTAATTGTTTTTGACGCAGTCTTGTTGTACATTTTATTTGTTAAATGTTTAATTTTATTATTAAAAATATTTTTTTTTAATTTTATTTTATATTCTTAAGTAGCAAATGATTATTTTTGGTTTAACTTTACAAAATTTACCAAAAATAATTTTTACTTCTAAATTTTTTTTATGGTTACCATAAATTTACTCTTAATTATTCCTGAGACAGTCTTGATTCGGTTTTAAGTTTACAATCTTGTTTTTTTTTTTAACTCGAATTACTTTTACATTCTATAAACTAATGTAATTTTAGTACAAAAAAATTATGATGAAACAAGTACGATTAAGATATATATTTTTTTTAATATACTGGTTCACTAGTGCTAATATTCAAGTCTTTTCCTTTAAAATTTATATGAAATTGAGGATTAAATGGTTAAAATTTAATTTTAAATTATAAATACTTTTCGATTATTATGCTCATTTGTCCATTCTTTAAATTTTGTAATTATGTTGCTTTGGCAAATTGAATGACAGAACTCATGCGTAAATTTCCAGAATTATCTGATTGATCGGATTCCGTGTTGAAGTACAGTCGACGTTTACGCGGTGGTAAGGTGTTGTTGTCCCGATCTGCCATTTCGGGTGAAGACGATCTCTCGGGAGATTCTTCAGGTGAGGATCGTGGTGGAGTTTCTGGTTCTGTGGCCGCTAATGCAGCTTCAACTCTTTTAACAAGTTCATCAGATGAGCCGAGCAATGGTTTAAATTCAGGCACAACTGCCGGTGTAAAATATGAGCCATTACGTAGTTTGGTTAATGTTTCATATGTGGCATAGGTGCCGTTATTTGAATTATTGCTCATATTAATCTGCATTTGATTGCTACTTGGACTGAGACTTACGGGAGACAAGGATGGTGCATTACTAGGTGGACGAAGCTCTTCACGCTCTTTTGCTGCAGCAACCATACTGGCAGCTGCAAGCATAGCGACAGGATTCATACTATTTTGTACGGCATATTGTGATGTCACTAAATCACTGTTGTCAAAACGTTGTTGATAGTATCGATAAAATTGCTCATTTTCAGAACTATTCATCTCTTCTTTGGCTACTTCTTCTGGCGTTTGTGACTCCGGTTGATTGTGAGTCATTTGAGGTAGATTCGGCATGGTTTGTTGTTGCTGTATTTGTTTTGGTTTTGTTTCACGATTGCTATTCTTTAATTTTTCAGTCTCAAGTGGCATAGTCTCATCATCTTCATCATTATCTGGCATATCATTGGCATGTCCCTTAATATGGGCCTCCATTTCTTTCTTACTCTTAAAAGTCTCATCGCAAATTGTACATTTATAACATTTTGCACCATAGTGTTGGACTCGGTGCAATTTCAAGACATGATTATATCCAAAATCACGGAAACAGATATCGCAATGATACGGCTTTTCACCCGTATGTGTCCTGGAATGGACCTTTAACTGTTTCGAGCATGTAAATCCTTTGCCACATCCTTCCGCAGGACATTTATATGGCTTTTCACCAGTATGCGTACGATTGTGAATAACAAGTTGTCCGGATTGAATGAATGTCTTTCCACATATGTTACATTTATGGGGTCTTTCACCTGTATGGATGCGCATATGACGATGCAATTTTCCACTATGTTCAAATGCACGCCCACAACTCTCTACACTACACTTGTACGGACGTTCTTTTGTATGGATACGTCGATGTACTTGAAGATTTTCCTTCACACTAAACATCTTGTGACAGAATTCACATTCAAATGGACGCTCGCCTGTGTGTGTTCGGTAATGCCGAATCTGTTACAACAAAAATTATTCATTAAATTTCCATTAAACACTCACATAACAATAATTTTCACTTACCAGTCTCGCTGGAACAGCAAAAGTCTTTTTACATACATCACACTGATACTGATCAGCTCCATTTGCTGGATTAACTGTCCGATTATTTGTCATATCAATGCCATTTGTTCCATTTTGTGGTGTGGTCTGGAATTGTTTTGCATGGGATTTCATGTGACTAGTATGAGCACTTTTACTGCCAAACGACATATTACATTGTTCACATCGGAACTTATTCGAATTCTTTCCATTTTGTGGGAGCATAGGCATTTGTTGTTGCTGTTGTTGTTGTGTTTGCATATTGATATAACTTAAATCACCGTTATTAATTAGTTTATGATTTATTTGGTCATTGCTGTAATTTTGTGGGATTGATTGTTGGTGCAATTGCTGGATGCTGATTGAAGTCGGTGGTGGTGGTGAGGGCGAATCAATAGCTTGTAATGTAATTGAATTATTGCTTAAATTGATTATCGGTGAGGGACTTAAATTGAATTGGAGTCTTGGTGAACTTGACGGTGGGCTCGATGATGGACCACAACCACCATTGTGACTAGATGCACCATGTAATGCCTCGTTGTGCATTATCAACGGTAATGATGTGTAATAAACCATCTTGCGTTTTTCTGTAATTAAATTTCAAAAAATAAAAGAAAATTGATGAATATTTGAATCAAAATTAAAATAAATTATGAAGTTAAAATTAAAAAAAAACAAAAATTAAGGAAATCGATCGAAAATACCATGAATGTGATCTTATCCTTGAAAAAAATTTGCATATGAGCATGAAATTAAAAACAAAATAGTATCCCACACTTTTTTCTTTTAAAAAACATAACAAAATTAAAAACTCAATCTTGAACAATATACACGAGCGCATTTTACAAAATATGAGTTTATGTAAAACTTTGAGTGCTAATGAATTTTTTATTTTGTAATTTGGATTAAAATAAATTTGAAATTTAATATTTTTTGTTTCGTTTTTTTGAGTCATTTAAATAAGAACAGGCAGTTTATTCAAATTATTAAAAACAGGCAGACGGACAGACGGTCAGAATGCAACAATATTTTTAAAAATTTATAGGAATTGCATTAAAAATTTTTTTCCTTAATGCCATGTGTGAAAATTAATTTGTATTTTTTCCGTTATTTTTTTTGCCTACACATGACTTTAATTTCATTGAAAAAAATATACCTTTCACGTTATCAATTTTAACTTCAGTTCCTGACTTTGCAAGAATATTTTTTAGCCATTGCTTATTTTCCCATAAATTTTTGTTATCCATTTTTTTTTATTTTTTATAGTAATTTTAAATAAATTTTTTAGAAGTAAATATTTATTAATAATTTTTTTTTTGGTTTTTGGCCACTTTTCTTTGTACTTTTGTTGTTTAATTTAAATTTAATTGAGGTAGATTTTTGTACTTTAAATTTTTAATTTTTACAGCTTATTTTAAATTTAATTCTTATTTTCTTGTACTTTAAATTTAATTTTTATTTTAATTGCATTTTAATATTTTATTTTTTTTTTAAATTATTTTTTTTTAAATTATTTTTATTTTAAATTAAATTAATATTGCACATTTTAATTCTTTGTAATTTTTTTTGTATGTCCTAAAACAATGTGTGTGTGTTTCAAACACTTAGAGAAAACTTAACAAAAATTAAAATTCTTTTCTATTGTAATCCAAAAAGAGAGTTCTTAGAGCAGTAAAAAAATTTCTAAACCGATCCATTCAAGTTCTAACAACGAACTGAATTCTAAATGCATTCAAACATTTGATAGAAGTAACATTTTCGGCTACACGAGTGTAAACGACTGGTACTTCATTGAAAGTTGTAAATGAAACGCAATCAATGTAAAAGTGTGTAAGTGACAATAAAAATTGTGAGTGTATTTGTGTAAAGCTCATTCTATTACGCATAATTTATGTTTTCATGTAACATTGGAAAAAGTAAGCTTTTATGCGTACGTACACGTATATGTGTATATACACACGCGCCCTTACGTGTAATGTTTAGATCAATAAAAAGTGCGTTACGTAGGTCATGGAATGGATGAAAAGATTGAAGGGATTGAAATTCATTATCAGAATTTTCTATTTTCATATATAATGGAATTCAATTCTATTGAGTTCAATAAAAAAAAATAAATTTCATTTATTATGATACTATTGCAATCATGTACAAATTTGTATCATGCATTGCAATAATTTTTCCATGAAAATTTCTCTCTCTCTTCAATTTCATTTAAAATAAAACCGGGAAATTCACTTTTCAAATGCAAATGCAAATATAAATTGCAATTCAATGAGAATAAGAACACATTTCTCTCTCTTTAAAAGTTAAAAATGACGTCACAAATGATAGTACAAGTGTCTCGTTCAAAATAAAAACCGTCACGATCCTCATCACATTGATATATATACCGTTCAAAACAATAAATTCATGGCCATTGTGTCGATATACAGCGTATGTATTTTTAGAATCGGCATACACCCAATACAAGGTGTAGTATAAACAACGAAATCCATTCAATTTCATTCACTAGCCTCCACGTGTGTCTGAAATTTTGAGTCCAATAGCCCCGGTTTTATATTGTCTCATATAAAATGTGTGTGTATACAGACAATAACAAGCATATTTTGTTCGGTCGTAAACAGTACGTAGTGTGTTATGTATATTGCATTATACAAAAAAAAATAATAATAAGAATAATATCACCGACCTTTCCAACAAAAACAACATGAGTACATACGAAATTGTATACAGTGGTAGGTGAGGAGTGAAGAAAAAATTGCGCGTGTAATTCCTGAGAACATGTATCCTGAAGTGTATTGCTTAAAATTTAAATTCAAATGCGAAAAAAAAATATAAAATATAGTAAATAATAATAATAATATGGAGACATATACATTAAATTTTGTTTCTAACTCGAGATAATTCTATTTGATTTAACTTTAAAATTACTAATTATTTTGTGTTGTTATGGAAAAATTTCAATTCATTTATTACGTTTATTTATTTATATTTTTAATAATTACACGTATGTTCAAATGTAGAAATAATAATAATAATAAATATCATGTACTCATATCGCGACTTTGTAATGTAATCAACAACTACAATCAACGACGACGTGATGAACTGACCAATCTTAACTTAATATATATTTGATGTGATCATTTTGCTTGCACAAAATAAAAATAAATTTAATGTTCCTTCTTTTTTTTGTTTGTTAAGTTATCGCTAACATATGTGTGTGTTCGGTATATGATGTATATTAAAATTTCGGCGAATTTATATTTTTGGCTTTTTGGTTGATTTCTTAAATTAAATGCGAAATTAGTCCCAGTTTGATGAATGTCATTTTAAAATAACATCAAAAGGAAAATTTCCGAAAATTTTTAATTTTATAATTTTTTTTCAATTGATTGAATTGAACTTCATGTTCATTTGAAATTAAATTTTTGAAAGGTAAAGGTTCAATTTTTTCTTCAGTTTGTGGCAATATTTCTAGTTCTAAATTATTTTCCAATATTTGAAAGTTTTTGAGAGTTTTCTTTGCTTTCCGGCTTCTTCATTTGAGTTAAAGGCTAGATAAAGATGGTGCATGCTTCTGATGACAAGTTTTAAATGTCATCATATCAATCTAAATCTGCTAGAGGCGGATCTATACACTCTCAACCCAAAACCAGCGGGACACCAGTGAAAAATCTAATTTCCACTTTCCATAAACGATCCACACTGTTATCGTGGCCAAGCCGACTTAAAGTGAGATGTATTAATGATGACCAACCAGATCTAAGAATACTACCAGTAAGAAACTGGAAAGCTAAAGTAGGGAGCTCTATCTTTCAGAGGTTAAGACAATCCGCATTCGCATCCCGGTTGCGAAACTTTCTTCATTTAAATACGCTTAACCAATTAATTCGCCATCGTTCTTTGTCTTCCCTTGAATTTTTTTTGGCAATTTTATATGCTGTATCTCTCTGTAAATATGTGCATATCAGTGTGTGTGTGTGTCTGTTTTGCTTGCCTATCCCAATCACCAATGTGTTATGTGGCAGCCAGTCTCTACGCATATAAAATAATAATTATTTTTTTGGCAATACACCGACTTTGAAAACGACCTCTAATTGTTTGGTTATTCTACGTTTATTACATATGAAAAGTATTTTTTAAGGTTCTAACATTCATCAGTATTTCGTGTGTGTTAATGCGTTTGTGTGTGTGTGTGTATGTTAAAAGGTTTTTGTTCAAATTTGATGATGAACGAAGGGAAATAAAAAAGAAAATAAATAAAAAAAAGATAATATCAAAATGCAATAAAATTAGGAAAAAAATGGTTTTAAAATTTAATGACAACCACAGTTGGGCTCATTTAAGTAAATCGTTATAACGTAATCTTATTAGAATTGGTGGAATTGTATATCAGTGAAAATTCACGTAGTTAGTTTTAGGATGTTTTCGAATCAATTTTAAAATTTCATTGAAAATGTTCGTTAACTTAAATTATTATTATTACTATGAAGCTTCTCGATTTAACATCAAATGATAAAATTTTTATAATTTGAATTGAACTTTTCTTACCTTTTCCCATAAAGATGTCACAAGATCAATTCAGTTAAGTTAATTTAATTTCTGTTTTGCAGCATTTAATTTAAATATCAAAAAAAATTTGCTAATCAAAAATCGTCACTTAATTATTAATTTTTGATTAAACATGTAACTTTTATATATATTTTAATTTTTTTCTGTAAATTTTAAGTTGATTGATGTATAAAGTTATTCAATAGTTTCAAAATATATACATTTAAATGTATCAATACTTAAATTGTTTCAATATTTAAATTCATTCACTTAAATTATAATTTAATTAAAAGGTGTATTTTTTTTTGTACAAATTTAACGTTCAAGTATGTTCGGTGTCACTTTCAATATATTAAATTTTATTTTGTTTGTTAAATTTCTTTACACAATTTAATTTTAAGTGTGCTTATATTTTAGTGCACTTTAGGTCTTTTAAGTTTTTCTTCTTATTAAAAATTTGTAAGTTATACAAAAGAAAAAAAAAATTTTTTTTTGATGCAATGTTTTCGGGCCAAAATCAGTTTTATTTCTGATCAGCTCAATGTATGAATAATGTTCTGAATCCTTTTTGCTATATACTCTGTTATCGTAGTCGCGCATATAGTTATTGTGCAAAATATGTTTATGAATTTGTATCGTTTAAGTGTATCATACAAGGCGTACGTGTAAAAATATACGTATTTTATTTAGGTACAGACAGAGATGTGAAACTAAAATTTGATGAAATTTCAACAGACATTGTTGAGATTTTAGATTCATTGCTCTGTACTGCTTCCATGTTACTGATCAAATGAAGTGAATTTGCATTTCATGCACTCAATTTTACACGATGAGAGTCAAATGATCGAGAGTTCATGTCAACATATTTCGGCTTCTCAGAATTTAGATATTAAAACAAGTATAAGTTAGTTTAAAATTTAAAAAAAAAGCTTACCTCTTTAATAATACGGCTTTGAATAAATGTTTTCTATGGTCTACTTCAGCCAAATACGTCTTCAAAATAGGTATGCATGTATACGAAGGTTTAAGCTACGCTAAGTTAAGAATTTATCTATATAAAGTCACGGTTATCGTCTCATTTACAGGCAAGGTGAGTATGGATTAAGAAAAGTTCAAATTAAAAATAACTTACCTTTTGGCGTCAAATTCAATCCAAGTGATTTTCGCTGATTCAAGCAATATTTTAATGGGTCTATTTTGACCACGCAGCTCTTCATAATGAGTCCATGCTTTTCTCCATGGGCAACAATTTTCAATTTTTCCATCTCATTTTCTGACATTTTTCTTCTTAATTGACCTTCCTCCTTCCATGTCGCTTATCAAACTAAATTAAACAGCTGGAACAACTGAATTTCTTATAAGATGACACTATGAGTTCAATCCAATCAGATTCCACATCTCTGTATCTGTCATACAATCCAACTGTCGCGTATAATACTACAGAAAACATACATTAAATATATTACTGTACCATTCATTCATATAAAGTTAAAATGAAATAAAAATTTCACGTACAGATAATTTAAGGGATCGATCAAGTATTTCCTCACAAATTCAAGTTTTACATACAATTATATAAATTTATCATAATTCAACCTAATTATTAAAATTTCAATACAAATTAACCTTTTACTGTTATCTCATATCTTTTCATCCCCTCGTACATTCATTTCCCCAAAATACAATCGCATTTGGTTGGAAATCGCGTTACTAGCCTCCACGTGCCCTACTTTATTGAGGCAGGCAAGTAACTGATATTGTGTGTATACTCAATAAGAAGAGCTTGTGTCTTTCATGGTATACTACACACACAATGCATGTTCAAATATTTTGTTCAACAAAAAAAAAATTAACATACACCGTGTGATGTAGTGAGAATTTTTTTTTATATAGATTTTTATACATTGTACTAAATAGCTTTTAAAATAATAATAATAACAATAAAAAAATATTGTGTATGATGAATGAAATCGTCATAAATGTGATTAATATAGATGTAAGATTATAGCACAGCATTGCCATGATTCAGAGAGATTGAAATTTGTACTACATGGTTATTTACGTATTTTTCTTCTAAATAGATGTATTCTGAGGTAAAATTTAAACTGATTTTTTTTCGCATGAAAATAAGAATGTTGTAAATTTTTTTAGGATAAACAGCGAAATGTGTGTCAAAAAAATTACACGAAAAAATAAGCATAGAATGACAATCAATTTACATTTCAATAACTTTAATGACTATAAGCGTGTTATTTGCTTGAAATGAAACGTAAAAGAATATTTTTTTTGTTATTCTCTATACAAATGAACTATATCTGTTTTCTTACGAATTTTTGTTATTATTTAAGTCATCCATTAGAAAAATAGCTATTTATCACGTACGCATAAGACTTTTGCTAGAATGAGAAACGATGTAATGTGTTTTTTAATGTCATCGATGAATTGTAACTTTAGTCCAGTTATAGCAATTAACATCGATTTAAGAGCCTCCTGAGAGGTCAATTAAAAAACGATGAAATCACCAAAATTACCGTAAATTTGAATTGATATTCAATGAAATCATTCAACAATGACGGATATGAGATTATTTTGAACTTATAACTATCAGTAGACGAATAAACAATGCATCGTACAATAAAGTTTAAAGTATACCATAATCAAAAGTGCATTGGCCACACGTGCCATCATAACATTTTCAACATCAGCAGTAATACAATCGTTGTTATTATAAAAGTACAGTAAGTAAGGTAAATTTTTTGGGTACAATCGTACAGTTATTTGGTCAGCTTGTTTTCATTTTTTTATAGCTCAATATATCAATTTAATATCTTTTTAACGCATTTCTTTAAAAATAGCCCAAATCATCGTTTATTTATTTATTTAACTTATTGTAGTTTAAAATACAATGAATTGCCTGATAACAAGCCATTATACGTCTTCCATAGAATGTCATTTCTATAGTGCATTGCCTATCAACAAACTATATAATAAATGTACTCGTTACATTATAAAACTTACAAAGCCGGTCATTGACCGACCGGCACGTGTAACATTGAAAAGAGAATGCAGTTACAAACCTCACTCAAAACTTAAATAAAAAATTTTATCACCATCCTCATCATCATGTACAAAAATAGAGAAAAATTGTGACATCACTATTTTGTGTTTTAAAGTGCATACAATAATACAATGAAAGAGAGAGCACTTGCACTTTCAGTCGCGCATGAAATTTTGCTCTATTGCATTCTAAGGATTTCTCTTCAAAGTGCATACTCTCTGTTTATGTTCAGTATTTTCATTGCTCATTTTATGTAATTAGCAACAAGTGCAATTGAGTAATTGCAAATAATATAGATGAGAATGCGTAAGATTCTTAACTCCATCATGACACGTGGTTGTAATATAGTATGCAATTTTTAACGCTTCGTTCGATTTCCCCTTAAGCTGGCTAAAAAAGCTGTGTCAAACATTTGTTCTTATAATTTTCTCAATATCTTTTCATGACGCGTGCGATCAATGTAGAAATTCACATTATTTCTGCAAGATGCCTTTCGACTACAATAAGGACAATTAACTTTTAATATTTGTATAATTCAATGAAATTGAATTGCCATAGACTAATAAGTGTTTGGTCATCCCTTAATCATCTTCTACTTCATGAATCTCACAGAACGTTTCAAATCGTTCCTAGTAACCGTTTTTCTCTTTTATATCCGTCAATCTAGGGTTGCTCGATATTTGGCACATATGTGAAAATAAGTCTAACTCGAACTTTACCAAGATCCTTAGCTTCATTCACCAACGGATTACGCGAAATAACATGGTCTACTTAGTCCAATCCAACTGCTTTGTCCACCATTTCCTTATAAATTTAGAAAGATATTTGGAACGTCTCTTCTTTTACCTTTTGAGCTTGGTAATTTTCTTCAAAATTTGGTAAAAGCACTTTCCATTCATCATTTCGTTTTCTATAGTTCAAATTGTTTTTTATTAATCTTTCTTTTTAATAAAAATTGAAATACGTACCTTGGTTGCCAAATATCTCTCAATGGCGGAACCAGAGAACTTCGTATCCTTTGTTTTAAACGTCAAATCACTTATCACTGCTGCTAAAAATCATAGATTAAGAAAAACAATTTAAAAACATCATCAGTAAATTGACCTTGCAATTAAAATTTAAATTTAATAAACAAAATTTATAAAATTAAAAAAAAAATATACAAACCACAAATCACTTACTTTCATTCATTTCAAATAATCATTACACACATATACCATGATCTAACTCAACATAAAATTTGTTTTGATCATTTTTTTTGTATTTAAACAACACATTTCCATTGAAAAATTGCACACTGAAATTAAGCTCCTTTTTCATGCATACCTCACACACACCCGTACAGCACTGTAGTACACCATACATTCGTAATATAAGTATTTTAAGCTTAATATTTCACATCTTCTGTATAGTTACATGAAACATATAGAAATAAAACATTTCATTGTATTAGTGTCCAAAAATTGAATGTGATGTGTGCGCAAGTCAAATTTAATTTCATTTTCACGGATTTTCCACATCCGAAATTTCCACCCAGAAAATTTTCCGGATACTAAAACGCATTTTACGCATATCTCTTACTTATTTGAAGCAAATATTGGTAATAAAAATGTGTTAGGAAATGCATGATTCAAGTGAGTGGTTACATACAAACCCGAAAAAAAAATAAAGTTACACACTTCAGTTTTTTTTGGAGTTCAAAGACCTTTTTTACGTGTATCTGTGTATGCTTTTTTTTTTGATTATGTAAAATGCTATTTGTAATTTTTAAACCAAATCATTATATTTTTTTTATATGTATAATTTAAAAATAAATTTGAATGTCTATTTCATGGTTTTGTGTTTTTTGAAGTAACCTGTATCTAAAATAGAAGAAAAAATAATAAAATGATGTCGTGATTCATTCATTTATGGAGTTTCATTTATTTATTTATTCAAATTAGTTGCAGTGGTCTGAATCAAATGAAATAAAAATAAAAAAAGTAATGGTTTTGATTGAATAAAATTGTGGTTATTTAAAGAAAATTTGCTTGACCTAATCGTTACTTTTATAGTTAGATCTGTAATAAATTTATATAAATCTACGGATTATTTTGACAATGATGACGACAATGTTGAATTTTCTCCCTAATTTCTCATTGTATTTTAGTGAAAATAAAACTCCCTTGATCCAAAAAAAGGACAATAACCTTTTCATTTCCTATCTTCTCCCCTTCTCTAAATTTTGAGTATTCGACACAACAACAACAATAAAATCCCCAAAAATGTAGAAAAGTGATATTGTAATATTATTTTTGGAGTGTGAGGTACACGCATTTATGACGCACTCGTAGTTACAACATTTTTCCCTTAAATGAAGTAATTTTGTGTATGTTCGTGTCAAGTGAGGGATAATAAAGGAACAAAATTATTGATCGGGTCGGGAATTACCAAAAAATCACAGTAACCACACATACACACACGCATAATTTACGCAGAAACATGAGGGATGTTTCAACATATTTTGTAATGGTATGAGAAGGTGGGTTATTCCAATAAATCATTAAAAATTTAAATCAAATTTTCCCTAAACAAGAATTTCTTTTAAAAGAAAATTAAAATGTAAAGAGTTATTTATTTATTAAAATTTCAAAACTAAATTTTAGATATGAATAACAAATGGTTATGAATTAATAATTTTTATTCAACTTCAATTGAAACCATATCCCACATTTGTTGTATATCACACTATACTAGAGTACTTTATATGGTGAATTAATAGAAATGTGTATACTTCCAAAAATAATACACTTTATCAAGACAATTCATTCATTCAAGTGCTCGTATTACAATTGACCTATATAATAACTCAAGTTCATTGAACTTTCCCCAAAATAAAATATATATTCAATGTTTTCATTCATTTCACTCTTGTGTTTGAGTGTACAGAGTTGGAGTTGTGTGTGAAGTGGAGTGTATGCGCAAGACAATTCTGTTTTAGACTCCTGACACGTGTCGTGGTGTAGGGTCAATTCATATATGATGGGATCAATTCCGATCCCAAATTTCAAATTTACGTGAGTAATCGTAGCGCCACAAGAGAAATTGAAACTTTACAATCTCAAACGTCCCTTTTCCTGGCTACTCAATTTGAGTTAACAGCTTGATTACGGTCTAATTCCATAGAACAGAATTTATTTTGACATTTAAAAATTTCACATACAAAATTTTGAAGTTTCCGTATGTGTTTCTATAGAAAATAAACGTCAAATGGAATGTCAAGTGAAATTCTATGGACTTTGCTAGTTAAAGTGGCGACTGCTTGGGATGACAGGATAAAAGCTAAGGCCTTTTGATGATGATAACGGGTATGCACATTGTACCGGACTGATACAATCAGAGCAGGCTTAATAGCCACCCTATGAATCTGAATCTGATCTAAGATCGACATTTGTTTTTATATGCGAACAAATAACAGCCAAAAAGCGAGTATGTAGCTCCCAATTCTGTTAAAAGCTAATAGGATCAAATAACGTTAGATTCATAATAACTATTACTTACCTATTTCTCCGGCGATTATCGTCCGTTTATCGTCCGGCTCCATCTGTGGTTTACGGTACGAGTCACTCTTATTGTCTGATTCAAGGTTCATCGGTCAATGGATGAATCCTGGTTTAAAAAACCTTCGTCCCGATGAAATCTAGAAAAGTAAATCAAAGAATTGAATTAATTGAATGTTCCACAATTTCATCATCAAAATTCATAATGAACAACGCCATTATTTGAAATTCAGTGAATTCTAAACTTCAGTTAATATAAAAACCATTTTTCATCATGATAAGTGTATACAAACATAAAAAAAATACACTCACAGTATCTTGGAAACACCATTTACATATAAATTTTAAAATGTATGTGGAAAAATTTTCACTTGTTAGACTTCAATGTTTGGGTAGAAAAGGAAAATGACAAGTGAAAGTAAATAAAATAAAATCCTCATATCAAAATGTGACTACGTGCAAAAGGTAATTTATTCTTCTTTATTGATCCAACTCCTATTTTTATGGAATATTCTGGAATTTCATTTTTATATTAATTTTAACTTTCAAATTGGAAATGAATTTGAATTTAATCCATTTTTCTAGATTAAAAATTTACTTCTTCTGATAATTCTCATTGAATTGAAGAATTTGAACCTAAATTTTTGATTTGTCTTTGAAAATGATTCACAAAAACGATCAATAAATTCAATTTTATCAACAGACCCTTAACAGATTCCATTGAAATTTAAATTTTCCATTAAATTGAGGTCAAATTCAAATCAAAATAAGCTTTTTCAGGTTCTCAAATCATATCATTGAAGAAAATTTCGATAATTTGATGTGTAAATTTTGGAATTTTCCACAGTCTGCTCATCAATTTCACATTTCATACATTAATTCTTAATGCATTGTGTCTTCCCGTCTTAAAATGAAATGGAAAGAAAAAAAAATATAAATAATGTAATATAAACTGTCATCTTTTCTATTCTTTCATAGAGATATTTGATATTTTTTCCATTTAATATACAAAACAGATCAAAATATTCTTACATTTCCTACATTTTATAAAGAAATTCGAGAGGGGGATGAAAAATAACGCACACACAAATATTTTTCGCATCCCCTTTTGAATGATGATTTCCTTACAAAACAAATTACGATACACAAATTTTTGTTTGTGTGGTAAAAAGTTATTCTGTTAAGATATTTTACTTGTTTCGCTAAGAATGAAAAGATAAGAAAATTTTGGGATCAATGACTTCTTGTACGAAAAAACGTGAAATGAAATCACCATGGAAACGTTTACCATACTTTTCTAGAATGTCTTAAGATGTTTTTATTCGATTTCAACATGATAAAGTTTGATGTTGGGTGTAAGGAAAATATAAAAGGAATGTTATTTCAGCGTAAAGTAGACAAATAATAGGAATAAATGTCAATGAACTTTTACGTTTAAGGGAAAATGTGTATGAGAATTTGATAAGATGATAAGATAAAATTTTAACGGAAATGAAATGAGGAAATAAAATGTTAACGTACTTTGATTCAATTATTGGATTTAAATTATGAAAAGGAGAAGACTGATGCACATCTGCTTTGTGTATGAGCCAAGCTTGTTAGACGCGTGACCTGAGAAGGAATTGAGCACTCCCCAGTCATTATTCCACTAAAAAGTGATAATGTGAGCCCGGATAAGTTTTCTGAGAACGTGTGGACACTTTTCTGTACTGAACCGGGCGGCTATTAAGCCTACACTCAGGGCATCAGTCGGGCCCTTTGTGCATACCCCTTATCATCATCCGAGGGACTTAGCTTTTATCTTGTCATCCCAAGCTGTTGCCACCATTATCTAGCCTTTAACTCAAATTGAGTAGCCGGAATATGGGACATTTGAGATTGTAAAGTTTAATGTCCGGAGCGAGATTCGAAATGCCAACCTTAAAATTGATAATCCAACACGCTAACCACTGCACCGTACAATCCCTTACAGTGGGTCTTAGTGCTGGTTCTCCTCTGTCAGGATCGCCCTAGAAATCGCAGAATACAAAACTCTGGAAATTAATTCTCGACCAGGTTAAGACTAAAAAACTGAAAAAAGAGGAAAAACTGTTTTAAATATAAAAATTGCATATAAAAATATTCAAAATTAGTCAAAAAACCGTTAAATTCATCCACGTGCATTCCAGAATTGAGTGAAAAAAATAAAATAATATTGTCGTTGGTCATCTCACACAAAAAAAATTCTATTAAATTTCTTATTTACATGTAAATTAATGATGCACAACACATTTTGACAATCCATCGAGTGACTTCACTTAAAATATAATGTAAATAATCTTTAGAATATCATTAATTTACATCAATATGAATATGAAAGAAATTACAGAGTAGTCATAGATTATTCTTAAATCAATGAAATTTCTATGAAAATAAAAACATAAGAATTCAAAGAAGACACCACTGTACAAAATTCGTTACACGTGTCGTCTTTTTTGGGTTCACTGGACCAATGAACTTTTACTTTTCTATCAAGAATGCACTCAATGTACACACAAAATTCTCTTTATATTATAATACATTTAATATTTGTATTTATTCAGAACATAACAACCTAAAATTAGATTTTGTCTTGTTTTTTTTTGTGTTTTGTTTGTTCAAATAGTATAACATGGAATTATATATTTGTATTGTGCGTGAACGCATTTTAGAAGTCATTCCCCCCGAATAATTTCAATTTGTGTGCTTTCTATGTAAGAACATGTGGAAGTTCAAATAAATTATGAGATAATGAAATTGAACTGCATAATAAAATATTTGTAGAGTTCCGAAAAGATTGATGTGATAAGTGAATAAACAAGTTTACAGCACATTTTAATTGAAATGCATGATTTTTAAGTAAATTGTTGAAGTTTCCATCTTGTGTCCCTACTGAAGTCTTTATTTTTCTGAGCTAGGTATATCATTTTAGCATATACGTACATGCCAATTCATACACATGAACATTTGAGGCGCCACCCAGAACAAAAACACTAGTGCGCAACAAATTATGATTCGGTATTGATATTTTTAGTATTGTGCCTGCAACAGTTTATCTCACTGAGTTGAAGTGAAATTTCACTCACACACAATTCCACGTGGTTCTTAGCATTTAAAACGAAGTTTCATCAAGTTCATCGACCTTTTTTCTTCACTCACTCACAATTCCACCCACTGCCATAAGCAATAAGTTGTTTAGCCCCATGTAAAATGGTTGATGTGGAGTTGAGTAACATAAAATTTGTATTAAAACCACCGGTTTTTATGTTGTTTGGATATTCAGATGGGGGGATTTTGTTTTATTTATTTTGCTTTTTTTGATGTAATGGCTTCAACATTCAAGATTATTTATTTACAAAAACTCACGTCTTTTTTTCTATGGTTACATGATTAAATGGCAAGCAAAATAAATCCTGTGTAAGCACACAGTGGTTTCATATAAATGAAAATAATGATGGAGGAAAATGAAAAGCCATTGAACTTATTTTTTTGAAAGGCTGTAATGAAATGGAAAAATAAGGGCGTTGTCTCACTCTTTTAAGTTATGAATTCACAATGAAATGGTTTCATTAAACTCATACGAATAAAATAATTAATTTTGTTATAATTCACACTGAATCTGAAGAAATGTTGGCACAAAATACCATGATTTAGGTTTTTAGCTATAAATTTAACACATGCTACTTAGAAATGATAAAACTCAGTCGAATTCTTGTGTGTCTTATTTTGAAAATTTAAAATTTTAGTTCTTACAAAGAAGCTAACTCAAGTGCTTGGTGGTTCTATCCGCATATGGAGGATTTTGCTTCTTCTGAATTTTTGGGACATTTCTCGTCCTGAACAGTTTTCCAAATCCAAATCTTGTAAAAACACGCTATTTTTAGAACCGCGTATTATCGTGGTCCAAACTGTGGAATTTTTTAGATACCTCGGACTTTTCCGTGATTTTGTCAATTCGAGAAAATCTCCGAGTTTTGAAAAATTTATGATTTGGCGATTTTGGAAAAAAAGAAAATTCCACGATGATTTGAGAAATCTGAAAACTCCATGATTTTCCACGGTTTTGCAAATTCCTTAGGATTCTAAATTACTACGTTTTTTTCGTGGTTTTGCAGAAATGAGCTAAATTTACAATTGAAAAATGAAAATTTTTCCTCGCAGTCGCTTCACAGGCTTGTCACCTTTGCTGATTTGCTGACATTAGAAAGGACCCTCAGCCACGTTGATAAAACTGGAAATTTTATTGTTGAAGACAAAAGGATCAGAAAAACAATTCTATCTCTAATTACCAGTTCTCAAGTCAAACTGAGATGCAGTCAAAAATACAGACCTTGAATAAAGTGACCGAGATCGTACGAAAATTTCGACAAAGCATCTCAAAGAAAATGTGAATTAGTAAGATTTCGATACATCCGTCGATCATATTACTTCCGCTTCCTTTCTCAGGTCCACAATTTGAAATATCAAGCTTGAAATTTACAATTTAATCGACAAAGACAAGTAAAATAAAATAATTAACTTGATTGAGCACAACAATGTTGAAATCGAAAACATTTCAAATGAATTGACATTTCATAACTGTCAAATTGCTTTAAATTCAAAAGGATGGTAAGCATAACCGCAAAATACCGTAAAATAAACACCAGAGAAACTCTCGTGTAAATTCCGCCACCTATGACATTCCTTTTCGTGAGTTTATCGTAGCAGGTTAGCTGGCGATTTTTTATTTTCCTTAATTTTAATCAAGTATTTCTCATTTTTATTATCCAAAATTATGTGAAAAGTGATCAAGTGTCATTAAAAATGCAAAATATATCAAAAAATATGATATAACATGTGAAATAACTTCCTAATTCATGGATAAACAAATGATCACTTTTCACCATGTGGATTTCTGTATATTCTATTGTGTCTGTGTGCATGAAATTTAATTTTTATAAAAATTTTTCGTATCATTTCAGATTCACTATGAGAACCATCAATTCAAATCAAGCGGTTGTCATCCCAAAGGGAGTTTCTGCCCGAGTTAAGGCTCGAGTGGTTCAAATTCATGGACCCCGTGGAAAACTTGAACGCAGTTTTCGTCATTTAGCCATGGACATTTACATGGTCAATAAAAAGAAGATGATGGTCGAGAAATGGTTTGGAACAAAGAAGGAAATTGCTGCTGTTCGTACAGTTTGCAGTCATATCGAAAATATGATTAAGGGTGAGATTTCAATTCTTATCTGATTAACATGAATTATAATTTTCAAATTAAATTTAAGGTGTTACCAAGGGTTTCCAATACAAAATGCGTGCTGTACATGCCCATTTCCCCATCAATTGTGTAATTTCCGAGGAGAATTCATTGATTGAAATCAGAAATTTCTTGGGTGAAAAACACATTCGTCGTGTAAAGATGCAACCTGGCGTCAAAGTCACCAACTCAGCCAAACAAAAGGACGAATTGATCCTTGAAGGAAACGATATTGAGGCTGTTTCACTATCCGCTGCATTGATCCAACAATCAACAACTGTCAAAGATAAGGATATTCGTAAATTCTTGGATGGTCTTTATGTGTCAGAGAAGACCACAGTTGTACAAGAAGAGGAATAAATTGATTGGAATTTAAACAATTTTTAAATGAACACTAAAATAAATCAAATCAGACCGATTAATTATGGTTTTTTATTTCAAAAATGATGTTGCCCAAAAACGGACGGATTTCAATTCTAAAAATGACCCTGTCTGGACTACAAATCAAAAAATATTTTTTAAAGTAAAAATGACAATTTTTTATTGAGATGCATTTATTGAGTGACAATTAGTTTTCTTTTTTTATTAATAAGGCGTACAAATTAAATGAAACATCGCGTGGATTAATTATATGAGGTTAAATTAAAAGCAAAAATATTTAAGTGCAATGATTGAACTTCATTTGATGAGTCATTTATCCTTTAAGACTGCTCATACCAGCCCTCATGACTTCATCGACTAAAAGGAGGTTACTGGCGATGACAGTACAGGAATTGATGATTTGCTTTTTGACAATGTAATTGTCGTAAACTCCCAAATCGACAGGTTTCATGGGTTCTCCGGTCGAGAGATCCAATCCAATTGGTTCTGTATTGAGAGAATCCTCCTCAAGTAAGCGTACAATTGAGTCTTGACTATCAAATCCAGAATTGATTGCCAATGTCTTGGGTATTACGAGTAAAGCATCTGCATAAGCATGAACTGCAAGTTTTTGCTTTCCCTTAACACTTTCAGCGAATTTTTTCAAGGCATTATTAGCCCGAACTTCAAATGCACCAGCACCTGGCACTACACACTTATCCTCAAGTGCATTATTGATTGAACGGAGACCATCACGAACGGCATCCTTAATTTGAGTTAAAGTGTGCTTATTGGGACCTTTCATCAAAATGGTCACTGATTGAGGATGTTTACAATTCTCGACAAAAGTGTATTTATTTTCGCCCAAAACGTGTTCATAGACAAGTCCAGCATAGCCGAGTTGATCTTCCTGGATGTCATCGAGTGAATTGAGAGCAATGCCACCACATGCTAATGCAAGACGTTCCATATTACGACGTTTAGCACGACGAAGTGCGATGATTCCTTCCTTGGCAAGAGCATCTAACGACATTGGATCAATTCCTTTCTGGTTGATGACAACGAAAGTCTTGTCTGTACCATCACACAATTTCTTCTTGAGGGCGATAATTTTCTCGCAACGTTGTTGAATGAAATCCCGTTCAGCTAAAACGAATTTTTCGCGTTCTTCAGCAGTTTTATAGAAAAATCCAGAATTAACTTCGGTCTTTTCATACTCCAATGACACATTGCAAGTCAAAATGTAACAATTTTCCAAGCGTTTTGGCATCTCAGGATGACGTGCTCCATGATCCAACACCAAACCTTTAATCAACGATGTATCAGTAGCTGTCTTGTGTTGCATTTCCATCAATTCAACCATATGCAAATCAACGGGTTTTCCATCCTGACGAATGGCCAACACGGCATCAACACAAATGTCGGTTAAAACATCAGCAAGTGATGGATGGACTTTAGTACGCAATGATGTGCGAGCAACATCCAAGAGATTTTTGCGTTCAGTCTCAATTGGGCGTTTCATGTCTTCAAGCACTTTTAAGGCCTGAGCACGAGCTTGCTCAAATCCTTCAGTGACAATTCTGGGATGTAATCCTTCACTGATGTACAAATCAGCTTGTTTTAAAAGCTCTCCAATGATCAAGACAGTTGAAGTTGTTCCATCGCCTGTCATATCATCTTGAGCTGTACTGGCACGAGCAATCAAGGAGGCCGTTGGATGCTGAATTTGCATTTCATGTAACAAGACATTGCCGTCTTTTGTGATTTTGATGTCACCGGCACCGGAAACCAACCTGAAATTGAAAGAAAAATAAAATACATTAATTTCACCGGACAAAATTAACAGAATGAGGTTATGTCTCGTGCTGAATTCAAATATCATGTGATTTTGTTAACTTTTACATAAAATTAATCTAAATTACTTGTAACATTCAAATATTTATATCAATTTTCAAGTAAATTCGTTAAGAATGTAAGTCAAATTCCATTTCAAGTAAAAAAAAATCGATAAATTCAGAACATGTTGCACTTTTCTTACATTTTCATTGTTCCTTTTGGTCCCAAGTTTGTTCTCATCACATCTTGAATGCCTTTTGCGGCTGAAATATTCAATGCAAGTGCTTGAGCAGCACGAGCAAATTCAGCTTTTGGATTCAATAAGGAAATTGCAGACATTTTTAATTGATTTTTGGATTTAAATACTGTGGAAAATTATCTTAAATTTTTATTGAGACGAGCACTTGGTTTTCTGACTCACACTGCAAATTGTCAAAATATGCAGAGTTGCCAATTCAGTTTTTTCTTTGATTGTCTGAGTAAGCGAAAGTGGAATGTAAATAAAAAGGTTGTGAATTTAATTGAAATATGGTGCCGTGATTCGTCCTCATGTTTACTGAAATTTGACAGGAAATCGTCAACGTCGAGATCAAACCAAAATATTTATCCACAAAACAAAAATGTTTGTCAACTGTCAAAATCAAAAAATTTCAATGTAATGAAATCAAAGTATAGCTGACACACAATTAATTAGTTATTTGGAAAAATTCGCCGCACTAACATCTAAAACAATTTTTTCCTTATAAATTTTTTTCTTTCTCCTTAATTTCAATTCTGGAATAATTTCTTAAATTCAAAAAATAAAATGGGACAAAAGGTCTCTAGGACGGACTTTGAGTGGGTGTCAACGGATGAGCCACATGCAACACGAAGGAAGCTTATTTTAGAAAAATATCCACAAATTAAAAAACTTTTTGGACATGATCCCAAGTAAGTAAAAATCGTTTCGTGCTAACATTTTTCCATGTAAATTACATGTTAGCGTTGTATGAATTTTTTATTAGATGAGTAATCAATTGAAATTTCATTTGATAAGGCAAAGTGTGAGGTGACTCTTATTTTATGGATATCAAATCAAATACAATTCATAGTCACGTACACACCCAAAACTCGTCTCTCTTATCTAATTACATACATTTCACTTGATGAACTTGACCTTGATCATGAAAACATTTCTTTGCAGTTTCAAGTATGTCGCTGGTGGGATGGTCCTCACCCAAGTCATCACTTGCTTCCTGTTGCGAAATGTTGAATCATGGTTTACATTATTTTTAGTGGCATATTGTTTTGGTGGTGTGATAAATCACTCACTTTCACTGGCCGTTCATGAAATCTCACACGGATTGGCGTTTGGTCATTCACGTCCAGCCGCAAATCGGTATTTTGGATATTTCTGTAATTTACCACTAGGGATTCCGATGTCAATTTCATTTAAAAAATACCATTTGGAACATCATCGATATCAGGGAGATGAAATAATTGACACTGATTTGCCGACTTTATTGGAAGCAAAGTTGTTTGACTCGACATTTGGAAAATTTTTGTGGGTGTGCTTGCAGCCATTTTTTTACATTTTCCGACCTTTGGTGGTGAATCCAAAACCACCAACACGACACGAAGTGCATAATTTGATAATTCAGTTGATATTTGATGCGTTTATTGTCTATTTTTGTGGATGGCGAATTTTGGTGTATCTCATTGTGGGCACATTACTTGCAATGGGCTTACATCCAGTTGCGGGACATTTCATCTCGGAACATTACATGTTTGCAAAGGGATTTGAAACGTATTCGTATTATGGTCCATTAAATTTCATCACATTCAATGTTGGATATCACAATGAACATCATGATTTTCCAGCGGTTCCTGGATGCCGCCTTCCACTTGTGAAGAAAATCGCTCCAGAATTTTATGACGATATACCTCAACACCATTCATGGGTGCAAGTGCTCTATGATTTCATTACAGATCCTGCTGTCGGTAAATATTCCATTTAAATTCATGATGTCAAGACATGAAACAAATATTAATCTGATTCTTTTAAATTTCACAGGTCCATACGCTAGAATAAAGCGTAAGCATGCTGGATTGGACAAGGAAAAATAAAAATTTGTTACAATACAATTTTCTATCAAATTTGACAGTTCAAAAAAAATTATAGATAACCAAAATTACACATACATTGTATATTAATTTTCACGGGTTTTAATAATATATTTTATTTTAAATTAGATAGCTTATAAAAAATCTCACGCCTCTCATGTATGATAATTAAGTGTTATAATTATGAGTATATAATATGAAAAAAAATTAATATTAAATGTTGAGTAATAATACAAAAAATAATATTATAGTAAGATAACAAATCATATACAATCACTAGAAATATGAAAAATATACAAGATGAGTCATTTTCATTCCATTTGAATGACAGAAAAAAAATTTTCCATTAAAAAATTAAAATAAGCTCATTTTATTAATCAGTGATTTTTAAGCCATAAAACTATTTCAAAAAAATCATGATGATGAATGAAATCTCAAAATACTTTATTTTTCATTTTAAAGATAGGCCAAACCAAGTTAGGTGGTCCAT
This sequence comes from Culicoides sonorensis, assembly GCA_900002565.1. Classification (NCBI taxonomy): domain Eukaryota; kingdom Metazoa; phylum Arthropoda; class Insecta; order Diptera; family Ceratopogonidae; genus Culicoides; species Culicoides sonorensis. The sequence continues at coordinate 211,586 of LN483541.1, forward strand.
GTAAGCCTTGTAATGAACAGTCAAAAGCAGTTCATAAAACAGATTTTCATTTTGACATTTATTTTCTATAGAAACACATACGAAAACGCCAAACTTTTGTACAAGAAATGTCAAAATGAATTCTTTGACCTTTATTCCCTCTTGAATCAGAAAATATTTGGCTTTTTCGATTTTGACCTTTCGGGAGAAGGTACCATGCACGCGTGTATGGATATCCTGTAGAGTTATACGATAGCGGCCCGATTCGTATATCAAATTATTTTCTGAATCAGAAGTTTTTTTAGTTAAATTTGACATAAGGCCGCGAAAAATGAAAATTTTGTCTCACGTCCTACTTCTTACCTTGCAAATTCCATAGATTCCATACATTTTGATATTAATTTTCCATAGAAACACGTATTTTTGTATGCGAAATCATCAAATGTCAAATAATTCTAGCCAATGAACTTTAACCGTCAAAGGGGGCTTGGACAGAACTTTAAATTTCATTTGTAGTGGCCTAGTATTAAAAAAAATGATCAATTCGAGATATTTGAATAAAAAATGATCAAATTAATTGGAAAAAAAATTAAAATAATTTCAATTTAAATATGTATATTAAGAGAATTTTGAACTACAAATTTAAATTTATATTGAATGTGGAAAATTTTAATGTGTGTCGATAAATTTAGAGAAAATAAAATGTAATTAACTCAAATGTTATTAATAAAAAAAAAAATGGAAAATAAAATGTATTTTTGCAAAACGCTTAAATTTTGTATTTTTATTTGGAATTTGTTGAAATGAAACTCGTAAATTTCTATTCTTGATAACGTTTACATTACTTTACTTTATTTCACTTCAATAACATTATAGTTTAAAAGTTGTGTGTATTTTATTATTACAATTTTAACGTAATTTGATGTTCAAAGACGACAGAGTACTTATTAATGACTATTTAAGTTAAAAACAGAGAATAAAATGATGGTAGTTAAAAGCTGATAGACGTTAATCTAACGAAATAGCTGACGATTAATTATAAGTTGTTATTTTTTATTGTTATTCTTATTACTGGTGATGCAGAGATAAATGGAGTGTCTATGTGCAAATTTATTTGTCCTTGGTTTGCATGTATTTGATCAAATCGATGACACGGTTAGAATAACCATATTCATTATCGTACCATGAGATAAGTTTAACAAATGAATCGGTCAATGGAATACCGGCCTTGGCGTCAAAGATTGAGGAGTGAGTGTCTCCAATGAAATCAGATGAGACAACTTCGTCTTCAGTGTATCCCAAAATACCCTTCAATGGTCCTTCGGCAGCTTCCTTAACCTTGGCCTTGATGGCTTCATAGTTGGCTGGTTTGCCCAATCGACATGTCAAGTCAACAACTGAAACGTTGGCAGTTGGTACACGGAATGCCATACCAGTCAATTTACCATTCAAGGCAGGGATAACTTTGCCTACAGCTTTAGCGGCACCAGTTGCAGCTGGAATAATGTTTTGGGCAGCACCACGACCATCACGCCACAATTTACCTGATGGACCGTCAACGGTCTTTTGTGTAGCTGTGGTTGCGTGGACAGTTGTCATTAAACCCTCAACAATTTCAAAGTTATCGTTAACAACTTTAGCTAATGGAGCCAAGCAGTTGGTTGTGCATGATGCATTTGAGACGACCTTCATTGATGGATCGTAGGCTTCCAAGTTGACACCACATACAAACATTGGAGCATCAGCTGATGGAGCAGAGATGATTACTTTCTTGGCACCACCTTGCAAGTGAAGTGAGGCCTTTTCAATTGTGGTGAAGACACCAGTTGATTCAACAACATATTCAGCACCAGCTTTGGCCCATGGAATATCCTTGGGGTCACGTTCACTGAAAACGGTAATGGCATTGCCGTTGACAATCAATTTGCCATCCTTGGCCTCAACTGTTCCCTTGAATCGTCCATGAGTGGAGTCATATTTGAACAAGTAGACCATGTAGTCGACATTGATGAAGGGATCGTTGACAGCAACGACTTGGGCACCTTTGTCAACTGAGGCACGCAATACCAATCGACCAATACGGCCAAATCCATTAATACCGATTTTAGACATGATGCTTTAGTTAAGAGAGTTCAACTGCTTCTGTAATGAAATGAAAAAAAAATATTACACTGTCAATCACTAAGATAAAACCAAACAAATTCCATATCATCTTGGCATTGAATCAAAAAGATGATTACATAACAATACTTTTGGCATTGAACTTGAACGCAGAAAGTGAAAATTATTTGTTTTTTCTTTTGTGATTCTCTGAATTTCGTGTATCTTTGTGACAAAAATAGATTTTTTTTCAGTAAACATCAACTCAAAATAATTATTATCAAATAAAAGGTAAGGTCAAGTTCAAATATGCATGACACGAGCGAGCGATTAAATGCAGGTGAATTTTATGTTAACATACAATATCCAATTTTGCGTGGATGTGCAAAATGAAAATTATTTAATCAATTGATTTATGTGTCTCACGACAAAAAAATAAGGGGAATGAACTTAAATTTATGATCTTCAATGAAAGTACCGGTCAGTATGAACCAAAAAAACGTGTTTTTACGAATATATTCATAATTTTCCAACGCAATCATGTTGCAATTGTCTGTGTAAAATTGAATAACGTTCACAATCACTTTCCATTGAAATATAAATTGAATTTGATTTGATTTTTCTACGAGGTCTACGTGTATTTTTTACTCTCACACTCTGCTTATTTACACTTCGAAAACACGAGAACAATTTTTGTACTTCTATCATAGACACAGATCTATCTACAGGCATACGTGTGTATGAGAGTTTTTCATTTTAACAGAAAAAAAACAATTTATAGGAGACGTCTTCTGATTGCTGTTACAAAATGATGAAAATGTTATGCAATCATTTGCCGGAATTGAAATTGAAAAATAAGAATTGAAACGAAAGATTCATTGATTCAATTTCAGAAGTTTAATTAAATTGACCTTTTTTTTTTGGATATTTTCATAGAAAAATTATCGATTCATTGGCTGAGGGCATTCAGCTGATCAAGTTAGAGGTCAAAAAAAGGTCACAAGTCAATTGTGAGATAAAAATTATTATCTGTCTTGTAAAAATTGAAAGTAAAACATCAGATAAGGTCAATTAAAGGTTGTCCAGGTCAAAATCTGATGATGATCCTGGAAAAAATCTTGTTCAAGTCATGAAATTTGATTTCATTGCAAAAAAATTTCAACTCCGAGTTATGAGTTCAATCGATTTCATTGTGTTACAACATGTCTCACTCCATTTTTTTCTTGTTAATGTGCAGGTTATGCAAAAAAAATAAGTTTCACTTTAAATGTAATGCCAAAAGTATGCATGAATCATCTTACCACTGATGGAACAATTAAATGTTCTTTTATTCAAGTTAATTATCACTTATTATCTACTTTTTATCACTTGTAGTCTTATTGGAAATTTTTTTTCCTTCTAAGTTTTAATTAAAAAATATCTTTTTTTTTCTTCTTCACTTACTGTTAATCAAAAGATGTTCTCCGCTTGGCTTCCAATTGGAAATTAAACTCATAGACTGTTTGTAGAAAATTTCAAAGTCGATTCAATGACAAAGCCGGTGTACGTCTGCGCGAAATGTGAAATGAAATCCAGTATTAGCCTCATTAGCTCTTTGCGGTCCTCGTGAATTTTATTTGTCATTAAATATATTTGAATAGAGTTATTTTTAATAGGTTTTTTTTGTTATCGTTAAAATAAAATTATTGTTGAGATTTTTTTCAATACACATTGAATATGTAAAGGCAGTGAAGAGATACATTTGATTCGATCACCATTCCGATCATGCTGTTCAATGTATTCTATAGACACACCTCAATACGAGTAATTGTTGGTGCAACGGTGTTGCATTTATAATAATTATAAAATTCTGAGACAATGCATTAAAGATTTATTGTTAGAAGTGAAATTTATGAGGATATGGAATGAAAATTTCATATCGCTCGCTTCATGAATAAAAAAACACTTTACCTCTGTATAAGCATAGGCTTTTGTCTTTATGCACGGGTCAAGTGATATGGTTTTGAGTAAAATTTGGAAGTTAATCAATACTTTCAAGAATGAAGAGACTTTTTGGTCCTAGATGAATAGCAAAGTCATAAATAGCTTACAGCTCTTGCAAAGCGGATCAAAACTGATAATAGAGATCATTTCAGTGAGTTATATGCGACGAAAAAATTAGCGAAAAATTTCTTTGCCGACAAATACATCGTTTATAAAGTCCTAGAAGGATTCAAGCTCAAAGTGCGTGAAAGAACTGGTTATAGGATAATTTCTGATCATTATAACTATATAAGGTTTCCTTGATTAGATAGTCTGGGTGTCAGTTAAGCGTTTTGGCTGCTGACTAAGAATCAATATGGTCTATCAAGACAGGTGATCTGTACTCTCTTTTTTGCTTTGCTAGTAAAACCACCAACAGTTGTCAAAAGTACTCAGAGAAGCAACGGAAGACTGTGTGTAGCTTTTCTCATCGAATAATTAGAGTCCATCTTACCAGCTCTTATGAGGGATGTGGGATATTTGTCCACCTAAAATGAAATCTGCTTTGAAAATTGAGCATTTAAATTGACTCAAAGCTTCTGTAGCAGTAAGCAAAGATGTTTTTTGCTGAAAGAGTCATGATTTTCTAAAAGTCTTATGAATAGTCTTGTAATAGTAGAGAAATTACAAGGAAAATGTTCCAAATTTCAATGAAATTGGATGTCCAAAACAAATTAAGGATGAAATGTGTTTATTACATCAATTTTTCTATTTTTAAATTGGGATTTTCCTTTTAACTCTTAAATTTACATTTGGTTACATTTCATTTCTAAACACGTGATTTTCTATTTTTTTATTATTAGATAATAAAACAGAATAAAAATAAAATTTTCCATTCTAGAAAAATGCATAACATAACACATTTTTATATTTAAAAATTTATTCCAATATCCAACCAGAAAAGAAACAACAAAAAAAATTATTTTTAGCATATTTTTCTACATTTAATAGAAAAACAACACACCAAACACAAATATTATTATTTTTTTTACAAAAATCATGTGTTTCATGTATTTATTTACCCGAGACTTTGTATAGAGGACAAACATAAAGAAAACAAATTCTGCTTTTAAGAATGTGTTGTTATCTATTTGACCTCTGATGTTTCACAAAAAAATCATGCTCAGAAAATTTTACGACGAATTACTTAAACTTTGAAATGAAACGACACACCTATTAAAGATTATATTGTTTGCTGCTCGTTTTTATGATTAATAAAATTTTTTGTTTATATAATTTTTTTTTATTAAATTCTATTGATAAGAATTAATATTGTATGACGTTAATTATTATTCAATAAATACAAGAAGAAAACAACATTCAAAGGTCATATCTCAAGTAAAATTTTTGAATTTCATATGCAACTGTGTTGCAATTCCGTTGAAATTAAAGCCTGTCACTATTGGGTCTTGAAAGGGATAAAAAATAAATGCACTTAATTTTAAATTTTTTTATGATAATAATTAATTTTATTTTGACATATCACTAATATATTTTTATTGTTTTTTTTTTATATTATTTATAGAATCAATCAAAAGCATTTTATGATGCTCTCTAATGATTTTCTGTTCCAATTAATGTCTATATATATTTTTTTTCATTTTTGTTTTTTTTTTTTAGAATAATTAATCACTTATTAGAAATTTTTGTGAGTGGTAAAAATAAATCTATTTATTTCTATTTTTTTTATTGTATTATTTAATTTCAACTCTTCTCAAGTTTACAACGGTCTTTCATTTAAATTTAAAATTATAAGACCGTTAAAAATTTTAGTAATTTTACTTTAACATTAATTTTTCTTTTTTCTTCTAAAAATAACAGATCAAGTCCAAGTTTCTTGTTTAATGTATGTTTGCATTGAATATTTTTTATTGTTAAACTTTAAGTTTTCTAGTATAAATTCTTTGTTTTGAAGTAATTTCATTTGATTTTAATATAATTCGAATACAATTCACATTTATATTAAATTTTTCTTTGTAACGAACAAGAATTTTGAAAGTTAATTTTTTTTCTCTAGTTTTTTTAACAATTACAAAACTACTTTTAATATTTTATTTTAATTTAATCTTTATTTTTTTTTGTTATCAACCTCCATCATTCTCCGTTTCATTGGAATTAAAAAAATATTCAATATCTCGAATCAGTTCTTCACTTAAATTCTCGCTTAATTTTTTTTTTATCATTGCATTAGCCTTATTTTCATCACAATCACCTCATATTTCAAGTTTACTTATTAAATTTATATTTCGATTAAGTTTGTTTTTTTTTGTATTTTTTTATTGTAATAGCATTTAAGCAACAAGAAAAAAAAAATCGGCAGTTATCAAATGAATGCCATCAAATTTTTTTGAATAAATGCGTTTTTTACTTATTTTTTCAATTTAATTTTAACGGTTTTTTTTTAATTTTTTAAACTTAATTTTGTGCTTTGAAATTTATTGAAATGAAAAAAAAATCTCATTCTCTGTAAATTTTATTCATAATTTTTGACTTTTAACTTAAATTAATTTTTTTTTTGTGTGTGTGTTTTAATCTTAAGAATAATATCTTTTTAATTATTGCAATAATAAAAATTGCTTATCACTATAAAATTAGTATCATTATTTTTTTGATTATTTGATTAACATTTAAAATAAAATTTAGAAGAAATAAAAAATTTTAACACTCAAAATAAATGTAAAATAAAATAAAATTATAAATTTATAACAGAAAAAAAAGTAATTTTAAATTTTTTGTCAAATTTTTGCCAATTAAAGGTTATTTTAATAAATTTATTCTGCGTCACGTTTCATTCTCTTGGGGTCTGAGGACATGACATCACTACAATTCGGAAAATCAGTTATATTCTAGCTTATTGTTTGTTGAATCGGGGAGTCGTAGTGGGCTGGGACTGTCTTAAGTGCGTCTGCGGTTGTGCGGGATAATGAACAGTCCTGAAATTGTAAAATTTGGTTAATATTTCAATGAAAAATTCAAAAAAATGTGACTGAAAACTTACCTTTGGTTGAATACGATAAGTATCAACACATTCAACTTTAAGTGGAACTGTTTCAATTTCATAGTCATATCCATAGGAGCGGACAATGAGAAGTGTGTGTAATGGCACATTCATGTATGGGATGTCTTCTGGCTTTGTTCCGGTAAAATAGGCCATTATGCATCTGAGTACAGCCTGATGTGATACAATGAGGGTCTCGGTTGTGGTAAGTAGGGCTTGTACGACATCTTCGGTTCGTTGTAACAAATCTAGATAACTTTCACCATGTGGATATCTGTATTTGAGTTTATCCTGGTCACGCCATGCAAATTCCGATGGATACTTTTCCTGAATTTCCTCATATGTAAGCCCTTCACAAATGCCAGCATTTATTTCGTTAAGTTCTTTGAGGGCAGCACGAGGTCCAGGAATATCCTTTGCTGTGTGAATTGTACGTTGAAATTCAGATGTCCAAATCTGAATGAATTTTGAAAGTTAATTTGAATTTTAATTAAAAATGAAATTAAATTCAACTTACGAGCTTCGGGTTGGCCGATCCTTGAAGTTCTAATTGACGTTTTAGGCGTTCGGCGTATTTTTGTCCTCTTGGCGAGAGATCAGCATCACCTCCAATACGTCCAAGTACATTGAATTCAGATTCACCATGCTAAAATTAAAATGAAATTTCATTAAAATATTTACGCTTAAAGAAGAGGTTGAAACTTACTCGACTAAAATAATAAACTTTGCTTCTAATGACAGGCGATGCTAATTTACCCAAAATTGACGTTTGTAACGGACCTTGAACACCCTTTGCCGAAACAGAATGATACATGGGATTCTCCGAGTTGTTGACACTTATGAGGGGTCCTTCACTGGGACTACATTGCTCAAATTTTCCATTATATTGCTCAACTTGACTTTCAATCTTGCGACGCCAATCACACCCATTCTTATCGAGTTTCTCATAGAATTGAATCGTATCCTCAATGTTGTCATGTAACGACTTTTCATCACACGTAAATTCAATTATCAGATAATGGTAGACAAATTCTGAACAGAATATCGAGACAAATTGACGTGATTGACGGGTCAAATGCATTCCATCGATGATTGCAACGTTATTTCCTTCATTGAACCACTGACTAATTTCATTGAGGGTTTCAGCAGTGGCGTTTGTTTCCACAGGGAAAACTAAAAAAAAAATTAAATGAAAAATATTCAATTAACTCGTTACATGAACTATAATTAGATTATAAAAGAAATCAAAGGCTAATGTAGCTTACAATGAAATTTAATACCCGATAAATTTTTTTTCCTTGTTATGACATTTCAAGTTAAATATAAACAAAAATAATGAGACATGACCTACCTTTAGCTTGTTCCCCTTTCCAACACAATTGACGGGCAACCTTTTGTGCTGCCAATGATTTTCCGCGACATGGTTGACCAACGACGACCACAACGAGGGGTGCTCTTATTGGGCATGGCGTCGCCCCGGAATACATCGGTCCACAAATTATGTCTAAAATTAAAATACGAAAAAATTGTAATTTAATTTTTTTCACTTCCAAAATTTGACCTTCATTGTAACAAAAAGGGAAATTGCGTACACGCGTTCCTCGTATACACACACATGCAATGTGTCGCTATTTGAATTTTATTAAGGAAAATGGAAAAAATTCACACACCTTCATGTCTTTCAGTCCGGAATTTTTTAAATTTATTTATCAATTGAGTAAGGAACATTTTGTATGATAATTGGAATAATTTAATTGAATTTTTTGATAATATCACAACCGCATTGTATTATGAAAAGCACTTCAATAATAATAACAGCAGAGAAAAATCAAAATAATTTTTTAGATTTTTTTTTCTTTGTATTTCACTGTATGTGAGTGTGAAATTGAATGAAAAAAAAAACAAAAGTAAATGAATTGACTCTTTAATATTGAAAAACAAACGTATTTTTAGCTCTTTCCACCATCACGTCACTTACGCGTTACCGTACTAAGCATTTATTTTTGGAAGCCACAACAAAGTGTAACCATTAAAGTGATATTTTTGTCTCAATTAAATCAAGCTCACTCATACACAGACCTGATTCGATCATTCCACTTCTCTTCTTGTTATTTTTACTTTTCTTTTTAATTTAATTTTATTTTGACAGTCAACTTCCAAACAAAAATAGGTTCAACTTGCTCTGAATCTCTTATCTGAATAATAAAAAGTCATAACACAACACACGCATTATCGAGCCAAGTTCAACATATGACTATAAAATATTCGTGTTATGTATGTTAGTATGACGCAAAATTGTAAAAGTGTGTGTATGAATGAAATTTACGGTAGTTTCAGAGGAGAAGAGCGAGTCAGTGTGTAGTAAAATGAAAAAAATAATAACAATAATACAAAAAATAATGAGGAATGTGTTGAGATATGTAGATTCATGTTAAATAATTTTACTTTTGTTTTGAGCATGCGCTTTGACATGTTACCGGTCATTCTGCCAATGTTGTTTGTTTTGGTTACAAAATGTGTGTTTTATCTTACTACATAAAAAAATTAACATGTATTGAGATGTGATGTAATTTTAAATGGTTTGAGTTCCGCTACTCAAGGTGGCAAGTGAATTGACAGTAATAGATAAGAAGAAGAGGAGTTAAGGAACTGAAAATGATCAATTTCGATTAGATAAGATTAGATTTTATTGCTCTGTTGAACTCAAAATAGTTTAATTGTTTTGTATGATAAACACTTTCATGATTAATTTTAGTCAATTAGGACTTTTATCACTTACTTTTTTTATTCAAAGGCACTCGTGCGTTAAATTCGATTTAATTTGATAGGAAAAGTAAAGAATTTTTGATGGATTTGGTATGAATTTTTCTTGGCATTTTCGAGCCCACAATTTGACGGTGAAATTCAGTTCAGACATATTTTTAACAAAATTATTTCAGGGATATGAAATTTTATAAAATTTGAACTACCTTGATCCAATTTTCAATCAATTTCGATAAGATTAGATTTTGAAGCCAAGTTTTTGTTGATTTCATTTGTGTCATTGTTGATCGAAATTTGATTTGATTAGGTTTTGACCTAGTTAACATTTTTTTTGTCTAAATTTAAAAAAAATGGTCAGGTTGCTTTGATACACTTTGAAAGAAAAGTGTGAAAAAAATGTGCTTCATAACAATGATTAGAATCTCGATTATCATCTTTAGAACTGATCCCACGATAAATCAAAGCTGAAGATTCTTGTTTTTCACTTTTTAGTGCGAAATTGAAAAATTTTTGTTTTGCCAATTCAAATTAAGACTAAATTCATAAAAGTATTTTCTGAATTTGACGAATATTTGTTCATTTTATTTATTGATTTTATTGATGATTGCCGACTTTTTTTAATGATTGGTGATTTTTATCGTCAATGACGACTTTTAAATGATCAGTGATTTCGACCAAAACCGGCGGACTGACGGACGGTATGAGTACAAGTAAATTTATCTTTTTTCGCTTGTTTTACGTTTTTGAGTTCACTTTTTGAAAACTCGTAATATTTGAATGTGATCAAGTTTAAAATGAAATGGAATTTCATTAGATATTGGAGTGAGTGTTATTTTTAATGAAAAAGTAACGAGTTCGAGGAAGCCTGCTCCCTCTCTTCTTACGCTGAGTCTTTATATGTTACGTTGTTCTTTCAATTTCGCACTAAAAAGTGAAAAATAAGGCTTTTGTCTGTAATTTACAATAGTTCATCAAAAAAGTCTCCATATTCCAATTTTGATATGTGATAATACACAAATTTTAAGCTCTCACTTAAATCCCATACATCAACGTTCAACTTAGGTTAGGTTTTCCAAGGGCACCACCGCGGTCTCAAAGACTCCTATTTTGATCATCGTTCAGCTTTCAATATGCAATCAAAGTGAATAGATCCATCTCACTCCAATCAAAATCCGTTAAAAATATTTTTTTTCCTCTTCTGTTCATTTTATCATACAATATACGAATACAAAAATCATGATCATGCTGTTTCAAGAAACTTATAAAAGTTAATAATAATAAGCTTACATTTATCTCATGTTCACTAACTTTAAGCTTCATATAAACGATTATTTTGTATTATTATGTACATTTAAGACATTGTATATATGTAATACATGCAGTTCAAATCATGAATAGATCGTTAAGTGAAATTATTTTGACATGGAAGCTCCATTGAACTAATTTTCAGTTTTCTGCTGAAAATGACTTTTGATCACTTTTGCAATGAAATGAACCCACGGTGCAAAATTTTATGATTTAATTTGTAATGAAATTTAAATTAACTTTTACCATTAAACCACATACGTTTCAAATGAACATGGAACAACTTTTTTAAACCATAGTTTAGCTGAAAATCAACGCAAATTATTATTAAAGTTTGTTCAGTGTTGATATTATAAGAGGATCGTTAATTAGGCAGTGACACTTAGACCATTTTCATTAAAATTTAATATGAAAACTAATTTTTAATTTAAATTACAATCAAAACTCTATCAGTATATAAAAAAAAACAATATTCAATTTAACAGAACTCATCGTAACCTGTCTGACATACAAACTAAGCATGTATTTGAACAGTGAGTGTCTTGTTTTTGTTTCATTTCATACAAGTTTTTTGTTTTGTTACCATACCATGCCTTATATTTCAGTTTAAAGTTTTTTTTTTTACATTTATTTATTTATTATTATTATTATAAGTTATAACTTTTATTCAGAGAGAGAGACTTTAAACCAAACTTGATTTTTGTCTGTTATTCAGTTGGATTTTGTTCATCGCACGATTCAAACGTTGAAATTTATCGTGTCTTAACTCATTTTAATTTAATTTCAATTTAAATTTAAGTCAATTTCAACTTTAAAGTTATTTTTTTTTAATATTTTCATGAAATTTAAGACAAATTTCATGATTAAATAAAATTATTGACAATAAGGAATTAAAAAAAGAGATTCATTGTATTAAATGTTATATTTAAACTAAAATAAGCAGAAAAAAACCGAATAATATCAATTTGATACGAAAATTCACCGTTTGAATATTAAAATTCATAAAAAGAATAAAATATTATAATAAGAAACATATGTGAGTTAACAAAAAAAAAACATCAATTCAAATAATATATTTGTTTACGTAAAATATTTTTTTTTTATTTTATCATCAGTGATACGATACAACAACAAAAAAATATAAACCGTATACTTCACTCTTTATATCAGTCATAAACTCTGAATCGAAGTTTTGTTTTCAATTTTTTTTTATTTATATTTGTTATAGAACAGATATGAGCTTGACTGTAATAGTAAAAGTACTTTGATATAAAAAATATAAAAAAATACGGTGATAAGAAAAAAAAATTGAAATTCTTGTATGTGTTTAATTGAAAAAGATAACAAATTATGGGTCGTTGTTGTTGTTGTTAAATGAGCAAATAAATAGTTTTAAAGTAAATATTATAAAAAATTTTAATCGTCAAGTATAAAAAGAGCTGACAATTAAAGGATAAGGTAGCAGTTGATCATTGATTTTGCTTGATTAATTTCATTTCAAAAGTGAAAAAAAATTAAATTAATAAGAAAAGTGATAAAATTGCAAGAATTTGCATTGAAAAAAAAAATTGAATATTTTTTTTGTGGAATAATAAAAAGGTTTGTAAAATTTTATTCGATTAAGATTAAAATGTATAAAAAAAATAAGAAAAAAAAAATAGAATCGTGTTAATGTAAATGCAGAAAAATTTGTTTCGTGACATTTTTTGCTGATGTTTCATGAAATTTTGCATTTAAATGCCCTTTTTTATAAAATTTCACAGCACTTCATCTTTTAATTTCCCTCTTTGAAGTTAAATTTCGTGAATATCGAATATAAGTGCAAAAAAAATTAGAATTTCATTTAAGATCCTCACTTCGATTAATTTTAACCCTTTTGGTCAGTTTTTTTATGAGTGGCCTATGATGACTTATCACTTTTAATTCTTTATTTCAAAGTACAATTTCGTGAATTTAAAATTTCATTTCAAAAAATTAAAAAAAAATTATTAAAGGTTCTCGTTATAAATAATTTTAACCCTTGGACATATTTGGGGCATTGCAGTAATTGCATTCGAAATTTCATTTCTCAATTTTTTAGTAAGTTATTCTAAGAAAGGTCCATAGTTCAATCTTTTTTTTTTTATTGATGTTCATGGAAATTTTGAGTTTTGATAAAAATTTGAATATTGAATTTTTTTGGCATAAAATATTGGCAACTCAAATGCTCAATTCAAATTAAAGTTACTCAAAATTTAGTAATTTTAGTTTCGACGGAAAAATGAGAAATTCTGATGCCTAACAGTTTCATTTGAAATTCAAAACAACTTTCCTCAAGACAACATCAATGCAAATCGTTTATTTTTTTTTCTTATTTACTAATCAGAAACTGCACTGTACTTGAGTTCCCTGAATATTCATAGTCTGATAGTGAAAGAAAAATTGCTTCTAGTCCATCCATGTCAAAAAAAATTCACACAAAATTCATTTAATTTCTGGAAATCACACACACACACACTCAAATTATCTCAAAAAACCATATGAAATAAAATTCATTACAACAAGCATATTAAAGTTAATCCCTGTAAAAAATAAATTTGAAAAGAAGCATATCAACATATACTCAAACAGCAAACGTATGTATGCTAAATGAGCAAATGTTTTCTTTGCTCATCCGGCAAATCAATGTTTGCCAAATTGGCTACCCTTGAATAAATGGATAGTATACATTTTCTTTTTGAAATGTTATATTTTGAGAAATATTTGTCGTAGAAAAAATTCTAAATATGTTTTGGAAACGACAGAAAAATATCTTTTAGAATCTTATACAATATTTTAATATTTGTAAATAAGATTGAATTATGGAGCGAAAATTTTTATTTTTTCATAAAAATTTGCAGAAATTGATTCAAACCGATATGAAAAAATTTTAAATATATGTCATAGAAAAAATCTAAAATATGTTTTGGAAACAACAGAAAAATATCATTTAGAATCTTTTACAACATTTTAATATTTGTAAATAAAATTGAATTTTAGAACAAAAATTGTAAATTTTTCATACAAATAATGAGAAATTGATGCAAACCAAGCAAAATGGTCGAATACTCATGTTTTGCTGATTCATACAGGTGCCTTGCATTACTCAAATATTTGGTACGCATTAAATTTTATTTATATTTTTATAAAAGTATGAAAAAATTACAATTTTCGTTCTAAAAATCAATTTTTTTTACAAATATTAAAATATTGTATAAGATTCTAAAAGATATTTTTTTGTCGTTTCCAAAACATATTTAGAATTTTTTCTACGACAAAATTCTCAAAATATAACATTTCAAAAGAAAATGTATACTATACATTTATTCAAGAGTAGCCAATTTGGCAAACATTCATTTGCCGGATGAGCAATAGACATTAGCCCATTTGGCATACATACGTTTGCTTGTTCAGTGTACATACATTTGCTTGTACGGCATACGTACATTTGCTGTTTGAGTATACGTTTATATGCTTCTTTTCAAATTTATTATTTACAGGGATTAATAAAATATAAAAATCCATGAAAATTTCACAATAGACATCATATAAACATAATTACATCAAAAATTGAAATCATAATAATTGTAATACAAATAATTATGATGCCAAATAATAACAAAAATAAAAGTAACAAAAAAAAAAACATAACAAAAAAAAAATCACATATTAAATTAAAATTTTTCAAATAACGTAAAATGATATAGTTTGAGGTCAATAATAATTGTATGGTGCAATATGTGAATTAAATTGATTATTAAATTGGAGTAAAAATTTGTTTCTTTTTCAATTCAAATAATATTAAATTTAATCCTAACAATAATAGGAAAATTATTATGATTATTGTTATTATAAAATATTTATGTTAAATATTGATTGTTATTTTATAATAATGTTAAATGTTTTAACAAAATAAGGAAATAAAAATTAAAATTCATTTTACCCTTGAGATGGTTTTAGATTAGGATTCAGAAACATGGAAACGAAAAACATTTAATCGTCATCCTTTTTGATGTTTTATTATAAAATGTTATGTTAAAATGCTATTAAAAGCTTCTGTTTATCGTTCATCTCTTTTTTTTTTATTTTTTTGAAGATGAATAAAATATTTTAAAACTAACAATATAAACAAAATAAAATAAAGACGCACTCTAAATTTTTATGATTAATTGTTATATTTTTTTGTGCGTGTTCTCTGTTCGTCTGATGTTCAGTCATCAGACAGTAGTTTGATGATAAAAATCTTAAAAGCTTGATTAATTTACTTGTAAGGAACTTGTAAAATTTGGTATGATTGAGGTCATTTTGATGAGTGAGAAATGTTTGTCATTAATTTTTTTTTGCTTCAGATGTTCAGGATATGTGAAAAAAGTGAGAATTCTTAACAGGTTTAGTTCAATTCAGGAAATTTCTAGCATTTATGGTTCAAAAAACGATTCTCACGAGACAGGTATCTCAGAAGTAAGCCACACAGTCATTGAAAATATGACATAATTCGCATCAGAATATGTCTGATATCATGTAAGCATTCAGGGACCATTATAGCCTTGAAATATGAGGAAATTGAATATCATGCGCCCTGAGCTCGTCCTGGGCTTTTGAAATTTTCTTTATGGGAGAAGAGGGACAAAAATGTCCGTAAAGTTTAAATTTTCACTAAATTCAAGTTATCAACGACCCTGACAGCCTAGGGAAGAGGTTATTTGGACCCCATGACCCTCACTGACAAACTCCGAGTCTCATCAACGACTTTCCCTTGAATTGTTTGTTGTTGCTGTTTTCCAATTTGTTTGAAAGTTTGACCATCTCTCTTTACGTACAGAATTTTTGAAGTTTTCGTATGTGTATGTATACAAAATAAGCTGTCAAGTTTTTTCTGCTTACCCGGTGCGTGTAATTGGCAAAATCAGCTCTCAGCGTCAGACTTTGGTCGGTTTCTAGGTTTTTCCTGAAAAATTTAACATCTGAGTTTTTCGATTGGACCCTCCAGAGGGCTTTTGGTCTAAAAAACAATCAAGAGAGCTGAGAGCTGATATTGCCAATTATACGTAGAAAAATTGAAAAAAAGTCAAGGGAAAAGTCGTTGATGATACTTGGAGTGTGTCAGGGAGGGTCCAACGGGTCCGAAAAATCCCTCCTCGAGGCTGCCAAGGTCGTTGATGAGGGCGTAACTTCAGTGTGACACATTTTTTTCAAACAAAAATAAAACATTTACGAGACTGAGCTCCTTTCTCTGTCCATGTCCTCTTTGTAATTTTAAGTTTATGATTTTTTAAAAAAATTTCAGAACTTTTAAATTGAAAAAAACACATTTTAAAAAATAATTTCAATTTACATAATAATTTAAACATGAGAATAAAACAATTAATCGCCTGAAGAGCAACAAAATTTAACCAATTCAAATTTAATACTAATCCAAATACAAAAAACCATCATCAGCACAATCTTCATCTCAGATCTAAAACTTTTTGATATTAAATTGCAATGTAAATATTTGATGTTTTTCTTTTATTTTTTTTTTGTTTTATATAAATTTAACAGTATAAAAATGCAAATAATATAAATGCCAAGGAACAGTTACCATAATTGTCTTCTTTTTTTTCATTGTACACGAGCTGCAAACAATAATTTTTTGTATTTGAACTTAAATTTATCATTGATCGAATCTGAATTTTTATTTAACACTAAACGTTTCATTAATCGAAAACTACTAATTGTACCAAAATAGGTCATTTGACCCCTTGTGTATTTTAGAGCGAAAATTTTTTAAATTAGCTTGGTTTCTTTTTAAAATGTCAAATAATAATAAAATGAATCTAAATTCAGCCATATATAATGTAAAATTTTCATAAATTTTATATTTTTATTAATTTTTTTATATCATTTAGTAAACAATATCACTTTTTTTTAACCGAGTATTTTTCATGAATTTTGTATATTTCTTAAATTTTCTAAAACCAGTTATGAAAATGTTGATGAAAATGGCCCATGTTCATTTAATTTATGATACGTTAGTGATTCATTAGCAAATATCAGAACATAATTTGCTATAAAAAGCTAAACTGAGCAAGTAAAATGCATCAAAACGAGCTCAAGGGTCAAATGACCCTGAATGGTACAATTAGTAGGTGTTGGTGTTTTCTCATATTTCGCTCGGTGGAAGGAAAAAAGTAATAATGCAAAACTGTAGTTAGGAGAAAGTTATGAATTTACATTACTAGCTTTTTCCATTTTTAGTGCACTTAAAATTAGTTTTCCACATTCAAAATTGAAAAAGGGTCAAATGACCCCTGCTGAAACGTTTAGTGTTAATTTAATTTTTTTATTTTTATTCCTTTATTATTATTTTAATATTATTATTTTAAGATTATGCTTCTGATTGCAAAAAAAATGAAAATTACATTAAAATAACGGTATGGCTTCAATCTTCAATATGAGTCAGAAAGCACAATATTGATATTTAAATTGAAATTGAAATAAAATCAAATAAAAAGTCTCATTCACTTTCACTAGTATTTTTAGCAGTTTAACTGTCACAGTATGATCTGAATTTAATATGAAAATACTTGAATTGGCTCCTTTAAAATTCTACAATAACTTTTTCCTTTAAAATGAATCAAAATGAATTGAAATGAAACCTGTTATTAATTATTGTTATTATTTATTACAAATATTGCCTAATTCTCAATTTCTGCTACAAATAACAGTCATAATTGCTTTTGTTGTCTTTTTTTTCACTTCAAATAAGTATCAAGTAGCGTATTGTGGTTTTGAAAATGTCTCGTCGCCAGTAAACCACATCATTAATCGATCAACCCATAATTAAGAAGTTACAAAATATTTTGTATGTAAATATATCGCATAATGCCGTTTATTGTCTTGAAATTTGTTCAATTGCACATGTGAGTTGTGTTACAGTGGGGCGTCAACTGGTCTCCTTTTGAAAAAATAAGTTATTTGAAGTGATTTGTTTAAAAATAAAGGATTTTGAATTTGAAATTTAAATATGGACTAATAATTGAGGTGAACTTTGAGTGTTTGCTTTGTTTATTGTTTGAAGGGTACTTCAAATTTGTTTTGATTTTTTTGTTTTTTGTCTTAGATTTTGGATCGTGCAATATTTTGCCCTATTTTTGATATATGAATCAATTGAATGGACTTAGAAAATTTTGATTGTCTATGTTTTGTAAGTGACCTTTGAATTTTAGAAGGCCTTTTAATTTTTGGTTAACTCAAAAAACGAATTTTGGACTCAATTTCCTTTTGAATTCAGTACAAAAATAGAATTTTGAAACTGAACACGATCAAATTTGGATCGATCACCATAAAAATTACAATAAAATGTATAAAATGTATAAAATTTAAAATGTAATCTCAGTTCAAACCACTAAATGATACATAACATGAAGGAACACCTGGCCAATAAAATTAAAATATTTTTTTGCATAAAATATATGAAATTAAAGTGTAAAATATTATTAAGGTCAATGTCTGATTAATTTGATAGTTATCGATTCAACATTCTTTTTTCTCATTTAAACGCGAATATTGATGGCTCACAATTTGAAAGAAGTTGTGTCGAGTCAAAGACAAGCTTGGAGAAGATCCGGGGTTGGTACCCTTAGAATTTTAATTCAGCCTTAAAAAAGAACACAATTTAGTTGAAAATTTTTTGTACGCTCTCAACCCAAAACCAGTGGGGCACCAGTGCGAACACCCTTTCTCTGGAGTAGTTAATCGAATCCTAGGCAGTCATTTTGCACCAACATTCAGTAGAGTGAGCAATTTTTCATGTTGAATCCACAACTGGGCTTATTGTAGTACAAATTAATGATCAAAATGTCGATTCGATCCATTTAAGACCACTTACATGACTCTACTACTCAAAAGGTCAATATTTGCATTTTCTCATGACATTTAAACACATTTTGATGAATTTCCCTTGCAAAACCGATCTATTACAATTAAATTTATACAAAGTTGTAACACATTGATGTATTTCAAGTAGTTTCAGCTAATCATCATCATCATTATTTCACTTTTTTCACAATTAGAAGTATAAATAACACTTTGTACTTAAAAATTATTCAATATTTTACAAATCTCTTTACAAACAAACATTTTATAATATATTATGATGTTGTTTTTTTCTCTTTCTTCCAACAAAATTCATATTAGACTTCATAAATATTGTAAATAGCAATATTTAATACAATTATACTAATCATCATCTGTTCATCGCTTGTGTCTTCATACTAACACGCAATCCATCAGCTGTGGATTCACTTTTCCTTCACTGTACACATTGTACATGTAAAAGTGGTATGTTTTTGTATTTAAACTAATAATATTATTTCTTTCTTTCAACTTGTTCGTTCGTCCATCCGTCATTTCATCGTTTAACGTAATACAATTTTTTTCTGTAGCTACTCGTTTTCCGCATGCATGTCTTTTCTCTTGCATTACCGTTCAAAAAAAACAATGATTGCATTTAATTTTTTTGTATAAATGAAAATCATATTCCAGGAGTTTCATTGCCACGCCGGTAACTTACGATATTTCATTTTATCATACACTTGATTGAAAATACAAATTTTTTCTCAATTCAATACAATTTTGATTAAAATTCAATCAAAAATACTCTCACATGCTCGATATTATTGTTGGTTATGATTGTAACACACCACATCATTTTATTTATGTATTTCAATTTTTTTTTGTTTTCATTTTAGAAAGTGAATTAAAATCTATACCATTTAACAGGTATATTATTATTACATATTTTTTTGCTTTGCTTTGTTTTGTGTCCGTCTCAAGTATGAAAAAATTTAATGTAATATTTGTTCATGATAATGAAATTTAATTTATGCAAACATGTACCGGACGCCCGAATTTCAAATGAAATTAAAATATTGCAAAACTATTAATTTCGATTTGGATTAATTTTTACCTGTAATGAATGATTAATTTACTTTTTTTAGAAGTTTGATGTGTGTTTTCGATTTGAAATTGTGATGAATGTTGATTTGATTGAAAGAAATTTGAATTTTTATAATGAGACATTTAAAGGAATTTTTGTGTATTAACCCATCGACGTACTGATCTTGATTTTAGGGTTGTTTTGATACCAATTTTTAATTTTAAGGTTTTGTACAGTGTTGAAGTCGATGAATTTTTTATTCGAACAGAAGCAGAACGGAAAAATCTGTAATTAAAATTTTGTAAACATGAAAAAACTGAAATAAGTTCATTGAAAAAATATTCGCTTTGAGGGCGCTACGATCGCTTATGGAATTTGACACCCATGATTTGGCCATAATGAGACCAGATTTGAATGAAAAAAAAAATCCCATTCAAAGGAAGCCACTTTTCGAAGACAATCAGTAGCACTCCTTAACGTGACACGATGACCTTTAATTTTTTAATGATCATCCATTAAATTACAAACAAAGCAACATCTCAATTTTTTCTTTGTAAATTTTTTTTGTGAATTAACTCAAAAAAAAAATAAATATAATAAAATCATGACATTATTGAAGTGCACACACAAATAAAGCAATAACTATTAAATTTAAGTCACGCTTCTGTGATAAATGTGTGTTGCATTATGGTAGTAAATTTACTTTATAATACTTTGACCTACACGCATCTCATCCATTTTTTTAATTGTACAACAATAAAACATTTTTTGTTAACTTGAATTTTTTTTTGGATGAAGATGCTGCTTCAGATCAGTATCATCATATTTTCATGACATCTTCCATTAAGTGCTTATTTCAGGACAATAAAACAGAAAAATTTGCACGACTTCCAAGTCAAGTGTTAGATGGTCATAATAAAATGCTTCGTGATTCAGTTTCTCACTGCTCTTAAGGAACATTTTAAGACATTATGCAATATAAAAATACATACAAAATTTAAATCTACTCTAATTTGACACACTCATTACATTATTAAGACACATATTTTTCACAGTAAATTTTTGTATTTTGTATATTGGTCAGTTTAAATGATGATGATGATCATTATATAGATGTTACAACAATTCAATCCAAAGAATCGTTATGAAAATATTTGAATTTTGTTTTGAGTGAAACGTCAAAACTAAGGGTTTTACTTCGCATATTTTTAACATATTTCAGTATATTGCATAGAACATTGTGTCCCACCCGATTTATTTTTCTTATTAAAAACGTTTTTTGTGAAAACTTACTTACGAATTGTAGAACACCTTTAAACGTTTTTATTTTTAATTACATTTTTCAATTACATCAATTGAATTGTTTTAAAAATGTAATAATTTAAAATTTTCTGTACAGGGTACGTGATACATTCATTTCATCACAATTCAGATTTCGATTCAGATTTCAGATTCCGATTCAGATTATTCGAGCTGTCAAAATAAAAATTGATTTGAAATATTGAAAAATCAGAAACAGAGGAGGAAAGTGAGAGAGTGAGTCTCAGTTAAAAAAAGTAAGGAATTAGCTGCCGCAGCAAATCCATAGTTTTGAGTGCGTGTTCATTTTCATAATATTTTCATCTATTTTATTTAAAAGATATTTTCAATGAAAATATGAAATATTTGTTAAATAAAATAGATGAAAATATTATGAAAATGAACACGCACTCAAAACTATGGATTTGCTGCGGCAGCTAATTCCTTACTTTTTTTTATTGAAATTTGCAATGATGAGATGATTTGGTGGGAAGAAATATTTCTTTTTTTTCACATTTAAATGTGTGGATTGGTTTGAAATTTATGTTGAAATGTAAATCAGATTGAAAAATGTTTGCATAAATGTTTTTATAATTTAAATTGAGATGTCAAGAGAAAATACAATAAAAAAAGTTTGATGAGATAGTTTGAGGTGTCGATTTGAAAAACAAATATGGGATGGGAAAAAAATCCACAACTTTGATTAGAAAAATTTCAAGTTTCACGATTTGATCCGAAAAATTTCAAGTTCCACAACTTTGAAAAGAAAAAATTCAAGTTCCACAACTTTGAAAAGAAAAAATTCAAGTTCCACAACTTTGATTGTAAAAATTTTAGATTCACAACTTTGATTGAAAAAATTTTAGTTCCACAACTTAAGAATAGTAAAATTCAAGTGCCACAGCTTTGATATGAAAATTTCAAGTTCCACAACTTTGAACAGAATAATTTCAAGTTCCACAACTTTAATAAGAAAAATTTCAATACCCACAATTTTGATCAGAAAAAATTCAAGTGCCACAACTTTGATATGAAAATTTCAAGTTCGACAACATTGTTCAGAAAAATTTTAAGTTCGACAACTTCGAAAAGAAAAAATTCAAGTTCCACAACTTTGAACAGAATAATTTCAAGTTCCACATTTTTGTAAGAAAAATTTCAATTTCCACAACTTTGATAAGGAAAATTTCAAGTTCCACAACTTTATAAGAAAAATTCATGTTCCACAACTAAAGAATAGTAAAATTCAAGTTCCACAACTTTGATAAGAAAAATTTCAATTTCCACAGCTCTGAATTGAAAAAATCCAAGTTCCACTACTTTGATAAGAAATATTTCAGTTCCACAAATTGAAATTCAAGTTCCACAAATCTTCATTATAATTCTCATAATTAAATTTCCCTGAAACATTTAATAGCGTGAGAGAATTCTCTTCAAATTAAATTCCCAAACAATGAAGCTCAATTTCATTTAAATTCATATAATTTATTTCAATTTCAATTTAGGAAAACAAAGAACATTTAAAAGGAACTGAACCACCCATATCCGGATTTGACATTTAAATATCCATTAAAATTTATGATATTAACTTTAACAAAAAAAAAACAAGACAAAAAACATCTGATTTTAATAAATTATTGAAATTTGAAAGGTCAAACGGTGAACTTCAAAGAACGACTCAAATTTGGTCAAATAATTTATTATTCTTTTTTTTATTTTCATTTATCTTCCAAAAATGTGAGTTGTATTGAAATTCCATGAGCTATGTAAATTAACTCTGAAAAAAATGATCAGGATTGTGTTGAATTGTGTCAAATGGCCCAAAACGGGTTAAATGGAGAAATTTTAATATTTATTTTTCATCTCAAATTGTATCAAGTGACTTACTTTGTTATTTTATTTTATTTTAATCTCTTAAATTTTGAACCATGTCATTAAATAAATAATATCGCATATTTTTTTTTTTGAAACAATAAACTCATTTTATCCACTAAATTACCTTCGAGTGTTATTCAGATTTGTTATAATTTCGACAAAAGACAAAACAAAACAAAAAAAATAAATAAATGACAATAAAATTTTTTGTTTGCCTTTTAACTGACACAAAATGTTGGTAATATTTAAGGTGAAATTTTCGCTTTGAATAGTCATTACGTTAGAATAAAGCTCTTTCATGTTAAAAATCGTTTTTTCTGCCATTTAAAATATACAAATATTGTAATGCCACAGTTTTCACTTTCTAGACAAACAAATTGCTTTGACTTCTGGGAGGTATGAAATGATATGATAATAAAAATAATAAAAAAGGTACATTGTTAGATATTGACAGTTTAAATGTAAATTGATATGATATTGCATGAAACAATAAATTATCATTGTGATTGTGCTCTGATATGTGACACGATCAGAAAAAAAAAATTATTAGCAAAAAATATTGTATTATAAATAATAGTAAAAATGGATATGACACTTCTATACCTTTAAAGTAAACGGATTATTTTTAAAATATTATGGGTTAAAAAAACATCTCGTGAAAACATGGGTTACAACAATTATCGACATGTTGTATTACAATTCACAGCAGTGGTGGTTGTTTTAAGGTACCATGACACGGTATGTTCGAGGAACATATATTGGTTCAACTATACATATCTAAAAATATGTTCTGGTAAACATATATTTTGTAATGCCATTACACGTACAACAAATAATATGTACAATTAATTGGTACAAATATTTTTCACTGTACATATTTTTATATGATCATCACACGGTTAACATACATAATTGAACACTTTATTTGTTCATACAAAAAATACATGCAATTGACCAAATAATTAAATATGTTGTGTCTGAATTTTTGATACAACATACAAACATATATTCGTTTGACTCTAGTTTGAAAGTATAAAAAGAAATTTTGATCTTTAAAATTAAAATGAAACTAAAAAAAAAACGAGTGATTTTTGCTGCTACATATTTGCTTCTTGATCAGGTTGAAGAACAAGAAAAAAAAAGTTCGAAACGAACTAAATGGGTGTCAGAGTGGATAAAAAAAAGGAACCAATTTGGATGTTATGAAAATCTTATGAATGAATTAAGGCTTGAGAGTCCCAACTTATTCCGGAATTTTTTGAGAATGTCAGCTGAAGACTATGAGTTTTTGTTAAACAGAGTGTCTCCCATAATCCAAAAACAGGTTTGTAAATTAATTTATTATTTTTTATATTTTTTAATTCCTTTTTATTTTTCCAAGGTGACTATCATGCGGTCACCAATTTCAGCAGGTGAAAGGTTGGCAGTGACTTTGAGATATCTCGCAACAGGAGAAACTTTTAGTTCGCTTCAATATATATTTCGAATCCCTCAGTCGACCATTTCAAAAATTGTGCCAGAGGTTTGTGACGCAATTTATGAAGTTTTACAGGACGATTTTTTGAAGGTAAACAAAATAAAATTTATTCTGTCTTCCTCGAATTATTATTAAAAAAAACTTTTATTTTCTAGTGTCCAACTACAGAAAATGACTGGCGTATGATTTCTCAACGCTATTATTCGGAATGGAATTTTCCAAATTGCTTAGGTGCAATAGACGGAAAGCATGTTGAAATCATTGCTCCAGTAAACGCCGGAAGTTTATATTACAATTATAAAAAAACACACAGTATTGTATTGATGGGCATATGTGATGCAGATTATAACTTGATCTACATAGATGTTGGAGTCAATGGTCGCCATTCAGATGGTGGAGTTTTTAAAAATTGTACATTTTACAAGGCACTTAGCCAAGAATTGTTAAATATTCCTTCACCTATTCCTTTACCTGGACGGGAAATTCCAGTTCCATTTGTTTTAGTTGCAGATGATGCATTTGCAATGAGTCATCATTTACTTAAACCGTATGCTACTCGTAATTTAACAGGAACTCAAAGGATTTTTAACTACCGTTTGTCTCGTGCTCGTCGTATTATTGAGAATGTATTTGGAATTATGTCATCAGTCTTTCGAGTTCTACGCTCTCGAATATTGCTAAATCCACACAAGGCAGCTAAGATCACCAAAGCTACTTCAGTCTTACATAATTTTTTAATAAAACGAAACAAAAGATTATATGCTCCAAATGGTACGTTTGATAATGAAAGGGTAGATGGGACCATTTCACCTGGATCTTGGCGCACAGAAAATGAAAATCAGGGATTTTACAATCTAGAACCATCTAGATCAAATGGTACACAAAATGCAAAAGAAATAAGAGAGGAATTTGAGAAATTTTTTGTGGCAGAAGGCGAAGTTCCTTTTCAATATAGTCAGATTTGAATATTTATTTTTATCATTAATATAATCTAATTATTATTATTACATATTGTATATTATTAATACATATCATGTTTTTTGTTACAAATAAAAAAAAATGTTTATGAAAAACTGAACCAGTTTGTTCTTAAATTTAAAGTGAAAAAAAAGGGTTGAACCTATTATACCCCTTCGTGCATGACTTGAACTTCAGGTGCGGTTTGCAAAACCTGTTGTGCCGGTGCGCTTATTGGCGAAAAGGTATATACCGGCTGTCCTATTGGAGATGCATTTGATTGATTGTCGGGTGAAATTATTACATATTTCTACAAGGAAAACAATTAAGTATCGAATTTTTCAAAATCCTTTCAAAATTAAACAGAATGTTTGTAAAAATTAACGTATTATAATTTTAATCAACAAATGAATAAAATTAAGTTTTTGTTAATGTTTAAAAACGCGAATATATGTGAAAATAAATAAATTGAAACGGATTTCTATTTTGTGATGATCAGAAAGGATTTTCAAAATATTTTTCTAATGAATAATAGATGCATGCTTTTTGAAAAAAACAATAATCCCACGATAGTTTTTTTTCGCGTTTTATGGATTTAATTCGCTTGACCATTAATCAAAACTAAAAAAAAATATTTTGTTTTAAATTTTTTTTTTGATTATCAACATCATTTTTGCAGAGTTAACTTTTGAAAAACCTACAATTTAAAACTACAAAAATGACATGGTTTTTTATGAAATAAATATGATGTTTGTTCTTGAAAGTTGTAGAGAATCGTTTGGTCAACAAAGTTTTTATCTACCATTTTTCATGTTTTCATACAAAAAAATCGATTTTTCTTCAAAAAAACAACGAAAACATACAATTTTATGAGGAAAAACAAAAATGTATGTTATAAGTTTTTTTTCATAAAATCCTATGTTTTCGATGTTTTTTGACAAAAAATCGATTTTTTTTATTTATTATTAAATCCATGAAACGCGAAAAAAAAATATCGGGCGATTAATGTGTTTTTCAAAAATAATACATCAATAAATAATTTCTAATTATAATTTACTAATTTTTCAATAAGAATTCTAATTAGAAATTTTTATTGTTAGATCTGTTGGTCAAAACGTTGGTCTTTATGGAGTGTAAGTAACAAACCATGGGTGTTGATTGCGTATTGATTGCTTGGCCACTTTCTATTTCATCCATTTCATTTAAAAGTAATCTGTTTAACTTTCTTTGCACCCGGTTAGCCACTGCCTCCCCACAAGCCTTTTTAATTTTAAGTAACTCGGAAGTTACAAATTTCCCGAACACGTGGTACGGAGTTTCTTCTTCTTCCTCCATGGCTTTTTTTAAACCCTCAATAGCCATTTTTTTGAGATCACTTGTGTCACTGTCGTCTCGATGCTGACGACGTCTTTTTAGAGCATTGGAAGATGGTGTGGGTGTTGATGGTATAGAGACATCATTTAAACTTTCATCGTCAATCAAATCAGACGCTTCGTCAGTATTGCAGATGTTCTGTAACACACAAACACAAATAAAAGCATTATGATCCTATTTGTAGGACGGAATATTATTTTTTATGTCTAAAAATAACTGGATCTCTTTAAAATAAAGTGGAAACCAAACTGAAAGCACTAAACATTTTTTAATTCCATGAGTGTGAAGTTCGCAAAAAAAAATAAGTTTCAAAAAAAAATAATTTGGTGAGTAAAATGTTTGCAATGAAAACGCGTAACTGTGAAGGTTTTACCGTTTTTTTCAATTTAATTGAATATTGTCAAAAAATTGAAAAATGCCAAGAAAAAAGGTAAATGTGAAGGAAAATCGAGTAGATTCAATATTAATCAAGAAAATGTTTGTTCTAGTCTAAAATTTTTGTTATGCACTATTTTTGAGTAAATTTTGTTACAATTATTCCACGAAGATCCAAAATAGGAGATAGAACAAAATATCGTGGAAAGCGTGGAACAACGAACCAAAAATAGTAATAATTAATTTTTATGGTCTTGAGAGGTCGATATTTTATTCTAGCCCCCATCTTTGAACCTGTCTGGAACTATTTCACGAATATTTATTCAAAAATATTGGAAATCATAAGTTTTGGAGTGGAAGAAACATTTTCTTGATCAATATTCGGGTTTCCTTGACATTTATCGTTTTTTTGGAATTTTCCGATTTTTTTAACAATTTTCTGTTTTAATTGACGATTTCCTCTTTTTATCGAATTTCTAAATTTTCCGATCAGTTTTCCGATGTTTTACTTATTATTCCTGTCACAAAAATATTTGCGTAAATATGGGTACTCCTAATTTTTGAACAGTGTACAGAAAAAATTGAAAAAAACTTCACAGTGGATAATGTTTCCCTTTAAGCATTTCTCGTTTTCAAATTGCACTTTTTTTTACAACTATTAAGCAAAAAAAAATATTTTGTTGTATATTTTTATATTATTATTATTATATTTTTTTGATGCAAACTTCACACTCATGAAATAAAAAAAAATTAGTGCTTTCAATATGATTTCCAGTAGGTCTAAAAGAGATCTGCTCCTAATTGATTTTTGATTTTATTTTGTTTTGAGTTTTAAACGAGCGGGGCAAAAATAAATTGAAATATTCGATTACTTTTTTTTAGAATTTTATTGACATTGAAACATTGAAACTGCAAAAAAAATGCATTCTGAAAAATTGTCTTAAATTATTTCGAAAAACATGACCAAATTCAGAAACTTCCTTTTATCGATGATAATAAATTTAAATGGAATTGAACTGAAATATTTTTTTAGACTTTTTATTGAAATATTATGATAAGTTGAATTGATTTAAATTTTTGATGGGGCTTCTGATTTAATTGAGAGTTGCTTTGGAGCGGCATAACAATATACAAAATAAAAAAAATAAAAAGTTTACCAGATTAGACTCGGAAATTTGAGTCTGGCGGCCTTCCGCAGATTGTATGAACATCATCTGCTTGAAATATTTCCAGTTCACTGATTTTTTGGCCGCTTGGCCGGACTTTGTCTCGACAGATTTCGCATAGTAGGTTTTGAATTGTGTCCTTAATGATTGCCATTTATGCTGCAGATCGCTGATGGAAAATCTGCCATTGAAAACATTGTCTGCAATTTCGTGCCAAGTACTTTCGCGCTTGGCACGACTCTTGTATTCACTATTTTCCGCGTTCCATAGCATGGGATGTTCTTCCACCGCCGAAATCAACAAGTTGACCTCATCTTCAGTAAGGTGAACGCCTAATTGGCGAGATGTCGATGGTTTATCTTGTGGCATATTTTAAATTTTCACTTTTTTAGTTTTTAAAAAAATTATTTTTTTTAATAATTTTAATGTTTTCACGACAAAAGCGTAGAGACAACTAAATGTGGCAATTTACATATTTTTCTATTGAACCACTAAAGAAATATTTGTACATTTAATATGATACCAATACACGTTAAACAAATAATTTGACCAAATAAATTAATGCAAATGTGTACACATTATTTGTACATATTATTTGTTTAGCGTGTAATGGTATTATAATAAATGTACCAATAAATATTTTTTTTGTTGGTGCAATAAAAAATTATGTCCATATAAAATATGGTTATGACACACATAACAAATAAAATTGGTTCTTCTTAAACATTTATATGTTCCTCGAACATACCGTGTCATGGTACCTTTATTTAAAAGGCTTTGAAATTACATAAAAAAATTTGTTACAGTCGTGTAATTTTAAATGAAATTTAAATTTTATGCAAGGAGAGTTAAAGGGCATTCACTGCTATGAAAAAATCATGGTAGGGCTTCGGTCTATGTCAGGGTCTGAATCAAAATACGAAAATTGTCTGAAATCTGGGACTGAGAATACCTCCAATTACATTGAAACCTGAACCATCATTATACAAATTATTTGCAATGAGTGTGAGACGTCTGTAAACATGATGATGATTTTTTTTTCCATGTAATATATAAAAAAATTGTTGTTATAAAATTCAAATTACATAAGAATTCGTGAAGATTTAAAGGTAATGAGACTTGTAAATTCCATAAACTAAGTACAATTATCATTAAAAAAGTTATTATTTTCCTTTTTTCATTGTAATTTCATTTAAAACACATTAAAGACGATATTATGTCAATATATGTGCCAATTCTTGACTTCAATGGAGAAGAAAAGAAAAAAATGTAAAGTTATTTAATTATTTTTAAAAACTACATTTTCATTGAAATGAAAATGAAAGTGTTTTGTAATTTTTTTAAATTTCAATTTTTTTCAATTCCTTATAAGACACAGTATTAGTCGTAATGATGTCCCACACCATTGATTATATTAATATTATATTCAACCTATAATGAATTGATTGAATTGAAGCATTTCAATATAAAATAAACTAAATTAGAATTGATACATAATACAAAAATTTATAAGGGAATTGCATGGCTGAATGGTGTGCTTTAGACAAAAGAAGGTAACAAAAATCATGTTTCTGCAATAAAAATCAATTATTTTGTTATTTACCATGTAAAAAAATGTTTGTAGGAGATTTTGTATTCTAATATGACCGCATGTCGTTGATGCTGTTTGCTTGATTGCTCTTATGTAGTTTTTTTTTGTTATATATGGAATTGTAAGACATTTCCGTGGTGTTATATAATTTAATTATAATAAAAATAAAAAAATACAAGCTTGATCTTAATTGTGTTTGAAGAAATTGTGTCTAATTAGTTTTAATATTAATAGAATTAACATTCCCTTGAAAAATGTGATTAATTTAGATTTTGACGCCAGAGGTCACTGTAAAAATGTATCACTGTGTCTCTCAGACTCAGTAAAGGGCGATAAGTATTCAGTAGCTCACAAATTTTCAATTAAAATCTGAAAAAAAAATTATCATCGTTTAAATGTTAAATCGATATCCCTTTAATAAAGAGAATTGAAAAATCACCCACCAGATGTCACTCAAAATGAAATTACGCTTATTTTAGACACAAGCTTGTAAATTGAAATCAATTAATTGAATATTCTGCGATTTCTCAAAAGACTAGAGTTTGATATTTTCAATCTGCATAAAATTTTAATGAAATATGATTGTAAAATGGTCAAATTTAAAATTTAGCCGACAGATGGCATCATGAAACTTAATTTTTGTTGTTTTAAGGGTCCAAGGAGACTGGCAGGTGATCAGAACATTTTCGATAGGTCATTGTCTTAGCAAAAAAGCTTAATTTTTATGTTTAACTGACAATCTTAGGAAAAAAGGCAATTAAAAAATCACCCACCAGATGTCGCTTTAAACGAAAACGTTCAGTTTGTTAAAATTTGAGCAAGTTCATCCAAATATTCTCCATTTTAAATATGATTTTACAACATTCACTTCTGGACATCGAGTAGCAATTTAATACCTCAATAAAAATTTTGTTTTCCTTTCACACGATAAAAAAAGACACAAAAATTTTAATAATCGGCATTTCACAAAAAAAAAAAATAAAATTAAAAAAATACCAAAAAAATATGACAGCAAATTTAAAACAGATCACCTTATTTGTCTTCCATTAATTTAATTTGTCTTGTGTTAACATTTTTCATTTTATTTCATATTTTTTCATCATATATCATATTTTATGTCCATTTTAATGGAGTAATGAACTGTAAAAAGCTCATAACATGAGCATAAACATTAAATTTACTTACAACTTTTTTCTTTGTATTTCACATTCAAATGTAATAGATTGTTGCATCGTTTCAAGTCAAGTCGATGAAATGCAATGAAATTATGTTTCAACATCATCATCATCAATATCATCCTTAATAATGTTTCATCGTTTCATTGAAAAACATGCAAGTAGTTGAGAACTTCATCGATGATGCCATTAAATGCATAGAAAAAAAAAATATAATTCATAGTTGTATCAAATTACATGTTTATTTTACCTTTGAACAACTTTTCTTCTTTTTTTTTTGCTTACTTGAAACATGTTTCATTTTATTTGAACTGTTCGATTATGCAATAATTGAATCAATGCATCGGCGCTTATGTTTGTATTAGGAATATAAAAAGATGATGATGATGATTTTTTTTCAATATAACTAGGTTTACATTTGAAATGTTTGTAAGCCTAATAAAATGGAAAAAAAATGAAAAGAACAAAAACTCGTTTAGTTATTTTTATTCAAAGTTTTGTTTTAACGCACTATGAATAAATTATGTGAACAGGATGGACAAAGTATCATTTATTATCTTAGATATTTGTTGCAATATTTGTTAAGGTGGGTCCGATTAATGTTTTTAGGAGTAGGCTCATTATGCATGCGAATGATTAATTTTATGGTTAGGGTTTTTGTGTCAAAGCTGAGAACCGATAAAAATTTAAAATACAAATCATTTATTTACTTTGTATAATGACGAGAAATTTCATTTCAATTAAGTACCTGCTTCAATGAAATAAAGACTTTTCTTTTGATATTGTAACGGTTTTTAACTCTCACATTGTCATATTTTATGAGCTTATTTGAGAAATCTCGCTTAATTTTACTGTGTTGAAATTTCCTACGAATTAAAAGAAGTTCGTACGAATTTTAAGGCAATGCTTTAAAAATAATGTAATTTTCTTGAATGGTTTTCAGTTTATGCTCTTAAATGTATGTAAAAGTCGTCGTATTGAAGTAAATCGAAAAAGCTCTCGAGATTTATCGATTATGAGGCGATTGCATTGATTTCTATGCAAAAATGCTATGCAAGAATACCATTTTGTACATTCTAAGTTGAAAACACCCCCTTAAAAACCCTGCATTAGATGCAGAGGCTTAAAGAGTATCTATAATACTCGAAACTTTTATCCAGATTCAGATGCGTTAAAAATGGTATTCATCAAAAGCTTTTTAAACGTTAATAAAAGATCTCCGTCTCCGGATCAAGTCAATTTGTACTGCGGGGCGTTTTCAATTTACACTGTAGGACCCTACAAGAACGTGGTGGTGCGTTTGTAGAATCTGCCTAATGCCTTAAGTAAGAAAAATTTTAAGAGAACTTTTAAGCTCAATTCAAAATAAGGCAATACCTTAAAATCGAAGGAAATTGTTTTGATTCATAGGAAATTTTAACATAGTTTCAATTTAATTTTGTCATCAACATTCAATAATAATAATAATAATAATGCATTTTAATTAAAGTGAAGTGGTTCTTGTAACTTTAACACCGTCTCTTTCTTTAGACATCAAGTGAATCAATCAATAATCACTTAAGGCACAATTTCATGCCTACACTCTTTGAAATCTAGTCTAATTTCAATTTAAATAATAATAATAATGAATTTAAATTAAAGTAAAAAGGCGATGATAGCTAGTTAAATAAAAGTTTCACATTAACTGGATAAACGTGATTTGTTTTCATAAATTAAAGTCAAAACAAATGAAAACAAAATACCGTCAGGTTTGATCATCAAATGACATGTCACGCAGAATATTTAGTAGCATTAAGATTGGAATCAAGGTTAAAATGTCAAATCTTGAGCAATTTTTAATATTCGCAAAAAAAGCAAAATACAAACAAAAAGGTCATTAAAAGGTTTGAGATCGATGTGACTTGATACTGTTTTTACCACGACGAATTAAATGGAATACAAAAGTAATTCAAATAAAAATTACTTCAAATTACTTGAAATGTCAAAATATTTACAAAAAAATAAAATCACAATAATAATTGAATTGGGTCAATGTTATCATTGTTGTAATAATTACACCAAAAATTAAATTACATTAAATTGAGATTCAACTCACGCGATATTTTCTTTCAATAAATTTATTGTCAATTAAAAGAGCGTTCAAGTGAACTTTCGCTCAAAATCACAATAGTATGATAATTAAAGGCGTCAAAAGTAAACAAAAGTAAATAAAGAGAAGAAAAATCGTTTTAGTGACCTTCAATTTTATACATTACAAGTTTAATTTCTTTTTGATTAAGCCGAAAAATGCATAAAAGTTGAGTGGACATTAAGAAATTTAAATGAAATGTAATGTGAATGATGATAAAAGCGCATTTTAGATGAATTGTGACTGGTGGCTCTAACATCGGTCCAAGACTAAGCCACACAGTCCCGTAGGCCAGTTCATGCATGGTGGGTTAAATTAAGCCATTTTCTATCATTCATCAGCAAACATTGGCCATTCAGCATTTCGTTCAATTTGACCCATCACCCGATAAAACTACATTTGGACAGCACGAGCGACCACGTTATTTGTTTCAAAATCGACTAAAAAGGTGCTAAAAAACGCTCAATGTTATTTTTGGTCCCAATGGCAAAACGATTCTGAAATCTCATTTCCTTGAAATGGTATCGAAATGCTCT
This sequence comes from Culicoides sonorensis, assembly GCA_900002565.1. Classification (NCBI taxonomy): domain Eukaryota; kingdom Metazoa; phylum Arthropoda; class Insecta; order Diptera; family Ceratopogonidae; genus Culicoides; species Culicoides sonorensis. The sequence continues at coordinate 245,644 of LN483541.1, forward strand.
TAAATTTTTACAAGCAAATTATGCCAAAATATTTATCACAAATCAATGAGGGAGTGTTTTATTACATATCGTTAAAACAATTCTTGATTAGCGTCACTCCTCAATGTCACTATAAAAGGAAGTGTTTGACCAAATTTATCAATTAGTTGAATTGAATCAATTGAGATTATAAGTAAAATTTCATCAAGAAAGCATTCAAAATGAATTCAAAGCTCGTTCTGACAGTGTATTTTACCATCAACCTCCTTTTGAATTGTTACATGACCCAGGTAGGTCCCCATCCTCCTCCTAATCCTTCAAATTTTTATTCAATTCAATTTAAAGCTCACATTTACAACGAGTTGGGGGAAGAAACGAGGAATCACATCAATCAATGATGCCAACATTGACGTGTGTAAATCCCCAATTGAAGCTTTCAAGTTACTTGCAGATTACATCAAAATTCAACTCGAAAAATTACAATCATGTAAATCAATTGAAAAAGAATTTTGGTGAACGGAATTCAATGTAAAATGAAATTTTCATAATAAAAGTGTAAAAAAAATCCTCCTCCTCTCAATAAATCATTTAAACGTCCTTTTAAATTGACGTCCATCACCTTGAAAAACCGTTACATTGCACAACCTTGACTGTGAAAGACGTCAAAATATTGACAGATATGAAACATCCCATCAAATATTTCATTAAAATAAATCACTGAATTCAATTTAAATGTAAAAATAATTCAAGGTTCAATGTCAGTTCAAATGTATTGTCTTGAATATCATCATTTCATATCATTTCATGTAAAAATATGTAACAAAATTTTAATAATAATGAGAAAAAAAAATTAGTTACACAATTCAAAGTAATTACATTAGACATTTAATTTTAATTTGACAAATGTTCACCTAAAATCCTAAAATTAGTTTTCGTTCTCATATTTAAATGAAAATCTCCTTACACTGCCCTTAGGCGAAGATCTGCACTCAATTGAAAGTGATTTAAATTAATTTTTTTTATTTTAATTACAGCATGAGATACAGATTTCATATTAAAACAGGAATGAGATAATGACATGTAACGTAATTTTATTTTAATTTTTATTTTAATAACTGTGAGAGAATTGTTTACATACACACACAATTTCTTTTGTGATTTTGATTAAAGTTGTGATGCAGTTGATGTGATGTTATTACTCTGAAAATCGCTTTTACTTTCAAAAAATTTATATACAAATTTATGTCCATATGCATGTGATATGAGTGACAATATTTATGTTTGGTTTTAATTTAATTATTGAGATAAGCGTAACATGATTTTGTTTTAAGTTAATTTAAAACAAGAGCATTAAAGGCGATAAAATTTGATCTAAAAATTGAATGTATGATGATGGTTTTAAGATAATTTGTTCATATGATTGTCTTTTCCTTTTGATTGTATCAAGAAATGTCTTATGGGAATATTTTGGGTTGTTTCAGTACTTTAAAGGGATAAATTGTGAGCTTTTTGGGTTCGAATTCGTTCTAACCCTTCGAATGACATGAGATTTAATTTCGACTGATGAGGGGGGAAATTCTTTAAAATCCTGAAATTTTTCTAAGTGGTTTTTAATTTTTTTTCATTTCTTTAAGTTGAGTGCACTGAAGCTCAGTACTCGTACTTCGACCAATAAGATCTTTTGTGCTTCTCCTTACGGAGGGATCTTAGTTCTCCTTCAAAACATCCAATTCGTCAAAGAATCTTAAAATGTCTGTAGGGTTAACTACAGTAGAGGAAAATGGAAAGCCCTCCCTGAAGAAGCGAATCCTCACTCTAACCAATGCTTCACACTCACAGCGGATGTGCTTTTATGTTTCATGCTCTTCTAGCAGAGCTTGCAGGTGCCTGAATCACTCCTTCCTATCCTTTTAAGATGACTGCGCAAAAGACAGTGTCTTGTTAGAAGACCCCTCAGTTTTCTGATGTCTTTTTTGTCCAATGGCAAGATCATTTCTGATCTTTTCTTTGAACAGTTCACAAACACTTTGAATTGTGAAGATGCTGACATACTTAGATGGTATAATTTCATCTGTTTTTTCACCCATTCCGAGATCAGTTTTTTGAAATAGATCAGACTTACTCCGTAAAAGGGCTCAGGGTCTTCAATATTCACATTGAAATGCATGAATTTCATAATGCATATCATAAATTTCAAATAACTTGACAATTTTTGAGATAATTTTAAAATACACCATAAAAATTGCAATAAAAAACTGTATCAATAAACCACACATTTATAATAATTGAAATTGTTAATAAAATGATACATTTAATTAAATTTTTAACAAAAATCCACTTAAACCACAAAAATTAAGAAAATACTTTTACATTTTCCTTCAACAAGTGCTTGCTTTAAAAACTTCAACTGAAAGTATCTCAAATATATTTAAATAAATTTTGTATCATTTCTCTGAATTTCTTTCAATTTTAAGTTCATAAAATCTGTTTCAGTGGATCTATCTGAATAGTTAGTATTTACTTACATTAAAATGTTAATTGTTTTAATTTTATTTATAAATTATTTTATTATTAATTGAAAAAAAATGCACTGAATAGTTGAATTTAATTAATTGAACATTAAACCATAACAATTATTTACGGCTGAAAAGTCATCATAAAATTAAAATAAAAAAAAATGTTATAAAATAAAAAAATATAAAAATAAATAAAATACGTGCTTATAAATTTTTGTTTAAATATTCATATGAATTTTTTTGCATTTAAACCTTATGTAATTAATTGCATTGCACTTTGAAGAAAAATTTGTAGAACATGATATTGAATGACTATGAAAAGCGTATTTGAATTAACTGGGTAAGACTCAGAAATCGAAAATTCATTAAAAATAAATTTTAACTGGGTAACGTGAGAATTAGATTTGATGAATGTTCTGAGAAACAGACACACTGACTTTCAGGAATTGATGACCAAGGAGGGGGAAAGGGGCCTCCTCATATTTGAATACTTTAATAAAAAAGAGTGTTCGTTATCGAAATTTGACTTCGATTTATAAATTTGAACACCCAAAAAAATTAAATCAATTCCTGCGTACTTCAAATTTTGCCAACCACTGTAAAAATGTACTTAAAATGACAGTATTTTGTAATGCAGTTCATTATATGAAAATTAAACGATTAACATGATAATTTTTCCAGATAAAGTATATCATTTTAAATTTAATTTTTTTTATATTTTCAAAATCAGTACAGTAATTTAATTGGTGATCAGATAATTTTTTAAATTTATGATCAAATTATATTTTATAGAAAAATTTATAAGAATTTATTTCATATACGAAAATTTTATGAGGAAAAATGTCACAATATCCGATTACATAAAAAAATCTTAAACTATATCACAATTTTTTATTAGAACGATTCACAGCTTCACTGTGAGGCACTTGTTGATTTTTTTTTATAGTATACACACAAAAAATTAATAAAAAAAATGTTTGCCAATCAAATTCCAATCAATATTTTTAATAAATAACAAAAAAAAAATGTGTTATTAATATTTATAAATTGAACAGCTGATGCATTTTGAAACATTGATCAAATCATAATAAGTCGAATATGGACTTGGCACTCCATTTTTTTTTACTTACTTTTATACTTATAAGGAATTTAATGTGACATGTTTGGCATATAGGAATGTTTTGAACTCTATGATTTGAAATTGAATTTTAATTTTATATTAAAACTGTATTACATTACAAAAGTTTGTCAATTTCACTCTCGTTTTCATTTTTAACATATTGAAATAGAAAAAAAAATAGTTATACAATTTCATAAGAAAGAAAAAATGTTGGCATAACATTCTTCCATACTGAGCTTGTTTAAATAACGAACGAAAGTTGTTTGAACTTATAATGACAAGTCTTTGTCTGGCATCCTCTGTTCATGGAATAGCAGAGTAACGTTGTGCAAATATTGATTATTAGAGTTGATATTGTGCAAAATAAATATTATTATTTGAGTCAATATGTGCTAAAGAAATGTCGAGCTTACGAGTGAATCATTGTTACAAATGAGAAAATGAAACATTTTAATTGAAAAGGGCTATCTGTGCAGCCAAAGCCATTAAGTCAGAGGGCTGATGACGCTCTTATTGCACCGGACGCCTCGATTCTGATAATTGTGCCCATATATGCTTAAAAGACGTTGCTGAGATGGCTAATGTCATCTTGTAATCATCATCACCATGCCATCAATCGAACAATTTCATAACCGTGATTTTCATTTCCTTATTATTTTAATTTAAACCTCTTATGAGACACATCCGAACATTGATTGACTAACTTCAACATCACTTCTCAAATCACTTTTGATACTTCATTTGACATGACAAATTGTGATGTAAATTAAAGTGACACATTAATGCCAATGATTTTGATCCATACAACCATACATTTAACGGTACCAAAGTCAAAAATGTCATTTTTTATCTTGTAATTGATGACTTAAGTAATCGACTCTTATAGATGTCGCCTTGAGCAAAGAATATAAGTCCAAGTTATTTGAATTTTGTATTTTCAAGGCTTTATTTCCTAATCAGCAAAATTCATGTGAGGTGCATTTTCTCGGAACAATTGAAATGCACTTTGTTGCATTTTCCCAAAATTTAAAAAGTAAACAATAACATAGAATTTGTACAAGGTCAAATAATTTCAGTCATTTATCACTCAACATTGTTTGAAAATTTATATGAAATAAAAATAAAAACAAGCAATTAATAAAATAAAAATGCATGTTGGTGCAATACTGCGAGAAAAATTAAATAAATTATTACGGTAATGAAGAAATTTTAATGTAATGTCTTGTACACAGTCATATTATGCATTGTTCAACATAAATATTTTTAATATGGATTTAATGTGTGAAATTTGCCTTCGTTTATTGTGAATTTTATATTATTTTAATACCGCGTCTATTAATATTAATGTAATATTTGCTTTTAAAGTTCACCACAATCTTAAAACAAAGAAAAAAACAGATATTTAACAGTTTTGTCTTGAAAAATAATCTGATGGTGTTAAAATAAAACAGATTTAAATCTGAATATTAGGAAGGAATTCTTCATTTCAAATTTCAAGATGTTTTATAATAAAATACAAAAAAATATGCATTGAAATTATGACTGTCTAACACTCATATCTATTAGTATTTTAATGCTGTAAAAAAATATTTTGCATAATTTTTTTTTTTATTTATTTTATTATTATTATTGGGTGAGGTGTGGGTACTTTTTAATGTGTATTTTGTCTGATTCTTATTATAATATATTTTGTTTTATTTTACGGCTCCATTCATTAATAACATGAAATAATATAAAAAAAAGGTAACAATAATAGCTGTTATTTTAATGATTGAGATTAAATTTAAAGTAAGAAAAATGACTGGCATTGAAAAAAAAAAATGATTGTTCTCCCATATGTTTTTGTATAATTTTTTTTAATATTAAATAGTGTTCAAATAATAATAATGATAAATTAAATAGAAAAAAAGTTAAGATTGCAAAAATTATTAATTATTATTATAAAGAGGTAGGAAAAAAAATTGAGTGCTTATTTTGATTTTACTTTGACATCTATGAGAAACTTATTTTTTTGAATGTCTGACGCAAATGAGCTTGAGTTCTGTTAAAATAAATAAATATTTTTATGATCATGACTAGATCATAAGGAATTTCAATTAAACAAATAAAGAAATAAATTCTATTTGAATACTCAATTTTTATTTCCTTTTTAAAGTTGTTTTATGTAAAGTTATTGATATTTGAGATATTGCACTCTGGTGAAAAGTTGTGTCAATTTTGCTATTAGTTCAATTGAATTGATAAAGGCTCTTCTTATTGAAAATGTCAGTTCATTCTATTCTTAACAAAACTTTGGGGCTTTTTTAATTTTTTTTACTTGTACCGCGATCTACGGGCTGTAGTAACAGGTCTGCATTGACGCTACAATCCATTTAGCATTACTTGGTCCATAAAGGTTCTTATTGAAAATTAATCGATTTCGGTCTCTTTTGGGTAAAGCCTTTTCTAGATAAGCCAGGTGCATTCCGCACCCTTCATTAGCAGCTTGCATTTTGAAGATTTTTGTTTGTTCATCAGTTATATTGTTTTTTTTTCTTCTGCAACTTTGCAAAAAGTATTGCTGGTGTAAATTTTTTGCCTATTCGTGATAGTTGTTTGCCCATCTCAGTCTGTTTACTTACATAATATTTGCTATGATTGTTTTCACGTACGCTTTTGTTAAAATTGTCTTTATGTCTTGTATTGGAAAACATATAAGCCAAGAATAACTGTAGCAGTCTTGGCTAAATGTAAATTTAAATAACACAATTGTTCCTCTTAGTTTCCTTCATATATAGTCGTCTTCGTCAATTTAAAGACATATAGATTATAGATGCAAATTTTAATTGTCGCACAGAATATTTAAGAAAGTATTACTTAGTTCCTGAGTACCATCATTCTCAATAGAGCTGTAATAATTTCATATATATTACTTCAGTGTTGCGTTCAAATTTGTAATACTGGGCAGATTCTCGTCTAAGGTTCAGTACAGTGCACTTCAATAAAAATAACTAATTAGATTAGAAAAATTTGTCTTCAGGCTATGACTTCTGACAAATCCTTTTTTGATCTTAGATTCATTTTTTTTGAAGCAGTTTAGAAATATAGTTCATTTGAAGAGAAAAAAATCAAAGGTGTGATAGGCACACATTTCATTTTACCATTGTGGTTCTGAAAAGTGGCTGAAACAATCCGTGTCAAAATTCAAAGTATATTATTAATTTTTTTGACCCACTTTGGTCCGTTTAGGTGGTGATTCATTTTCAACCCAATCAGTGTTAAATGAACACAAAATCTTTCCAGTGGGTGTTATATAATAATAATAATAATGAATACACTTAGAAGTATTTTAAAATTTATGTCGATTGATTGAATCTTCAATAGACCATTCAATTTATTATTACATTAATTTATAATTGAACTACTACAAAAATGCACATAAATAAGGAAAAAGAACATTAATTCGTGTCACACGATGTTTTTTCTGATACTATGCCCGTTTTTTTTTTGTAAGTCTATTTATAAGTCAATAAATTATTATTATTGAGATAGAAATATTGGACAACAAAGTTGCATTATATTCCAATTAATGATGTTTAATTTTCTTTTAAGACACCGATCAATTGAAATGAAATGAAATTGAATCACAAATATGTTTCTTTTTCTTTTAATTAACTTCCATTGAATCATATTTATAATAATAATGATAATTAATTTGGAAACACTTCGTTCGAAATGTTAATTTTTATTTAACAACAACTCATATTCATGCAGATTATTATTATTTCCGGTCTGCAAGTTAAGTTAATTCACTCTCACTTATTGGACCATCAAAGCGGTTATTACTGTTATGTGAGCATAAAACATGTAAATATGTGAGTGTGTGTGTGTGCTTTTACTCTGATTTTATTTTTTTATTTTACTTTTTTTTATTAACTAGAGTGAATTGACATTATCATACCAACAACAACAACAACAACAACTTTTTCTTGTTATTTGAATGATTTTCTTCAAAACAACTTTTTATTAAGTGATCACACAACTCGGTATCGTTGTTACTGCACCAAGTAATATCATAATCATGTTTCATCATAATTTCCATTTCATTTCGTGAAATTGAGTTACAGAATATTTGATATTAAGTAATAATTTTTTACTCCTTTCTATTTCATTGCAGATTCAAGACGACAAATCATCAGTAAAATGATTCCAAAAAATAACACTGTGATATCACTTACCACCATAATTTGCATATTGTTCACATTTTATGTATCTGTACATAGAATAAGTGCATTAGAAAATGGACTTGCTCGGACACCACCAATGGGGTGGCTTTCATGGGAACGATTTCGATGCAACACAGATTGTGAAGGTGATCCAGAAAATTGTATTAGGTTCGTATGCGTAAATTTTGAGTTGAATGAACCACATTTTTTTTCTTTACTTTTAACTTTATACATATTTGATTAATTATTTATTCACAACACATACACACATACTCATATACGTACACACAAATACATGATCAGACATAAATTTATTATGATTATTATTACAATTTAAAAGACTTGTAATTTTACATTCCGTTACAAATAATCTCTATTTACATCGAAAACATGTAATACACAAAGCGCTTTTTGTGTTTAATAATAACAAAAAAATAAAAAGAAAGCTTTTACTACTGACTTGTCTCTCATTTCATATCAAAAAAGTGTTTTTATCAATTCATTTCAATCAAAAATTGACTTCTCTCACATGTGTGCTTGTCTCTCGCATGAATTTGATCATGTTGAAGGTAGTGAACAACAAGTGATGGTTGATCTTGATACACTTTACACATTACTAATTTGACGTCCATGTGTTTGTGATTAGATAATAAAATTGTTAATTAAGTAACATTTAAAATTGGAACACCAATCCGCGATTTCTTAAGCTAATTTTTTGGTTATTTTCCGTGTAACCTGAATTGAGCTAATTTTATGGGTATCTCACAACCATCATTATTTGTTGTAATTTGATTCAATTATCAATAATATGATTTTAAATTATCTGAAAAATATTCAATTATTTCAATAATATTCAGTATTTTAATCTACCAACGTGAGTCTGGTGTTGAGAAGCTCTTAACTGAATATTTTAAAATCAAATTAAATTTAAATGATTATTTTATAATAACAAAATAACTAATAAAATAAGTAATATAACTAACTTCAATACATATAATACTCATTATACCAGCATGATCATCAATTTTTACTTTAAGGCAGTTGAATGTCGACCTTGGCATTTCAAAAAATTGCAAATTAATTGGTGAACTGCTCAGAGAATTATGATTGGAAATATTGTAGAATGCAATATTTTTACAATTAATTGCATAAATTAGTGTCTATTATCAGAGAGTTATCTGATTGTTTTGATATTTTATGTAAATTAATTTGATGGCTTAAATCGCTTTTATTAAATGACGGGTTGGCCATACGGGCAATCTGGCAAATGCTAGAAAGGCCGCAGTCAATCGACATGTAAAAGTTAAGTTAAGCGTAAATTTTAAAGAAAATCATACAGAATGCAAGAGCCGTTAATAATTTTGAATCCGCTCCTGCTTTTATTCTATCCTTGAAACGTCCTTATTTTATTTTGGTTCAAACACTATCAGCAGGAGAAAGGGGGAAAGTCACAAAATCATTCAATCAAGTCATATTTACCCATATTCCGTAAATTTTTTAAAAAAATTCTGAACAAGACATGATTTTCGTCCATGTTCTTCATTATTGGAAGTGTACTCACCTAAAAAAAAAGAAGAAAAAAAAATTATCAAATATTGTTTTTATAAAATTTCAATAAATCACTAACAAAAATCATATTGTACTTTAATTTTAAATATACACCCCCTTTTTATGTAACATTAAAGCAAAAAAACATCATTAAATTATCAAGAGAAACAACATAATTAAAATCATGACAACAGACTTACTGCCCCGTTTAATCGTTTAATTTATGTTCAATCAAGCATTTCGTTTTTATTGTTATTTATTTTTATTGTGGCAACGTTTGAAATTAATCGTGTGAAAATTTATTTTTAAAACCCATGAATTTCCGTGAAAAGAGAATCAAGAAACAATTTTTTTTTCATTCTTCATTCATTTCTACGATCGATTAATAATAAAAAAATGTCTATAAATAAAAATAAAAGTCAATGAAAAAAGTTAAAACACTCTAACAAATTAAACCTTATCATTCATGAATATTAAATGCAATTTGACCTGTGTATGAATGGAAAATAAAAAGTAGCATCATTCATTCATGTTAAATTGAAACGCAACACAACGCAATGAATCGCAATGATCAAATTTGAATTGTGAATTTCGTTACAATCAGTTTAAATGATTTTTTTAATATTTTTTTTAATTTTTTACAGTGAAGACCTTTTCCGGACAATGGCTGATCTAGTTGTCTCTGAAGGCTATGCAGCAGTTGGATATGAGTACATAAATATCGATGATTGTTGGCTGGAGAAATCACGTGGACAGAATGGTGAATTGGTAGCTGACAAGAAACGGTTTCCAAGGGGAATGAAGGATCTGTCCAATTATGTGAGATTATTATTTTATTGAAAAATAAATTTTCTTGTATAAATTTTGTTCATTTCAGATCCATGCAAAAGGACTCAAATTCGGAATATACGAAGATTATGGAAATTACACATGTGCCGGGTACCCTGGAATTTTAGGATATTTACAGCAAGACGCTGATTTATTTGCATCATGGGATGTGGATTTCGTTAAATTAGATGGCTGTTACTCTCTACCACTTGACATGGATTATGGATATCCCGAATTTGGGCGTCACTTGAATCGAACAGGCAGACCAATGATTTATTCCTGTAGTTGGCCAGTGTATCAAATTTATGCGGGAATCAACGTAATGTGTTTAAATTTATCCTTTTACATCAAAAATTTAATATTTTTTATTTCAAAATCATTTAATTTCATAGCCAAATTTCTCTTCGATCATCGAGCATTGCAATTTATGGCGTAATTTCGATGACATTCAAGATTCATGGGCTTCATTGGAAAGCATCATTGATTATTATGGCAATAATCAGGATAACATTGCACCAAATGCTGGTCCTGGACATTGGAATGATCCTGATATGGTATTTTTTTGTTGAAATTTAATTAAAAGTTCATTTAATCCTACTATTTTTTGAAATTTCAGTTAATCATTGGCAACTTTGGACTGAGTTATGAACAGTCAAAAACCCAGATGGCTTTATGGGCGATTTTAGCTGCACCATTGCTGATGTCTGTCGATTTGAGGACCATCCGACCCGAATATAAGGCCATATTGCAAAACAAGGCAATCATCGATGTCGATCAAGATCCACTTGGAATTCAAGGACGTCGAATTTACAAACACAAAGGAATCGAAATCTGGTCAAGACCTATAACTCCAATTTATCAAACATACTATTCATATGCAATTGCATTCGTTAATCGACGTACCGATGGAACACCAAGTGACGTTGCAGTGACATTGCGAGAACTAGGACTTGTCTCACAAACAGGATACAGAGTTAAAGTAAGATATAATTTGAAATTTAAATTCATTGAAATGTAATAACAAATTTTCCTTCTAATCACTTGAAAGGACCTTTATGAAGATGTCGATTACGGAATCTTGAGTCCAAACACTAAAATTAAGGTCAAGGTCAATCCATCAGGAGTTGTCATATTGCGTGGTGATGTGCAACCAGAACGATTCTCAAAACGACCATTTGCCAACCCAGTGACATATTTCCGGTATAATAATAAAAAATAAATCAATAAATTTAAATGGACAACAACGATTAATGGAAGGATAAATTTAAGACAAAATTCTACATTTTTTTACATTATTAATTATTTAAGAGACATGTAGAATATTTTAGTGACTATCCCAGCTATTAATATTCAGACAAAAAAGTTTAATCATAAATTTTAACGTTATCAATTACATTGAAATGTTTAAAAAATGAGTAAAATATTTATTTGACACTTCCTGGCCTTCAATTCAATTCAAGTTCTAAAACCTTATTATTATTATTATTATTTTTAGTGTTAAATTATATAAAAATTATCTTAAAAAAAGGAAAAAAAATGTATTATGATTATTATTGTATCTATAAAATGTGCCAGCCAAAATAAAGTTAAAAAAAATGATAAATAAATCATAAGTGTTAGACTTATTTTTTTTGTATGACAAATCTCTAATTTGATAAAATACATTTATCATCATCATAATCACAATTGTTTAGTATCTTTGACATTGAAATATGTGGACTTGAAAACTTCAAATTATTTAATCAAAAATGCGTGTACTTAATTAAGATTAAGATTACGCCCAATTTAATATGAAATACGTGTGAAATAAAGAACTTTCATCGAATTTTGTCGTAAAAGTGACATTGAATCAGGTTAAATTAAGGTGGATTCTAGAAATGTGTTTCTGGAATGTAATTTATTTGTTATTTTTAATGTAATTTGAGTTGAATGACCGTTGAAAGTGAATTCTAGACAAATTTGATCGTTAAAGTCAATCTGATACAAGAAAAAATTTGGTCATACCAAGATTGACGACTAATCATCCATAAAGTACATGGGACTGTAGCACATTTTCTTCGATGCTTAGACTAGAACTTGACTGGAAATTCAACTACTCCGCACAAAATCTGTGAATATCGTAAAATATTACAAAATCTAATCGCATGCGGTGTGATATGCGTTCAATATTTTCAATGATCATGAGTTCTGTAGTTTGATGCGGTCTTTCTCGATTTATGAGCCATGTGATTCGTTGATCTATTACTCATCTTAGCTTTGAAATTTCAAATAAGCTACACTGCCAAACTACTTCTAGTAACTAAGTTTAATGACCTATTTTTTTCATCATATTTTCAATAAATCACCCATAAATCGTCAACTTAAATTGTTTTCGTTTTTCTTTTAGTTCTTGGTGTCATATTCAATTAAATTTGATTTTTTGTAACTGGATCTCTTGACTATCAATATACCACTCAATTTCAATGCATAAATCAGAATAACAAAATTGTTAATTTTACGAGAATTCTGTGACTAATATGAAAAGTCAACAAAAACCCGTCAAATGAGTAATAAAATTAACAATCTGCGTTGTTTTTATATTAAATTTACGTATTGCACTGGAATTCGTAGAATTAATTTCATCAAAATTCACTTTAATCCTTAATTGTACTCAAACTATCAGCCATTTTCCACGTGTGACATTTCTATTTTTGAATTATCTTGACAATAATTTATTTTCAGTGAATAATAAAATAGGGCAAATATAAATAAATAAATAAATAAACATTTGAACTTGCAATAACAATAATAATAATCTCAATAGTTTGATGATAGTGATGAGGTGGCTGTCTGTGTTGATTAATCTGAAGCACATGTGATAATAATTATTATTATTTTTGTTTTATGATTACATGCATGGAAAATTTTGTATGAAATTCTTGCGTCATATTTAAAATTCTCACTGATTAACTTTAAAGAGCAATTAAATGATGAAATTACTCTGATAATACAACGAAAAGGTCAAGTTTAGAGTTCAAATTAAAAACAACAAAAAAAGTTACAATTGAAATTTCGAAATTTAAAAACCGTTATGGAAAAAATGACCTTCAATTATCAAATAATAAAAGTAAAAATAAAAAAAATCGCATGATAACAAAATTTAGGAATCAATTTTAAAAAAATAAAATGAACCGTGAAACAGCAAACCATTGAAATTGATTGATTTGACTTGAAATTACTACTAACTTTGTATAAGTTTCATAAAAAAAATAGCTATCGATTATACAATTGAATTGAAACAGATGATTTCAAGGAAAACCCCTTTTATGAAGCGTTATTTTAAATTAAATCAACTTCATGTTAATGGTACTTCATGTAAACTTATCGACGGTGAAGAGGTAAAATTTCATGCGTCAATCAAAATTTTGTTTTTGCAATATGAATTTTTTGTATTTGTACAGCTCGGTCTTGTTGCAATGGAGCTTCATTTTGACACGCCAATATAAAATAATGTACTTGTTGAACAGTCATAACATTAATTTTACACAGATTATTTACACTTAGAGTAAGATGTTTACATCAATTGATTAAATTCATAAGTTAGCACATGTCTGAGCAAAGTTCAATTTTGCTAGGAAAATTAAAATTAAATTATATGCAGTTGGAATTTGTTTCATATATGCATTTTTATTTTGAAATGAGAACAAAAATTGAAGTGTCATATCTTGTTTTAAAGCAATTTTAACTGAAAGTGGATTTCAAGTGGAGACGCCTGGTTATTTTTGATGAAAATTTTCTTTAAAATGAATAAATTATAAGTTTGCATGGTCATATTCAAATTTAAATCAAAACAAATGGATATTTTCTTAAACTACGATCACCGATCTGCGTCTCTAATGAGTGAATTACATTTGATATGTCAAAAAAATACCAATTTCTATTTTTTAAGATGAATTCATCTTGAGAACGATAAAAGTAAAGGGTAATGTTCCAATAACAAAAACATTAGGCAAAAATAATCATTCTCGAACATTTTATCAGATAACTCATGATAAATGATGTTCAAATATTTTTAAAAATTATCACATTTTTGATAAAAATGAGAAAAATAACATATCAGTTGATCACATTTTCAGGTGAGAGATAACAAAATAAACAAATAAAATTTTAAAACAATAACAACTCAATCAAGTTCTTAATGGAAGAACAAATATTGAATGAAATAAAAATGTAAATATAGAGAGGCAGGTTTTTTTCTGTTATTTTTGTTAAAAAAATTTATGATGGTGATAAAAAATTCTGTGGGCTTGTCACGTACGCAATAATTTCACGTTATTTTTCTCTTAATATGCAAATTATTAGGTTTTACTTAATTTCTTCGCAGATTTTAGAAAAAAGCGTCTTACATTTTAGTGAAATTTCCGTTCTTTGGTGTGATGGCGCCTGTCGCATAAGTGAGAGCTGTGGCACTTTCAAGGTCAAAGATCGCAAAAACTTAAATTTGCTCAATTAAAGCGTTAATTCAATGATTTTTTTGTTGATATCATACATGGCGTGTGTCTTCTCATATCCAATACAGCAGAACTCAAGCACATGTAAGATTTTTTTTGAATTTAAAATCTTGTTTTTAAATAAATAATGAAATGAAAAAAATCTCGAGGGTAATCTCTTCTCTTCGATTTGCGTCAGGCAATACAAAAATAATTTCGTTATTTATTATGAAACTCAATTCATTAAAAATAGAATAACATTTTATGAATAATTTGATTCGCATGGGATGCAATGACCGGTGTAACATAAGATGACCAGTGGGGCACCAGTGGGATACCAGCGGGAAAGGGTGTTCCCACTGGTGCCATACTGGTTTTGGGTTGAGAGTGTAGGAAATTGAAAAATCCAGAAATTTCAATTTTATAATTCAAAATTTAAAGGAATTCTCAATCCAGGTCTTCACTGTAATCAAAGTCCGAACCTCGATTCAAGTTCCTCGAGTTCATCAAAGACCTGTTATCTATTAATAGAACATAACAAATAATTAAATTTAATTCCTGAATGTAAGTACATTAACATGAAACTCGTCCTTCAAGCAAGAAATATAAATAAATAAAAAATACACATAAACCGGCATTTAATTAAATTGCCCAGTAAATAAAGTTATCATGCAAAATTTCATTGGTAAATATAATAAAAAATTTCATCAGACAAAAAATAATGTAAATAAATATAAAAATGAAACGTTAATTGCAAAAATAATCAGACGATAATAAATAAAATAATAAATATCAGTTTTTTTTAAATGTAAATGCCATGAAAAAAGAAGAGGCATGTCGAATTCATTATTATCATCATCACAAGTTTATTTTAGTTTATAATTCATGATGAGACGATTATTTGATTAAACATTTGGGTAAAATTTGTGTTGGAGGATGATGAGACTCAAAATGGCCAATGAAAAAAAAACCGTAATCCATCAAGATTGAAAATAACGTTAATCATGAGACAACAAAAAATGAGGTGATATGAGGCCATCCACCTAACGTGTTTTTTTTCCATTTTAATCTTTTGTTTTTATACACACACCCATATTGGCATTAAATTATCAATTTATTTTGTTTTGTTTCTTCTTCTTTTCCTTTTCATGTTAAATAATCAGTTGAAATTCAATCTGACAGATAAAATTTGATATCTGATTAAATTTGATGATTTTAATCTGTTCAATTCAATGGATATTGATGGATTAGCGTATCTTTGATTTATATCTTAATCATAATCAGTCAATTTTTTAAACAATCTCAGGTCTTTTGCATCCGGTTTGACAATAACAACAACAAGTCAGTACTCACAGGTATCAAGGAAGATTATTGTTATTAAGTTTTTAGTGCTTTTGTTATTATTTTTATTATTGCTGTCATTTATCAGTCACTTATCATCATATTATATTAACATGTTTCATTTTTGCAGGCACTGGTTTTTAATTTTATCTAGATTTCAGACACGTGTGCTAATTAAATGAATATGAAAGTGACAGAAAATTAATTATAGCTGCAGGTATTAAAGTTGAAAGTGTGTTACGGTGACTAATGACCCAGACATGCGAAAGATGATTTGAAGGTTAATTGAACAAACGAAATTCATTGAAGAGCAGATTTAACAACAGCGTGCTATTTAACTCTGTGATTTCAAATGTCAATTTTTCGGTTACTTAATTTGACCTAAAAGCTATATCAAGGATGTCTGTGCCTCGTTTTGTTGCAATTCTTACTGGACATGATCGTGTTTTGATATGCTGTTTAAGTGACTGTTGACAAAAAGCCAAAGTAGAATGAGCATTTTAGTATATTCCATTTCGATGCACGACAGTAGTTCGCACGCACGAATCCAGATTAATTGCTAGGGTGCTTGATCAGCTGCCTCCTTACTAAATGTATTGAGCTTTTATTGAATTGACTGTCATGTCAAATTTTTTAAAATGTCGCCATAAATGAACTGTAATATGATAGTTACGTTATCAGTAGTTTCTTACAAACAAAAACAAATTCTTTAATGAGTTCCTCTCTGTTTATTTACATCCAAGTATTTAAGTCACGTATTTGGCCGCGTGTGATACTTTTTTTAATCTTCAGATATTTTAAAACATACTTTCAAATTGACAACTAGATATTTTTCCTGTTTTTAAGGTTTAAGAGAATGATTACGATACTTCAATTTAATGTTAGTCGTCTCCCGAATTATTTTTAACCGCTCATAACCTACAATAAAAGTAAAATTTCAAAAATAGATGCAAAACCTTGTTCTAATTCTATCACAATTTATGAAACATATGGCAAGTGAATTATTTTTGTCTTGTTCATATGCAATGAAAACTATCAAGAAATCGTTTCTGTTCGCGATATGACAGATTTTATTTAAATGAACTCGTTGTCAAGTGTGAATTTCATGTAAATCCATTTTCAAGGTCAAATCAAATCAAGTCTTGGATACCCAAATGGAGTTCAATTGAATTGAACCTTAAACTGACTTTAATCATCGTTTATTTAAATCTGTTATGAAACGATAAGGTTTCAAAATAAAAGATAATTGGATCGCCCACGAACACAATCACACAAAAAATGTCACATTATTTCTTTATCGATAAGGACATTTCATTGGATTCGTACATCGACTTATCTTCCTTATAAAAAAAATACAAATTAAATATATTTCTTTTCCTGAATGAAAATCAACGAGTGCTAAAATTAGCATCATCGTTACCTTACACACTCACAATGAATTTAATTAAATACAACGTTCTCTCTTTCTTATAATAAATTGTACTTTGACCCGTCGTAAAGTGTCGCGAATAGTTTTTAAACAATTTTAACTATAAAGCAAAAATGACGAATGACAGTTGTTTCTTTATTATGTGCTCGCGTTGAGTAAACAAAAACAATTTAATATTATTAGATGGCATTATACAACGATAAAATTGCAATTGAAAACATTTAATTTACAAATAACAAATTGATATGAGACAATAAGAAAAGAGGTTGTGAGATGGCAGTTGGCCAATGTTTATTTTTTTTTATATTAAATCATAAAATTAAATCAAGTTCATTTATTAGACAAAAGGAATATTTTTTTATTTTTTCTTCTCTTTTTTAATACACAAAGATTATTGACTTCAGTTACTAAGATCTCACTGAATAGGAATTCACGTTTAAAATAAAATAATAATAATAAAAATTTTAATAGTTTGTCTCACATGGTTCAGGGAATTTTTTCCATTTGACATAGATAAAATTTTCATATAGAATGCAATTTAAATGTAAATGAGTTTATGTACTTATCTCGTGATGTTTACAAATTTATCTAAAATATTTATAATTTGCAACTTTTCAGATAACATGTAATCTATTTTTATCGCCCTCAAATTAAATTTCTGGATCGTCGAATACGAACTATTTTTATAAAAGTCTTGAAGTTTATATTACGAGGGTGAAGTTGACATTTAATGGTCAAAATATTCGACCCAAGAAAATGGCAGAATACACACATTGGTGTCTCAACTCTATACAAAAATACGTAAGCGATCGTAGCGCCACCAAAAGTGGGATTGTATGATCATGATGAGTACAAGATGGCATTACCCACCACATCCACTTATATTGGGCTTTTCGTGGGCTATACTTTCAGACCTGAAGAAATTTTAGCAGTTAATAGGATTGAACTCGGTACATATAAGATGGAATGTGATACGTTCATCAATACGCTATGACTATCAATTGGTAGTCATTGTGAAGTCTGCTGGTCTCTTTTTAGAGTTATACTGTCTAGAAAATTTTCACTCTCTTCTTCTGTGAAATGGTTCACGGTATAATCTTTTTTAAATATGTAAAGTTGGTGGGCGTTAACAGGTTCCTCAACACTGTCGTCTTCTATAAGGTCTTCTTCCATCATCATCTGAAGGCCTTAGCTTCTATCCTGTCATCCCAGGCAGTGGCCTTTAACTTAAATTGAGTAGCCGGAAAAAGGGGCATAAGATTGTAAAGTTATGAAGCCGAAACGAGAATTGATCTGCCAACCTTTCAATTGAAGGTCTAAATAGCTTACAACTGCACTTTTGAGTTCCCTTAGGAATCGGTCTTAGAATATCTTCACCAAAAACCAGAATATGTTCACTGATCCTTTCACCGGTCTTATTACCTTATTTAACACTCTTAAAAACAATTAAATGAAAACAGATAATAAAAATAATTCAAAAGAAGTATAAATTCACATAAAACACCATTTTTCTATCAAAATTAACAAAGTAGTTCAGTTAATTTAATAAGATCACGATAAATAATTCATAAATTTTAAGATAAATTAAACTAACATTCACGTCACATAACAACAATAACAGTAAAACAGGTATAAACACAAAAGAAACTTCCTATATTTTTTTTCATAACTTACTTGGAAACAGATATCCAGTCTCTTGCAATTCACTCATTTTTTTAGTTGATTCCTTTGATTGTTTATGATCAGCTGTTGCAATTGGTGCCATAATAATATTTTTTTTTGTATTAATTTCGTTATCTCCGGTGTATTATTAATTTAATTATTATTGAATTTGACGTGTTCTTTGACTTAGTTAGGTTTTTACACAAATTTTATTTGTATTATGATTATAATTTTTTTTGTATTATTATTTATTATTGATAAGTGCCTTGCCTTGTAGTTTTAATTGATAATTTTGTATTGATACTGTGTGAATACACTCTGTGATTATTAATAAATGCTGCCTTGTAAGTTTTTTGCTTTACTATTTTTGTTTTGAGAGATAGACACGTTTAGTGGTCAGTTTAGTTTTTTCTTGTATTATAAAATTATAATCAATTGACTTAAAGAAAAATTGTTTTAAAGTTATCAGTCGAGATGAATTTGGTGGAATTTTTTAATTGTAAATTTATTGTAGAAATAGTTGATTTAATACTATTATTTGTTGAATTTATTTTAAATTTATCATAAATGTTCAGAAAAATGATTTGAAGATGTGTATTTAATAAGTTCTCTTAATTGAATCGATTTGTACATTACAGAGTTCTATTGAAATTCATTTACTCTAACACGCACTTTTCTTTATTTTAAATTAAGTTTAATTAGTATTTTTTTTGTTAAGTTATTTGAATTTGATTTAATTCTGACCGCTTCTGTTGTCACACTGTCGTATCAGACCGATTTAATGAGCTGATTTATATAATGTTCGGTGTCACACATTTAAACAAAAAAATATATCAAGAGACACACTTACACGAAAGTAAATTTGAATATTAAATACAAACAAGTCTATATTCAAATAATAATAAAATAAATATTGTTCAAATATAAAAAGAAAATATGTATGAAGGTATTTTAACTTGTTAACAATAATGAAAACAAAACACTGCTATTGTCAAAACTTTGTATTAAATTATTTTATTTGAAATTGAACAAAAGATAAGACAACTTTTTTGCCTGTTTTACGGTGCACTGTGAATCCTGATCTACTTTTGAAACGAGACAACTTCAATGATAGTTTAGTGATTTACTTAAAATTTTTCATTTGTCTCACTTTTATTTATTTAAAAATTTATGTATTATATATTAAAAAGAAACTGGACTTGATACGCTTCTGTATTAATATTGTCGTATTCAAGTTGATTCGACAACAAACACACTCGCAAGATTGAACACGGTGTTTATATGAATCAACGTGAAGTGTGGTGAATAACTTGAAATGTATATACGGCATATTGATGGTATTGTTAGACAGGAACAAAGAAATTGATCGGAATTGTTCATCGGAAGATTCATTGACAGACAAAAGTCCCCTCCGAAAGGTCCTTCCAGGGGCTCATTTGTTACTCAATTATAATTTTGTCTAAAAATTATACTTAAATTAATCTTAAATTTTTTTTAGAACTAACTAGAGACATACCTTGACTCAACCTATTATAAAGAATGAAACATCGATTAATGGGATTGTTTGCCTCATATCGTGAGTTTGCCTTGATTTCTTCCAGTGGACGCTGAGTTCTCAAATTGTATGGTCCATTTCTAATTCTGACTTTATTCTTGATAGGTTATGAGTTGGCTTTATTGTTTATAACGTCAAAAATGAATGAGCAGCAAGCAATCTGTTGACGATCTCTGATGGTAAGCATGTTCAGTAAGTTGAGGCGATGTTTATAAGGAGGCAGGTGAAAACGATATTGAAATCTAGATTTCTTAGACAAAAAAAGAGAAATTGCTTCTCAAATGACTCTAGTCGATTAACATCAATTTGAAATGTTGGCATCCAGATTATGTTTCCATATTCAATGATGAATAAGACGAGTGATAAACAAATAAGAGTACTCACCTTTGGTTAGATATTGACTTTTGTGACAAAGGAGCTAGTGATTCCAACCAAAAACCTTGCTCCTACCTACCCTCATAATAATAATATTTAGCGAATTCTTACAGCTGGTACTCTCATCCAAGTATTTGTCTCCAACACAAATCCAAATCATTTCCATGTGTTCTAAGGTTACATGCAATGCACATACATTTTAAATGAGGAAATTCAGTTTTTGACCTGTATTAACATACAAACTGTATGATTCTGTATTGTTTTTAAAATGTCTTAAACATTTGATACACTTCATGGTATGGGTTTCGTGGTGAATTGTGTTGAGTCGACGCAATGTCTCGTCTAGAAAACATATGTTTAGTATTGTATTTTTTATAGTTTTTGAGAATTTGACGTTCGACTTGACAACTTGAAAATGTAAATAAAACAAACACGCGCGATAAAAAAAATACAACTTTTACTTAAATTTATAAAATATATTCATTAGTTTTATCAATAATAATTTCAAAAGTATTTTTACTATTTTGTTTTTATCAAAAAGTAAAAAAAAATTAGTAAATATGCTTTTAAAATTTTATTAAACAGAATGTTGTATTTTTTTAAACGGTATATTTGAACGAAAATGTAGAATATGTTCTACGCGGGTCTGCTATTGTTTACATTCACGTACGTTCGTTTGTTTTGTATGTGTCTCACTAACTAGCGTAAAGACAATACCAACTGTGAAAATACAAAATTTGATCTAATTTTTTGACAGTTGACTTAAATCAGCATGGATCACAGAGATTAACACCATAAAAATCGTCTTTAGGTCATTTAAAATGCAATTTATTTAAGTTTTAAAATTAAATTTCTTACATTTAAATTCAATTAAATCAAAAATATGTTGGTATTCAATATGATAATTAAGAGAGAGATAATTTTGTACACTTTAAATTGAAACAAAGATTTTTTGTATTTTTTTTTTCATTATGAAGTAAGTAAACTATTACTATGATAATGCAATATCAAATAATAACATTTTTCTTTAAATGTAATTGTTAAAGGTATCAAAATGGAATGTAGCTTAAGAAAGACTAAATATTCAGTGGGATATCTAAAGTGCTTTTTTAAAAATCTACGTTTCTATGAATGAAAGTGTGTTCTATCAACTATATTTAAAATTCCAATATTTATAATGAAATTTATGGAAAAAAAAATCTTTTTTATACGTTTAATGCTCAATGTAATTTTCATTGAAGAGTTCGACCGATGTTTTTTAAAAAAGATTTTTTTTTCAAAAAATTTCGCGTATTTTACGTTTTTTTTAATATTCTAAATGATTGCTTCAGCTGAATTTTGTTCAGCTTTTATATTTCATCTACAACTACAACTTTTCTTTTTATAATGTAAATTAGTTTAATTCTATATGTTTTTAAAAATGGCTACTAAAAGCAAGCTATTTCGTTGCTAAAATTAACTTTATTTTTTTTAAAAATTATTATCATTTTCTTCTTATTAAAAATTATTTCATTTTTTCTTCTAAATTTAATTTAAACTGACGTCATTTAATATAATTTTTTTTAATTTATTTTTAAAATTTAATTTAACCTCCGCTAAACTAAAATATTTTTTTTTCTTTTAATCATGCTAATTTTCAACTATCTTTTAAAAAATTTTAAGGTACATTTTCATATTAAAAGGTTAATTTTATGTTAAATTTAATGAAAGCTATCAAAAAATGTAGAAATTAAAAAAAAGACTCGAATTTTTATCACAGTTTAAAAATCAGAAATGTTAAAAAATTAAGTGTATGAAAAATGTTTTGGTTCCATTTCTTCGGACAGAGTTAGGATGCATGGACATTAGTTTAGCTAGTAAATTGAAAAAAATAAGGAAAATGTAGAATGTAATCGTAAAAGATTCAAACGAGTGCATTTCCAGTTTTCAAATTTGATATCTGCGACTATTGTAGTTAATTTTAACAGACCCCGCCATTTTCCGCCATTTTTCTTATTTTAGCAGCTCCATTTTATTTTGAATTGTGTTTTTGTGTTATATTAACGAAAATTGAGTGTTTTTTAAATTTAAATTTTTTGTTAAAAATTCCGTTTAATTTTATCCGTTTTTTTTAAATTTATATTTTGAAAACAACGTTTCCATACAAAGGTTCTATACAAATCGACTGGAAATACACTAAAAATTAAAAAATAAAGGTTTTCTTTTAAAATTCTTAAATAATTTTGTTATTTTTCATCATCTAAATAAGGTACTTTTTTTATATTTACTCAAAATTTTCACATATCTAATTATAAATATTTAAATTCATATTACGATTAATTTTAATTTTTTTTTTCTAAAAGAGCACTACATAATTTTTTTTATGTATATTTAATTTAATTTAAGCTAATTTATTTTTAAAATTTTAAATATATTTATGTTAAAATTGTTAATTTAATTTTTATATAAATTTAATAATTGATTGCAAAAAAGCGTGGACGTATTCGTAGGTGCTTCAGCGTATTATATTGTTTTATTTTATTTTTAACTTATTTTTTTTAATATTTTTAAATTAAAATAGTACAATTTGGCGTCAGTTAATCATTTTTAAATGTTTTTGAAGCAAACGAGGTATCGCAAATCTTTTTTCAATGAAATTTGACTCAAAGTAGTAAGTTGTAGTCATTTTGTTTTGTTTTTCTTCTTCTAAATTTGAACAATTCTACTTAATGACTAATAAAAAGGCTGTGCTGTTTTTATTTTCATTTTCAAGGAGAGTTTTTTCACAATTCTTACATTAAATTGAATAAAAACCGTCTCCTTAAAATGAATATTTTTCGTATTGCATTTACTAATAAACTACGGTAAAAGACACTATTGTTGATAACTTTTAAATGAAAATCTATTGAAATCGCTTGATTCATGTTTTTTCTTTTTACTTTCGATGCCTACTCCTCACCATATTTTCTTGTATCCAATTGGATAAACTTCGATCCAGGTAAATATTAAAATTTTTTTCTAACTAATCTCAATGAAATTTTATTATTAAAATATTTTTTAAATTTAAATTTAAATCGTTTTCTATTTTTAATTGTATTGAATTTGAATAAATGTCGGTTAATATCATAGTAATAAAAGCCAATAAAGCATGTGCATTTATATGTTCTAAAAATCGTTAAAAATCGTGCTTCTAAGTAAAATATTTCTTTGTAATTCTTTTCTGTATCAGATCTAATTTTCATTATTTTTTATGTGTGTGTGTGTGTCGACTTCAATAAATTAAAGTATCAACAAGAGCATCTTTTTTTCGCCGTTCTTAGATGCGCCAAATTAAACGATACTCATCCACTGGCAGCAAATGTACTGACATGTTCCAACCTGGTGTTTTGTGTTAACATGAAAATAATTGGGAAAAAAAGAAATGTTTTTAATAAAATTAGTGTCAGTCATGATTTGGTTATGCAGACATGCGATTATGTTTTATATGAATAAAATATTGATTAAAAATTTTCTTACCTTGGCCTTGTGCCAAACTTAAGAAATCATTCCACTTATTTTGTACTTCCCAATAAAAGTCACGAATTTTCGTTTTATCTTGTAAATATGAGGCGGCAAAGAAATATGCTTTGAGTACATCGAGTGGTCGAATATCGATGTGAAAATAGACTGCTAGATAATTTTTAACTTCGGCTACTATAAATAAATCACGTGGATCATATAAGGAGACAATACTTTCCAAATCATATGTATTGGGATATGTCTCGATTAAGGCTTTGGCCGAGCCACCCATATACAAGCGTTGTGTTAGTGATACTGTTTGCCCGACAGTAATTCGCTCAAGTTGATTTACGCGATCCGGTGAAAGAATGTTGCCCGTTTTAAAGTATTCCTCTAATGCTATGAGATATCTAGCTTCGTTGAATGTTCGGAGACAGACGGATTTCACAGCCCGTACATTTGCGATGATGTGAAGGCATGTAAAGAGGAAGAATAGTGAATAAAGTACGTTTTGGCTTTGTATGTGTGTTAGCATTGCTAAACCGACAAATGAGGCAATTAAATTGACACAGGTTTCTTGTGCACTGTCTTTCGATGACACATCAGCCAAATTGTTACGAATTGCATGATGCAACGTGAGAGCAGCTCTAATGATAATAAAAAATTACAATTTCATTTTCATGTTAATTTCATTTAAAAATCACCTGGTGGCTCCACCAGCTACACCAACAATTCCCTTGACAGTTGAAGTTGCACACAAGATATATGTTGAATAAATTGGATAGTAAGGCAGTACAAATACCTCCGTGGCCATTGCAATATCATTTAAAATATCGGCACGCAATCTCCATTTCTTCGAGTCAATATCCAACTCAGATCCCTTCCACCATGCAAACAAAATTTTACCCAAATGTCCTGTTCCATCTTTCAAAATCCACGTTACTGTAGCTGATAAAGCACTTGCCGTATCATTTCCCACACCAACTCCCTTCAGAATTGCATGTGTACACAGTGCGCCAGTTATTGTACTACAAAATGCCTGAATTGTATCCCATTTTTGGTAACTCATGTAATCACTTGCAACAGAATCTGGATATCCTTTGGGCAGGAAAATATTTTTGAATAATTGAATCAAACTAAAGGAATGTCGTTGTACAGGAATTTCTCCTTTCAAGTTGACTTGAACCACATTGAGACTATCTGAAAATATAGAATTTCAATGTAATTTTGAATTCAGACAACCGGAATTTAAATGAAATTTACCTGTTGGTTTGACATACAATGTCTCTTCTCCGCGCCCATATTTTTCACGAAAATGAATTTTCATGGTGGCGCGATATCGATGATGTAGTAAATTTCGATCTGCCACTTGGCTAAAATTTAATGCACTTATCACTGATTAAAACAACGATATTTATTTACACGATAATATTTTGTTTATGTTCTATCAAATTTATTAATGTACAAAAGTAATATTTTACACTTTTTTTTTCAAGAATTGTAAAAAATTATTTAAAAAAGAAAAATTTCCTAGCTGTGTGTGTCAAAGGTAATAAAAATAATCTCGTACGATACACACACTACACTTGAAAAAAGGATTTATTGACAAAATATACCAAAACACACACACGTACACGTACATACACACTATAATGTTTGTGTATACATGATAACAAGGATACGTGTTCAGTTATGTGATTAGGGTGACATGAAATTTGATACAAATACGATTTTGACCGTTATCGATAAGAGGCAATTTTAAATTTTAATTGAATTTAAGTCAAATTTTCTTAAGTTAAAGAAAACTTCAGTTAAATTTAAGACATCCTAACGCACCCTTATAACATTTTGAAATGAAATGTCAAAAACAGCTGATTAAGTTTTTCCAGGTCCGGGAATTTTCAAAATGGTCGATTAATTTTCTTTTTAAATTCAAAATTTTATTAAATTTAAAATGAAAGTGTCTCGTTTTAAAAATTTATTTTAATTTAACTCACCTTTTAGTTTTAAAATATATTTTTGACACAGCACGAGGCAAACCAAAAATCTCCATGTCCGGCTCTGATCTGAGTCATAAATAAAAATACGATGAGATACCCTCTCGCGTTAAATTTCAAAACTAAATTGATAAACAAAGTTTTTTCTTCATTCGTGAGTTCAATGAAAATTCGTATAAAAATATTTTATTAAATATAAATTTTAATTCATTTCAATTCATGTTTTTAACTGAAAATAATACAAATTGATAGTAATTGAATCAAGTTTAGCTACATTTCAATTCAAAACATTTTATCTTAACATTAATCATATGTTCAAAAATTTTCCATTGACCTTCGGATTTCAACTTAGAGAAAATATCGGCGGGTTAAACCAATGATTGTGTGTTTTATCGATTTTTAACCAATTTTGTTGTGAAATTGAAACCACCAGACCAAAAAAGTATCATTTTGGTCCCTTCAAAGAGTAACGACATCTAAATTTCATCAAATATGCAATAGACCAGAAAAATAATTACCTATTTAAATTTTAAAATCAGCCAACGCGAAAATTATTTAAATTACAAACAAAAAATGATTGTAACTAGTGCAACTCAGTAGTCGAAATAATAAAAAAGGAGTGTTGCTATTAAAATTACCAACTCAAAAAAATAATATTAAGTCATAACAAAAATCAAATAAATGCATGTTAAAAAACATTTGATGGAGGAGGAGGTGACGGAATTTCAACTTATTATGAATGTATGAGGTAAGAAAATTTTATTACTATTAAAATTATTATGATTAAAAGTAGCTAATGACTTTTTTATTGGTGTTAAGGCGTTTCTTTATGCTCAAATAACAAAAAATGCAACAAAAAGAAGCTCGATAGATGAAATTTAATCTGAATTTCCTTTGAAACATTTAAATATGCATTAAAATTTTATCACCTGTATCGATTTCCATAATTCCATGAAAAATGTTGCCATGAAATTCTACACTGACAAGACATCATATCAAATTAAAAGTGCATATATGGCGCTTTAAAATTATTTTTAATAATAAAAAATCATTTTGTTTGCATTTTTTGTATAAATTTATTTTTTGAATGTGAATTTTTTAAGTGCATTTCATAAGGAAAAATTGCACTTTTGTAGACGGCTTGTCAGGTATCACTTTTAAAGTCTGGTGGTAAGCAGGTTAAACTTGACAGTTTATTTTGTATAGATACACATACGTAAACGTCAATAATCTTGTTTACCCAGTTAATTTACCAATGATCGACATCACCCTAAAAAAGTCAGTGCTGGAAAGGGCTGTGACTTTGGGGTCGAGTAATTAGCAAAAGAAACCCTTATTTTTTACGATGAACAAATTTTTTTTTGATTCATAAACTTCAAGGTCATTGAGATTTGGCTTAGGAATTGTGTTCAAGAGTCTGAAAATTCGTTAAAAACGCAATGTCATGTTTAAGCACTTGAATTGACCGTAAGTGACGTAGAGGCCACTGTTTTGTTCGAAAATTGCAATTCGAGCGTTGATCCGTAAAAAATTGTCTAGACTTTAAAAAAACCAAATAATCTAAGGCCAATAATGACAGTTCCATCAAAATGCACTTATCTAAACTTCCTAACGGTTAAAATTTTTTATTTTATATCATCAAAATATTTTTTCAAGGGTTCATTATCGTTCTTTTTAAAAGAAAAAAATAAGCCTTGAACTTGTAAGACCTTAGATTCTTAATTATTTATTTCAATTATTTATTGTTATGATGACAAATGACAATGACAAACAAAAAACATTACTGAAGTTTTAAACAAACACTGATTATTTAAATAACATAATCTTGATTTTTTGTAAAGTACAATTAAAGTTTCCATGAAGGAGAAAAATATTATAACAAAAGGGAAATTCGAGACTGATATAAATAAGGTAAATTTGGTATTGATCTCTCTATTGATTGATGGCAATTTTTATCTTAGACCAAATTCTGAAAAAAATCTTACGGTCACTTATTGATTGAAATCGATTTGAAATTTTTTTCGATTCTGCATTTTTAGGCCAAGATATCTAATTATTTCAACAGTGATGCAGCAGAGCAATTAATTTCACACATTATCAATTCATGTCCAATTCGAAGGTTTCAAGGAATACTCGAGGAATTACATTCTTTGGAAACAGATAGAGCAATTCATTACTTGAACAATTTAGATGCGAAATATATAGCTGATTGTATTCAAAGATGGATGAGAGTGCGAGAATTTAGCATAACATAAAAGAAGTGATCGATCAAACACCATTAAAGAAATGCAACATTAAAATTAGGATCACAAAATAGAAGGAGACAAAATAGAAGGGAACTAATTGACCGAGTTGGTTAAGTGGCTGATATGATTGGTAAGAATCCTGCGAAGGGGGTTCGAATCCAGTCCCGGTCATGAAAATTAATTTGTGTTTTTTAAGTTCCAAATGTGCTCAAGTTTTACTTAGATTACATAAAAATCCTCCTGGGACTTTTAGGGGTGCTTAGTGAATCATGAAGGCGACTGAATTAGATGACAGTATAAATTGTAGGTCGCACGTGGTTAGACCATAGATAAAAGCCGCTTACTATGGAAGCTTCGGCTGAAACAGTATGAACACAATAGGACCTTGGGTCCGCGGTGGTGCTTGTTGATTTCTAATTAGATCATCATCATGCATTTTACCTTCAAAACACCTTCCTTCAGTTATCTTATCATTTTCGCAGCCCTTTTTAATATCATCAATTATTATTGCGTGCTGTCAATTAAAAATGTATAAATTATTACATTAATGATGATGATGATGATGTTACGATGCACGAAAAATGAGGTCATCACACATACGTGTGTTTATCTGTCTTTATTTTAAGTCTGTTGAAAGACAGACAAGTGGTAAATGATTTGCAAAATAATTGTATCATGGTATAAACTTATTTTTAATTATTTGGTTAATTAATTGTTTAAAAAAAAAATTTAAGCAGAAAAAAAAATTGAATGATGAAAGAAGTTCTTTTATAAAAAATAAAATGTGTTTTTTTTTTGTTTTGCTTGATTTGACTTGAATCGGTTTAATTTAAATTTAAAATGATTCTGATATATCCTGAGTTAATTAATTAATACTTTTCATTGCATTAAAATTAAAATGATCTCATACGTAAAACTTGTCTCCAACACCTAAATAAAAAAGGATATCTGAATGTTAGATCAAAATGACTTATTATGTGTGATGTCTATGATAAACATTAAATGTAAATTTATTCGTATTAATATGAAATGAAGAATAAAATTTAAAATAAAAAATGAGTGCTAATAACACTATTTTTAGCTGGTGATCAAATTTTTGCTTGCATATTATTATTATTTTAATATTCCATCATTATTATATGACTGCTTTTGCTGTGTTTAAAAAAAATTTCAGGCTGTTAAAATGAAACAATATCTTTTTTTGCTTGATGTTTGGTGTTCGTATAAGAAAAGTATTGTTTAAATTGTATGAAGTATGATGATGGATTGAACATCAATCATTTTGCTTATTCTTGTTTATTATTATTATAGGTTTTGATGTAACGATTTTTTTTATGTGTGTATCAATGGGAGAGGTCATGACTTCATTATTGGAGTGTAATATATGGCTTTATTTGTATGAAATGACAAATTGCTTAAATTACGTATGAAAAATAACATTCAAGTGGTTTGATGAACCTTTGATCTGCGGTTAAGAGAATTTTTATCATGTATCATTTATTTTCGTGTTGAATTGAACATCTAAAGGCTGGCATGGCAGTTCGAACCCTGCTTTACTCATGTCACTTTTTGGGGTTTTGATTTGGATTTTAATTCAATCCTGAGAGTTCGGGATGACAGAAAAATAAGTGAAGCCTCGTATGTGGACATGGAGACTCTACAAGATTAATTTTGTCTGTGTGTTGTCTAAAAAAGCCGAATTTGAGTCTTAATAGCTCACCAATGAAAATTCCTCAGTAAATGTGTCAAACTTTCAACCCAGAATCTTTGGAAAGTCGTCGATCAATAGCAACACTCATGTTTGGTTTTGACATCCTGACTTCAAAGTTGGACTGTTCAAAGCTTCTATCCTCTCTGAACCTGTTTTGTCCAGTTGTGACCGCAAGACATCCAAACTTGTTTGAATTCAAACCTAGCAGGAGAAATTACACTTTTTACCATCCCATGAGCAGAGTGAAGAGGGAATTGAATGCAGCCTGTGATAAAATTGATTTTAGTATTAGTAGATTAAAATTTACTAAAAGCATTAAGTAGTCAGTGTTAAATTTTTGGAGCCTAGGGCTTTGCCTGTTGCCAAATAAATGAAATGAATAAAATCGCTGGAAACGGATCCATCAAGGCCATTAAGAGCCTAGGTACAACAAATTTAGCTAATCTTCTGATTCTGACATAGCCCTAAAATGATTTCAGAGCCTTCAATTAATCAAATTAATTAAATTTAAATTAATCAAAATTTAATTTTACCTTCCATTGAACCGTAATTCTTACTCTTATGTCAACACTTCGTCTCTATGTCTGCTACAACTTTTAAAATCTCATTAGTTTTAACGTTTTCATACAAAAAATACACATCTCATGGTACGTAAAATCATTTACACACAAAAAATCGCTTTAAACAAAGTTTACTATTGAATGAAATAATAAATAATAAAAAAATATCCAACACAAAGACAATTCATCGAAAAAACCAACACAAAGCAAAAATTTTCATTCATACAATTTCGAGACTCGTTTTCATTTTAATAATAATTCTCATTTTATATTCAGTTGTTCGTTGTCGCTCAGCGTGTTAATACACAATTTTATTTTGTTATTAAATTCTTCTAATATACTTAAATTTAAATTTCATTCGACTTCTTTTTTATTTATATTCTCATCTAATAAAGAATTAAAAAAAAGAAAAATTAACGGTTATTAATAATAATTTTATTGGATTTTTTATTGAATTTTCAAGAACCTCAATAAAAAATATTCAAAAAAAAAACTAATAAATAAAATTTCTATGCCTTTAAATTAAGTGTAACACGAAACAGAACACACACACACACACCTACACCATAAATGCCAAATAAATCGGTGTAATACTACATTGAAATGTAATGCTCTAATTTTTTTATTGAAAAACTCACTCAAAGAAAAAAGAAAAAATAAAAAGGTGAAAATAAATTGGATCAATCTTAATCTAGGCAATGTAGGCAAAAAAAAAACAAAAACGTGATGCCGATGAAATAATAAAATTTAATAAAAATAATAATAATTAAGATATTAACCGATATCGGTTAATTGAGAATAGAAAAAGAATAAAAAATAATAATTTATCGATTAAAGGTATTTTTTCACATTGAATCGTGTGTGAAATATGGCTTTTATCAGTAGATTATCGATAAATGACAATAAATTATTTTATGATTAAAATGGAAATTGTGAAATAAAATGAAATAAAATAAAAGTGAGTATGGTTATGGATAGCTTGTAATTTTAAATAAAAGGTTATGTGTGATAGAAAATTGTATCATTGGAGGCTCTTGTAAAGATTCATCAGAAAGGTCCCTTTAAAAGTCGTTCGGGTCAAATTTTTGAATTTTTAATGAAAAAGCTTTATAATAAAAGACCTTAAATGGTCTCTTTAATTATTAATTTATCAATTTTATGGTTCCCCATTTCATCGAACATCGAGGAGACCGGAAATCTTCCAGGGAAACACTCTCAAACGTCACTCCGCATTGAACCTTTAACATTACTTTAATGTTCCGACAACTTCACGTATGAAATTTAAAAAAAAATTAAATCAAAGATTTTCTAAGCAAAAACCGATTCAAGAAATCACCCAATCTGACAATCATTTTGACTTTGACAAGAAATTGTTGTGTTTTTTTTCTCATACTGAACGGTACACACTTCAGTTATTCTTCTTCTTCAGATGTTTTTTTTTGTTGCTGCTTTAAACGTAAATTCAACATTATTATCTCATTCATCTTAAATTAAACAAATTTCTAGTTATCTTTTAAAATGTTCAAACAAAAAATCAACTTTTTTTCTTCTTCTTCATCTATTTTGAATAAAAAAAACAAAAATATTTATTTAATAATATTTCTGTGTGAGCATCAAATTGGCATCTTAGGTATGTTTATATTTTTGTATGTTCAATATTTGTGTATCACTAAAAATAAGTTGAAAATATGTGAGAAAAAGCATTAAAATAGTAAAATTTATTTATTAATAAAAAAAAGTAGAAGAAGAAGATTCAAGATATAAAAAAAAACTTTCGAAATATTTATAAATAATTCGTGATTAAGCGCTCATTTATTTTGAAATCTGTACGGAGCTGTGTGTGTGCATGTGTACTGTCCACAGGGAGGAACTAAAATTCATTTTTTTCATTATTATTTTAATTTAATTTAATTTAAAATTAATTTCAACATAACTTTTCTTCCTCAATAATTTCTCACCGTCAAATCTCTTTGTTTTCTGTTGCGATCGCATGTTTACGAGTCTCAACGTAATTTTTTATTATCAATTCAATTCAATTTAAACAATGGATATTCATTTATGATGCATAATAACAAAAGAAAAGCATCTTTTGTGTCCACATGCAAAGTAATTCATTTAAAATGCATTCAGGTCAATGTCAAAAACGATTCTTTGTCTAAACATGATATGATATGATTTTAATGTAAAATTACCATGTCCAGAGCACTCTTTGTCGTCTCAAGTAGTATTTTTGTAGTTGATGTGATAAAATTTATGATGAAAATTATTTAAAAATATTTGGGGATCATAAATTTAGTTGGTTTGATAGTGGAATTTTACTGAATAGAAAAAAAAATAAGTGAGATGACATTTCCGTGATTGCTCTGAATTTTTTGAGGAAAATTTTGTCGGTAACGTTCATTTTTCATTTTATTTTATTTTATATTATTTTATTTTTTTTCAAAGTCCGTTTTTTATCGGACTTTAAAATTAGGCACGTGCAGTTTTTTTTATCTCATTTTATATATAGTGATATATTTTTTTACATGTCGTTTAAAATTATTATCATAATAAAAAAAATTGATGAAATAATAAACGAAAGCGCATTTGACACTGCATGACATTAAAAGTCAAATTCAATACTGCTAACTAAACATTTTGCTTCGAGGGACCGACGTTTGCCGAGGCCTTTCTACCTGTGCTGAGGCCTTTCGAACTGTGCCGAGGCGTTTCAACCTGTGCTGAGGCCTTTCGACCTGTGCCAAGGCCTTTCGACCGACGTTTGCCGAGGCCTTTCGACCTGTGCCGAGGCGTTTCAACCTGTGCCGAGGCCTTTCGACCTGTGTCGAGGCGTTTCAACCGGTGCCGAGGCCTTTCGACCTGTGTCGAGGTCTTTCGACCTGCAACGAGGCCTGTCGACCTTTATCAATGCCCTTAAACCTGTACCGAAGACTTTTGACTTGTGCCGAGGCCTTTCAACCTGGCCGAGGCGTTTCAACCTGTGCCGAGGCCTTTCGACCTGTGTCGAGGCGTTTCAACCGGTGCCGAGGCCTTTCGACCTGTGTCGAGGTCTTTCGACCTGCAACGAGGCCTGTCGACCTTTATCAATGTCCTTAAACCTGTAAAATGAAGACTTTTGACCTGTGTCGAGGCATTTCGACCAGTGCCGAGGCCTTTCGACCTGTGTTGAGGCCTTTCGACCTTTATCAATGTCCTTAAACCTGTACCGAAGACTTTTGACTTGTGCCGAGGCCTTTCGACCTGTGCCGAGGCTTTTCGACGTTTCCCGAAGTCTCTCAACATGTTCAGTTTTATCCAATGCAGCAGACTTCCATTGAAAGTCCCTGAAAGCGCATTTCTTTTTTAAGCACTCTTTGAATATAAAATAAAAAAAAAGGAGACAATTTATAATTTCAAAGAATTTTTATCAAATTTCTTAATAATTCGAATACAGTTGAGATTTTTTTTTCGTAATTTTTTTCATTTAAAATTCACATAAAAATTATTTTTAGCATTTAAATTTCCCATAGACTTATATTCAGCTGTTTACGTGTTTGTTACTTGTCATGTTCAAATATTTATTGTAAATGATCTTCATCATTAAGCACATTAACTTGACTTTGCAATCATTAATCATAAACAAAAGGAATGATTTTAAATTTTTTTCTGAACATCTTCAAAATAAAAAACTTTAGTTTTAAATTTTTCTGTCATAAATTTTAAGAGAGATCGATGACATGAGAAAAATTTCAACTCAATCAATAAATTTTGGAATTTAATTTTTTTGAATTTTGTTAAAAGTTGTGAAGGTGTTGAATTCGATTTGAAGTGTTGTTGTTTTTGTATTTAAATTATTTGTGGGTGTCATCTGTTAATTTTTTTTTTTATTTACAAGTAAA
The DNA here is from genome assembly GCA_900002565.1 of Culicoides sonorensis. Classification (NCBI taxonomy): domain Eukaryota; kingdom Metazoa; phylum Arthropoda; class Insecta; order Diptera; family Ceratopogonidae; genus Culicoides; species Culicoides sonorensis. The sequence continues at coordinate 280,540 of LN483541.1, forward strand.
TTTACATGAATATGCGATTTTCTTTTTGATTATGTCGTCATCCATGATGATGATGATGCTATGATTTCAATTAAAAAAATATTAAAAAATGCTTAAAATATTGGCGCTTAATATGAAAAATAAATTTGTTTTTGTGTCCAGAAGATTCAATGAAAAAGTTGTAAATAAATAAAAATGAAAAGAAAAACACATTTCAATTTATGAGGAAAATGCCTGGGTTGAAGGACTTTCAATTATTGTTTTTCTTGCTATTTAAAAGAAAAACGGGATCGAATCACAATTTTATAAAAAGAACAAAGCTTATGATCATAATTCCATTTTCAGATCATTTCACCGGTCATTGAGCTGCATTTTTATCGATTATGCGATTGAAATTTAATCCGAACGAATTTTTACTCTGAATAACAAAAAATATGTGGTGAATCATTTTTGAGTGATATGGAAATTTTATCGATCAAACATTTCAACTGTAATTTCATACCTTTAATATACTTATAAGTCATTTTCTGATGTATTGTAACAATGAAATTGAAATTTTAATAAAAAGAAGCTTCGAATTTCTTCTTTAACCCTTTGACGTGTCTATTCGAGGGACCTGACGCGATTTTTGTCATCTGTGGTCAATTCCATCGTTCGGACAAGTCGGCCATTTTGAATTTGATTTAATTTGACGGATGAATGGCGTGAGGGCTCACAAAATTCAAATTTTTATGACTAAAAATGCGTAAAAATATCGTAATGGGCTTTAAAGTACCAAAAATTATCGATATCATTCGATTTTGATTCAGAAATATTTGTTTTTATATATTTTTGGTCTTTTTGGACTTGGGACCACATTATACGCGTCTCTAAAGGTCTCTTTAAGTTCAGTCGAATATCATGTCCTTTGGGTTTGATCCGTCAAAAGCTTTTTAATCGAGAATAATAGTTGCCAGAAAATGTACGTCAAAGGGTTAATCAAATTTTTACACATGTTTCTATTCAATCGTTGACCAGTAAATATAAAAAGTGAATGCAAATTACAATAAAATATCTATTCATGCGTTTATGACTCAGGTTCCAGTATAACATAATCAAACAAAAAAAAATACAAAACGGCATTCCAATCAAGCTTGTTATAATTTGTATTTTAATTTTTTTTTATAGACTACCAGAAGAATTCTGACCAATTATTGTAATAAATTATATGATTTAACACTCCTGCTCACTCAATATAAATAAATTTTTATTAAAAAAAAAACAACTCATACTAATAATGCAATTAATATTATCATTATTTATTTATTAATTTATTCAAATGCAACGCAATTAAAGTGACGTCATTTTTTATTTTATTATCCATTTTATTTATCCGACAGGTCTCTCCTACAAAGAACAAACTGCATCAATTTCGTGTATGTCGTGTAAAAAAAGTCTCCTGATGTGTACAAATTAATGTTTATCATACATGTGTGTTTAATATTTTATCTGAGACTTACAATTAAACAAGAAAAGAGAAGTTTAATTTTTAATTACATTAAAATAAATAAATAAATAAAAATAAACGTGGATAAAGATCAACTACATCAACGTTGTTGAATGTTTATTTAACATGATTATAAATTATCATTATTCACGGATGATGGAGAATATCACAATAAATATGAGAGATATTAAATGGAATAAATTAGTGCGAGATGGAGCAACTACAAGTAAAGCGACAACTTCTACAACTACAACAACAACAACAACAACATCATCGACCAGTCTTGATTCAGAAATAGAAGTGTTGAGTTCTTGACGGGAGTCTCTTGATTCGTTTATCTGTGTCAAGTTAAATTAAAATTAAAATACAAAGTAATGAAATAAAATCATATCAAGATTAAATATTTAATTGAAGAAAAAAAAGAGAGATAATAATTATAATAATAATAAGTGGCATTAAAGGCCTCATATAAATCATAATCATTTTTATAGAAAGTGTTGTTTAAAGTAAAATTTTATCAAAATGAGACCTACTACATTAAGTTTAGGAAAACAGCAAAAACATACTGAAACAGCAAATTTTATGAGGTATGTTAATTTTTTTTTAAATTTCATTTTTTATCATTTCATTTTTATCAACTTAGGCCGTTCCAAATCGGTTTTCGATTTAATGTTCGCTCTTCATGGGGTCTGAATCTGAAATGGGCGGGATGAAAACGAATTTGATATACATTTTTTATTGATTCAATTTAAAGCTTTTCCTCCATATCGTGATATGAGACCGTGTTTTATATTACAAAAATTTTAAATTGCCCCTCCTCCCCCTTGAAAATTTTGTCATTTAATTTTTCATGGGGCAATAAGTGAAAATGGGATTCCAAATAGCTTTATTTGGGTTAAGTTTAGCTTTTTATGATAAGATTTGCTTTGGTTTTTTTGATAACATACACCAATGAGAAGAAAAATCACCCGATTCTCCTTCACCCGATTCAAACTCACACGTGACGTGAAAGACGACAGGCCTTTGCGACTTCTTATCTAAAAATTTTAAGTTACAAGAACGACTTTTTAAAAAGACCCATATTCCATTTTTTTTAAATCACATCTCCTCCCAACGACTTCTCCTCCCATGAAACCGGCCCCTCCATAAAATCCAATCAATTTCCCATTCATAGTGTACCAACTTAACCTTATCTAATCACAACTCACTCCACATGATTGATCAGCTGCAATTATAATAGATGTTCGTTACGTCAAACTGTAATCATGCAAATCCAAAGGTATCACACGCTAATGAAATCATCAATTTGAAAGTTAAGCTCCGATCAACTTCAATTCAAATTATTGATTGATTACTTAATCATCGCTGAGCCTTGACTTTTATCTCTCACACTCATCTGAAAGTAATTGACATTAAATTTTACATTTAAAGTACTTCCACGTTTTGTTCATATTATTATTTTTTAAAGAATTTCATTGAACGAAGTAATTTTTTTTATTGGCCATTAAAATTTTGATGATCTAAGTTGATTAACTCATATGAGAGAATCTGTTTAAAATATTAATAAATAATAATTTTTACATTTTATTATTATGCATACATTTTCGATACCTTTAAATGTATATACAAAACTTATGATGAGTAATTCCAAAATTGTTTATGATTTCAATTAATTTCTGTAGGTGAATATTTCTAATTAAATGAAGGCACCTGGTTAATTTAAGTTTTTTTTTATTATTTCCATGAAACTGTAAAATGAAAAAATATGGAAAAATTAATGACGTAGGTTTCAATGCATTGAAATTGGGTGGATGTTTTTCAGTCTAAACAAATCATGAAACTGTCTAAGACTCAATATGAAAAATTGTTTATTATTCGAGATGACACATCGACCGGTTACCGATTGGAAAGGAAGAATATTTTAAATTTATTTGTATAGATGACGCAACTTTCAATCATCTGAATAATGTTTTTCTTTTCTTCTCCGATTTTTTTTTAAATTTTTTTTTTTAAAATAATATTACTTAAAATTCCATTAAAAAACGATAAAATTCAATCAACACATGATCAGATTTTTATTTTTATACGATTATAAAATGAGGAGTTATAAAAAAAAGGATGAAAATAATTTGATTGATAAGAATCAAATGAAATTCACAAGTTTTTTATTATTATTATTATTATTAAAATAATTATTAAATCCAAATAAAAAAATATATTGAATGGAAATGATCTTATAAAAGACCAGTTTTATAAGATGAAGAAGAAAAAAAATGAATACACAAGTCACGAGAATGCTTGTATTTATTTACTCAATGTTACAAAAATAAGCTGTGAAAGTAAAGGTGATAAAATTTGATGCCTTTGTGTCTATTGTTTGATGTGCAAATAGTTGTATAAATAAATTAAAAGATTATTTTACGAGGAAAATTTTAAGCGTATTTAAGTTGAATTGAAATTTTTACCACTGGATGGTTTAGTAAAGTGCATTTCGAAGGAATTCAGCTGATAGAAAATATTTTGGACGTTGATTCAAGTAGATAATCCATTATGGAACTACAATTGCTCTGTCGGAAGTAAACTCCTGAATTTCCGGCGTTAACTCTACAGAACTATTCTTGAACTAAAATTTACTCTTCAGGACGGTTCTTGAACTAAAATTTACTCTTCAAGTCGATTCTTGAACTAAAATTTAATCTTCAGGACGATTCTTGAACTAAAATTTACTCTGCAGGACGATTCTTGAACTAAAATTTACTCTACAGGACGGTTCTTGAACTAAAATTTGCTCTTCAAGTCGATTCTTGAACTAAAATTTACTCTGCAGGACGATTCTTGAACTAAAATTTAATCTTCTGGTCGATTCTTGAACTAAATTTACTCTTCAGAACGATTCTTGAACGAAAGTTTACTCTTCAGGACGATTCTTGAACTAAAATTTAATTTTCAAATCTAATTATGAAGCTGAAGAGTGAAAATTTTATTCTCTGGAGACAAATATCTATACTGGTCTCAACGGTGTTCTTTCTGAATCTTACTTAACTGACTCAAAACAAAATAAAAAATACGTTGAACGCTATAAATATTTCTTAATCGTGTTCTAGTTTAAAAAAGAAGGAAACTATTAATATAAATGAAATGACGAATAATGATGTAATCAAATCTATTTTAACTGTTCGTTAATTATTTAGATCAGACAATGATATAATTTAGAAATCTTTAATTTAATTAAACTAGTGCAATTACGACTTAGATATTTTAAGTATTTAAAATTCAGATTTTTCTTTTGTCCGGTCTTTGAAAAACAGAACATTAAAAGACCACTTCATTTAATCGTCAATTTACACAAATTCAACGTATTTTCTGGCCAAATATTATTTCGAATGTGAAACTGGTGAAAAAGCCCAAATGCAAAACATAAATGTGGAAATATTTCTGAAAATACACGATACGGGATTACGAACGATAGACAGTTTCACGACCCTAGTCCAACAGTTGCGATTCCTCATTTTTTTCCATTGAACATGGAAATGCACCACTATTTACAATTAATTTTAACGATTACTCGAATTTAATTTTCACATCTTGTATTTTAATTTGCACCACAAATTTAAAAGAGAAACCTACAATCCCGACTAAGGAAATAGCTTTTGAATGACTTGACCGACCACACATTCTTAAATACCATAAAATAAAACTTGCTAATTAGCTTATCCATTTCTGTAACACATTTAATGTGTGTGTCGGTAATTACAACAAAATATAATTCATGATTCAAAAATGGCAAAACCAAACAAACACGAAAAAAAACATTGAATGAGATCATAATCCGTTAAATAATAAAAACAATAATAATATTGACATATGTCTTGCATATTGTCTTTTTCATTATTTGTTTGTTATGGAAAATTATCGTAAATTGATTCATTTATTATTGGAAAAAAAATTATAATTATTACAATTAGACATGATTCAATCAAAAAGTTTATTAAGATGATGAATTGGTTTTAAAAATATTTTTATTTACTTCGACTCATCACGAAAATGAAGTCATGTATAATTAATGTAATTAATTTTTTTTATTAGTCATGTAATGGATACCAAAAATTTTTGGGACGGTCAACTAAAGTATCATCGATTTTATGTGGCCAAAATTTAAAGTTCTAATTTTTATTATTTATTTAAATTAGATCATTTGCGTCATTAAGAGGCGTCTGATAATTGAATTAGATTCATTTAAAGTGATTTCTTGTATCTTTAAATTTGATCCATAACCGTTAAAAATGTAAATAAATAAAACTTCATTTTTAAAGTGACTCAATTTTGACCTTTAATTACATATTAACAATAATTATAACAGAACATGATCAGTTAACATAAAATGATTTTTTTTTATCATTTTTTGTCCATATTTGGATAAATAATTCCAGCAATTATGGGTTGTTGTATCACACACAGAGAACATGTTTTGAATACATAAAGCCATGTGATTTGTGAGACTGTGAAGAAGGAAGAAAAAGTTGGAAGTATTCTTGTACATTTATGGTGAATTACGGAAGAGCTTGTTTAATACTAATGTTAATTATTTACATTAACAAAAGGATGATTGGCGGTATTTGGATTGCAATCAAAGAAATACAATGAATTGTTATGAAAAAAAACAAACAAAGAAAATGGCATGTATGATATTTTATCGATTGATATGCAAATTCAACATAGAATTTGGGATTGTCAACACAATTTCAATTAACATACAAAAAATACGCTTATACACCATGTAAACGTATTAATATTAAGCGGTCATTTGTCATATTTTGTCACGAATTTTAAAAATACTTTTTAAGTATGTTAGAATGGCAAAGTAGGGAAACTTGATTGAAGGATTAAAATTTTGTTTGTACAATTCAAAAGCTATCAAATTAATCAATTTACTTCTAAATGCACAATAAAGCCACAACTAAATAATGTGACCCTCAGATGTCATAAAGTATATTCTCCCAATAAACACTAATAAGGTAAAATGTGTACTTGAGTTGAATTTATTTGTTCAATTAGCATTCATGAGGTCGATGAAAGTTTGTAAGGTGTTTCATAGTTTTCTCAAGGGGTTAGTTGGGTGTGTAAATCTTTCTGACAATCTTCATAGTTGCTCCGTTACCTTTACGCATTAAAAGCGGCAAAGCCAGACATATTTGTAACTCAAGTGTGCGATTTAAGTCCAAGCTACGCAAAAGTGTTTAAGTGTACTTGCCGGAAAAAAGAATTTTGATACCAACACAATTATGAGTCAATCAGCAACATACCTCAAACACCGTCTTATATGCCTCATATTAAAATATCATCGACCAACAAACTAAACTACCCTGAACGCACTCGAACACCAACATACAGATCTCACAATTACTTCAGATAACCCTTTCGGTCCTTTGTCCAATATATTGGACAAACTTTGTACACTCTAAATATATTTCCCTTCGCGGAATTTACGACGGTAAATTTTTGTGCGACGGTAATTTGCAACGGGAAATGCGACGGGAATTTTCAAAAGAAAAAATATAAATTTAAAACAATTTTTTTCCATTTACGAGTAAAAAAATCTAGGTCTTTTGGTTTAGGCTCAGGTCTGAAAGGGATAACTAACAACTATCAACATACCACAAGAACCGTCTAATGAGCCTGATGTTGACACAATATCGATCCAAGGTCGATCCAACACATTGAACTATAAAGGAAAGTGAATCAACTCATTACAAACACACAGACACGCACTTCATTTATCAAATGACCGGTAAATTAACACCGAAGAGACAAAAAATGCCCTCTTACTTTTAAAAACTTTTGATGGAAATAAAACAAAGTTGAAAGTGTTATGCAGGCCCTCGCATGCAGTTTTGAGATTTGCAAGCAGAAAAACTTTAGATGAGAACATTGAATTTGTACTGGATATTTTCCAGCAACATCAACGGTGCTGATTCTTCTGTGGACAGTAGGGAAGAGCTTTCGAGCTTTTTTAATCTAGAATATAAAAACGAACACTAATGGCAAAATAATTCTGATTCAAATGATTGTGTTTTTGCAAATTGATCGAGATCTTGGTTCAATTGATTTAGATAATTGGGGCTTAGGATTTAATTAAGTCACCTTTAGATTAGAAACACCGTTCTAAGTTGTAATAGTCTTAAATGCTACAATTTTGTGCGTTATGATTATTATTATTTTTGCAAATCTTGTTGAGTACATCCAAGGTATTTCTATGTCACACATATGATAAATTGTCGCGCGAAACGAAGGAGGGGATTAGCCATATTTGACTTGATACTGTAAAGTAGATGTAGAGTTAAAAAAGATCATTGTAATATTAAGACTATTTACAGAGTAGAAGGCCATCGACCACACCAAAACAGTTTTATTTTCTCATTGATTTGTGAATTATGATTTTTTTTTTTGGCAAAAGAAATGAAACGCAAAAAAATATCGAACTGTTTTCAGATATGATGTCAGCGTATATTTCTATTAATATTATGTGACACTGATATTATGTGATATTTTTTTATAATATAAATGATATATCGGTAAAATTTCAGCTTTAATCACATGAAATGAACCGGTGAAGGACGATTACTGATAGTAATTTTAATATTCAATTTGCATGTTTTTTTGATTTACAATTGCTCATCTTCATTTCATTTCATTTTAAATTCCCATAAATTATCATAAATATTTACCTGATTATCTGTCACATGTCACACAAATATCAAATTCACATAAGACCGGGACAACGACGACGACGCAATTTGTAACAAATTTAAAATTACAAACACGTGTAATGTTTCCTGTTTCAAAAAAAAATAATATTATACATATTTTTCACTTTTAATTATTATTATTCTTAAAATTGACATCATCATCCCTTTTACTTCATATGTATATTAACTTAAATGTCTGATGATCCAATCGAATTTATTTTGCACTTTATTATTACACGAATGTGATGATAATATTGAACAGAGATACAATAAAGGAAATCAATCACCCACATTTTTTATTTGAATATGTACGTTCAGTTATTCGTGAAATAAAATAAAATAATAATAAATAAATATTTAAAGTTTACAATAAAATGAAATCAAAACAGAAGCATGAATGAGCTAATAGTTAATTATGGGTTGAATCATCAAATCGTAAAAGTGTGAAAATTTACTTGGGGTTTGGATTTGAAATTAGGTCTACATAGAAAATTTAATTTCTTTGTTTTAATTTTTTTTTAAATTTCGTTCTTATAATTTACAATTCCATTGTTTATTCTGTTTACTAGACATGAATGTGCAATTCAAATCAACACAGTATATAATTTTTTAGTTCAGGGATGAAATTTTTGTTTACTGACTGATAACGGATCTATTTGACATTGATTTTTTTTTATAATTTACAGTATACTTACTTGAATTTAAATAAAAAATGTTTAAAGTACTCTTAAAATTATTTTCAAGTAATTCAAAAAAGTACAGTTCCAAGACTTGAAGAGATCCACAAGAAAAAACTTCATCATGATTTTATTGTTTAATACAAAACTTCGCTGTAGGTGAGCACGACTTCAATTCAATTGAATTTCATATTATGTTATTAACCTTTGTGCTCATTTTAATTGTACAAAAAATAATAGCAACTTGTTCAAAAGTCAACGACTTCTAACTTTAATTTCAATTGTAATAAATTCACTCATTGTGTTCCATTAGCAAAAAAAATGAGGTAAGAATGATTATCTGAGAGGTGTTGAAAGTTCTTACTAGGTTGGTGACGACGATTGCCAAAATTTGTAAAATAAATGACGTCAAACTTAATTAAAAATTGAGTACATTGAGTTTTGTTTTGGCATGTCAATATTTAAAATTTTATTTGTGTACCCACCTACACAACCTTTCAAATACGACGACACATTTACAAAACCGCATCATGGATTTCATTCATTCAAATTTACTTGCTCTCTTTAATGTGATTTATTAAAAAAAATATGAGTTGTCAAGGATGGTCTATGACGTGTTTCTGTCATTGTTATTTTTTGCAATTTAACTTCTTCTATTTTAATTTTTCAATAAAAAAATAATGGAAGAATTTTCTCACAACACATGAGTCACTTCCATCCATTAAACAATCACCAACTTCAAACAATAAAAAAAAAAATATTCCTCAAAATTGACTTCACATTCCATTGAACTGAGTCTGATTTCATTTTAATATTTAATGACTTATTTACATGCAAATAGATATATTGTGATTGAAAAATTAATTTAATAGTCACACAAAATTTTCTTAATATAGACGTGCTAATAAGGTATTTTATTATCAGAGCCATTGAATCGTCATCTTTTTTAAGACACATCCATCATAATAAAAAAAAAGAATATATTTAAATTGATGCGAAGAATAATCTACAAATTGTTTTGATTTTTGGATGAATGAATCAGATTAGAGTGGAATATATTCAATAATTTATATTAAGTATAATAATAGTAATCAATTATGTAAATTTTTGATTATTTACACCTTCATTGAAAGAAGTCTAGTTGAAATTGTGTAGGGTCTAGTTTTAATGTGTTATTTAAATTAATACGTAATGACTAAAAAAAAAACAAAACGATTACACGTTGAGACGAAAATCTGTCTAATTTCAATTGGATAAGATTTCAATAAGTGAAACCCTTTTAAAGGGTGTTCAGAAGGGAACGTTTCACATTTAATCTAAGTTAGCTGAAAACAGTGGCAGATTGGCCATACGGACAATCTGGCAAATGCCAGAAAGACCGCAGTCAATCGTCTTGTAAAAGTTAAGTTTAAAGTAAATTTTAAAGAAAATCATATAGATTGCCAGGGCCGTTAATCCGCCCTGAGCGAAAATAGAACTGCCAATCTTTAAGATTGATAGTCCAATACGCTTATCACTGGACTGGTAGCCTATTAATGCAATCATTCAATATTTTCGTGTTAGTATATCGATCAATATCGCTTGGCCATTCACCCATTGGGGCCATTAACTGCTTCTCAAATATGCTCTTGTTGGTAGCTGGGTTCAAGTATTTCTCCTTGTGTAAAAGTAAAAAAAAAATTATTTAGATCAAATGTAAATCTATACGAAAATTAAGAATTAAGAAAAAAAATAACCTGTTCCAATTTTTATCATGTAAGGTGTGAAAAAGTTGAGTCATCTTATCAAAAATTGCGTTAAACCTGAAAAGAATAATAAATTATAGTAAATTTGGTAAAAAATTAATTATCGGATGTGGGATGTGGTGCTATAAAAAAAACTGATATTAATTTACAATTTCCTATCTTTTTTTATACCAAAGGATGTGGCATTTACTTATCTGAAGATAATTTTGAGGTTTTTGTTTTAATCAGTCACCTTGTAATCCATCCGATAGTGATTTGGTTTAACCCATCTTGGTCTCATTTTATAATTGGCCACTATTCATAAAAAAATTGAATTTTAATTAATATATCACACATGTAATTGTGTTTTTTCTTTTTATTTTAATCATATTCACACTTACCACAATTATCGTTTTAAAATTAAAAACAAACTGACCATAGTCAATTTTGAACAAACACATTTATTTACATTGGCAATTGATCAAACAATTTCTTGAAAGAAAATTAAAAAGAATTGAACGTGTATTGATTGATTTACATGAAAATATTAAATTAATTGTGATTAAATGTATCAAAAACACACACACATGCTTGTAGAAGATTAAAAAACAAATAAAAAAAATACCGCAAAAGAATCTTACAATCAATCATTATTTTAATTTATTTCCATCATAATATCATAACAAACCATAAAAGCACATTAATTGACTAGATATTTTTTTTTGTTGTTGCTGTTGTTGAAACATTTAAAATAAAAAAAGATGAGGCAATACGCGAATAATTTAATACCTTTTTTAAAAATGATCCAATATCTACATTTTTTTATAGATATATTCAGCTCAAACTAAAAAAAAAGATAACAAAGCGTGATAGCATTTAATTTAATTTTATATTATATACAAATAAGTCGTATGTTTCGTACTGATTTAGAGAGCTACATTTGTGCGATTTATTATTAGTCATGACCTCATCGCACTGCATGTTATTTTGTTGTTGTATTTTCGTTTTAGTTTTTAAGGCGTACAGTGTACGTACAGTGTGTGTAGTAAAAATAGCGCCAGTTATGAGAAACATATGTGAATATACAATGTATTTGATAATATTTCGTTAAAAAAGTCGATTAAGAGTCGTTAAAATGAGATTTTGTTATTAAATGTATGTATAATAATTTTTTTAAGTCAATATTTGTAGAAGTGTGAGTATTTGTAGGAGCGCGTTTATTTAGAGTAAAATATAAATTGTAAATAAACAAAAAGAAAGATGAATTATTGTTATTATTATTTTAAATTTAACTGTCAAAATTTATGTTTTATCATTTTTTAACGGGGATTAAATTTCGTGTACGGGAAGGTGTATAAAAAATTTATCAGCTTAAATATGAGTCAATTTATTGCACGTCTAGTCATCAGAACCAATTTTGTCGCTTCCTTCGACCTGCATGAACTCTTACAGGACGACTAAAAAGACTAAACTTTCCTGGGAAATTAGGCTGGTACTCTAAGACAGACTCGCCTCTTTATCAAGGAGCCTGATTCCGGTTTTTCTGGATATGGCATGTTAGTCTGGTGCAAATGTTGCTCTGAACAAGAGGAGACTGCTTGCATATTCCCTAAGCATGCTAGATTGCGTGGCAACACGCTGAGTGAGTACTTTCCCAGTCATGATTCCAACATAAAAGTAAAGGTGTATGCTCTGATTAGCTTTCTAAGAAGGTGTGGAGACTTTCTTGAACTGAACCAGTTTTAGTGGACTTAATTTTAGTTAAGTCACTCCATTTCGTTCCTTCTTCATAAGAGATATAATGATAAATGGGTATACACGATGACCCCTTCTATAGGTCTGAGTGATGGTTCTTTTCTGTAAAGACCGCATTTAAAATCTGATTTGATCTGAACGGACGTCTAAGCTTGATGCTCGCTGGTTTCCCACTGGTTTTGGGATGAGAGTGTAAGGTGAGAAAAATGAATATAGCTCTTGGCTTTGGCCCGGAATACTTTGATCAATGAAGAGTTTCAACTGAAGATCTATTTTAAGAGGATTTGCTATCACGATGGTTGTTGGTGGATTGTCCATGAAAACCTAGTTTCTTCTGGAAAACATATCGTCCTTCTCAAGCAAATTCGTCAGCTTCTTCCTTCCCTAGCACATTGCTGTGTCCAAGGAACTCAAATCCAACAAAATCAGCCATTCACCTTTCGTAGTGAGACCTTTAAGGATTGAATTTCCACAATTTTATTTTTTAATAGTACATTTAAAATTAATTACATTTAATTTAATCGACAGTTTCAATGTGCATTCTGAGGTCAAATATTTTATTCATTCCCACAAAAAAAAACATGAAACGTAAAATAAAAACAAAATTGATATTTTAAGACTTTTACTGCTAAAAACCCCATAAAATATCGATCAAATCCATCTAAATAAAAACAAAAATCAACAACAAAAATATCAATAAAATGGGAATTAAAATTAAAAAAAAACACACACATTTCAATTCAAATACTTCGATGCCAAAATATTTTCCATTGAATTTGTAGTATTTTTCAAAGAAAATTTTATATTATTATTATTTGAATGACTCATCCTATCATCATAGTCCCCGGCTTATGTTTATTTTCGTATGTGTGCTAATACGTTTTTCGTTAAAAATTTATTTTTTTTTTGAAATCGATTGCGCACTTGAATTGTATTCGTGTTCCTATGCACACTGTAAAGAAAACAGAAAATAAATTTCAAGAACTTTTTTTTCTGTATAATTTTAAATTTTAATTAATTTGCCATCCATGTAAAATATTTAAGTTACTTGTTTTTTGTTTAATTGATGTGACTTTGAATAGAATTTAAAATTTTTGTGAATTAATTTAATTAATCAGGTGGCCAAATTTACTTAAAACATTTCAATACCGTTTACATGGCAAATACTACATTGAAAAAAATGGAAACGCCTGGTTTTTTTGCGAAATTTATTTCCTTTTCATCACATCAATGAAATTTTTTTCTTAATTTCCGTCCAGACTCATTTAAATGTCTCATCATTTTATTTTTAACCGCAATTTTCCAACGTAATATTCTGCATCCTACTCATTGTTTATTTTCATACTATTATTATTATTATTATTTTTATTTTGGGTTGTCAACATTATTAGTTGTATCATTATTTTTATTTACCTGGTGTTGTTTTGAAATTGCGATACAAATGATACTTTTCACACGTGAATTGTACGTCACAATAAGAAAATTAACAAATAATTGTTAAAATAACTACAATTTAATTTTTTTTCCGTTACAGAGAAGCATTTGAATCATGGCAGACACGAGCTACGTTCAACATCGTTCCGGAAAATAAGGTCCAGGAATTGTTTTATCAAGTCCGACTCTATCCAACCGATGAACAAGGTTTGTTTTTGTTATAAATAACTAAAAATAAAATTGTTGATAATTTTACTGTGTATATTTACAGTTGATAACATGCTACAAACAGCAAGATTATTTACACGACGTTCGCACACAGCACGTAAACAATGTCGTGGATTGACATTTGGTGAATTTTGTGTGCTCGCATCTGATTTCAGGAAATTTAGGTAGAATTAACTTGAATTTAGTTCAAAAAAATATGAATTTTAATATTTTTCTTTCAATGAAATTAGAACAAGTACGAATTCAACTCCATTATTGGCACAACATGAGGACGATACATCAGCTTCAAATCCATTAACAAGACTACAACAAAAGAATTTCGTTAATGCTGAAATTACTGTTTCATCTGACAATTCGGATGTTGATTCCCTTCAAGACAAAACCATAACAGAACCCACACCAACTGGACCAGAAGTATTTTTAGGTGGATCTTGCAATCCAACCACGTGGCGAGCTGATGTCGCAATACCGCATTTAAATCAATTAGGAATTTCTTTCTACAATCCTGTAAGTATTTTGATCTTAATTTGACATTAAATGAAGTAAAACTAAATTGAATTAAATTTACAGCAAGTGTCACAATGGACCCCAGACTTAATAGAATTAGAGCACCGTGCTAAGGAGAAAGCACGAATTTTATTTTTTGTGATGGATTCTGAGACAAGGGCATCAGCTGGTGCAATTGAAGTGGCACACATTGCCGGACAAAATCTAAAACATTTAGTATTAGTGTTACATCCGTACAAAATTGGACAGAAAATCTTAAATGAAACAATTTCAAATGAGTATGCACTGTCAAAATTTAACTTATTTCAAATTAATTAACTTTCATTGTTTAATTTTTGCAGAGAATATCTAGATTTATCTCGAAATCAAAAATTATTGAGACAGTTAGTGTCGCGACGAGGTCTACCTGTCCTTGATAGTATTCCAACTGCCTTGCAACGCATACAGAAAATCCTATCTGGGGAATTGAATCGAGAACCTCCAGAAAATGTGGCATCAAAATTAATGTAAGTCATTTGAAATGTTAATTTCAACTAAATTTTTACACTTCAATTTTAATTTCAGTTCGGTTCGTCGATCGTATGACAGAATTGTAGGAAAATCTGAATTTGGTCTCACACTAAGTCAGTGCCAGACTGCGCTCACATCCCTTGGATATCCGGAACAACTTGTGACAACTGAAAATTTGAGACAGATTCTTTTCGTACTCAAGGAAATTAAGCAAACAAATGAAAATTTAGAAAAAGTTTACATAAATTTTGAGGAATATTGCATGGTTACGTCATATTTGTCGATATTACAGCAAGAGATTAGTGAGAGTTCGTGTGTGTCACCGATTAAAGGGACCAATTTACCACCACCACCAATATTTTTAAGTAATTCACCCGGTAAGTTAAATTTAATTCTTTTTTTAAGAATTGAAATGTGATTTCAATGAATTTCAATGCGATTTCTTGAAAAAAACGTGGATGATTGTGGTTAATTCTTATCAGTAAATTTGCTTTGCACTTACACTGATAAATATTTTTGAGCGCATTTCTCGTTGAATTGAAATAATGCGATTATTGTGCCGTCCGTTCGTCTGTGTACACAAATTGCTTGAATTTAAAAAGTGGCGGAATTTTTCGAAACCGCGCCATTTTCCTGAATCGTGGAATTTGTAAAATACGTGGGTTTTTTTTCAAAATCACAGAGTTTCCAAAATGGCTGACTTTTCCAAAAATTTTTGGAAATTTTTTTTGTGGTAAATGCCGAATAATTTTTATAGAAAATGCAATCTTACTTAATGTCCACGATCACGTTCTACATTTTTTTATGAATATTTATGAATGAATTAATTGACGATAATGTCATAACAACTTTTTGAAGCGTAGTGATAGTAAATAATCTGAACAGATGTTCATTGTTAGAATAATGACTCATTTTAATAAATATGTTTTTCAATTTAATTGTAGAATGGCTTCACAACCAATCAATAAAATCTCCTGTTGCTGATAAAACACCCCAATTGGCCCAACAACCACCTCAAAACATCTATCGTAGTCACACACAACCCTGCAAAAACTTTGCTTCATCCTACACAAACGATCATTTTGACCAAGTCGGAAATCGTGATAGTGGGACATCGTCACCCCTTCCCAATGAATTATTTAATCAACAAAATTACCGATTTCCATCGTCATCTGTGCTTGGAAATCACCATCAACGTACACCGAACAATTCAGGTGTTCGCTTGAATGTGACAAAATCAAGTGGATCTGTCAACATTGAACTATCAAGTGCACGGAGATCTGCTTCCGGGACTGAGGTTGATGTGGATGAGAGTGATTCAAATGATTCGGTGTTTTCAACAGATGGCTGTAGTAGTGGAGGATCATCGGCCAATGGTGATGACCATACAACAGCACCAATTTTTCCCAGTGATGAAATCCTCATGAATGGATTTAATAATGAGTGTGTGCCAAGGATTGAGATGCGTGATCTTTATTTGGGTGGTAGTTGTATGGTGCGAACAAGATGGCGTCAAGATATTGCAATTCCATATTTAAAGTCAAACAATGTTAACTATTACTTGCCAACACTCCATGAAAATCTATGTAAAACGCATTTTAATAGTTTGGGTGATCCAAGTGTGGACCCAAGTGAATATTGTACATCACTATTTCCCGGACATCCGGCTGAAGTGGATGATGCTTTAATGTATAATCCAGCAATTTTGGATTCGTCACGTGTTTTACTCTTTGTAATTACAAATCAAACTAGATCTTTAGCACCCATGACATTGGCGGCACATTGCATTGGACTTGGCTATAATGTGGTTTTGTGTGTGCAAATGCTACCAGAACAGTGTACAATTGGACATGATAAAGTAAGTTCCATATAAATTTTTATAAGAAACTTCTTAAATTTTCATATTTTTACACAGTTAACACCCTCAGCAGTAAAGGACTACAACAGAGGCCGATCATATTTGATTGACTTAGCAAAACGACAAGAAATTCCATGCTTCAATGAAATTCAACCAGCACTCAAATGTGCAATCGACAAAGTACGAGTATGTAAATCTCGGAATTCAGTATGATAATGAATGAAATAAAAAACTGAAATGCGTGCCTATAAATTGTGACCTCAAATTAAAAGGAGAGGATGTGAAAATATTTGTTAGGTTTTTTAATGCAACAAAAAAAATTAAAATTAAGCATTTTTATTCAAATTAAATGGAAAAAATTACTTTTAAATTATGCTTAAATAATGCGAATGCAAAATAATAAGAAGCAGAGCTTCTTCAAAAAATAATTTTTAAAAAAATTAAAATAATTGTGGCAAATGAGATCAATCTGTGTACGTAATCTTAGATGTATCAAATTATCTTTAATTAATAATTTTAATTTTAAGAAATTAATTTTATTCTATAAGTAGTTAAAAATCTCACAAATTAGATGTAAGATGAAAGAAAAACAAAGTTTTAACTTTAAAAAGAAAAGAAACATTTTTGACAATTCAATTATTAATCTAATTTTGGCTTTTAAACTAAATTTCATGTCATATGTCATATGCTTGGCATAAAATCTGGAAATTTGGATTGATGGCGCACGAGATAAATTTTCAAAATAAAATTAACAAAACTAAAATTATTTCAAAACAAGCCTAATTGGCATGAGATATAAAGAAAAAATATACAGGAGATTAATAAAACATTCTCATTATGTAATGAACTTTGTTGTTTTAGTTTTATTTTAAAAAATTTAGACGTAACCTGAACTTTTATTTCAACTCAAGGAGCAATTGACGGAATGACGGCTAAAATATGTATTCCCAATGTGTATCATATGTTTTCCTAACTTATATCAAATTACACAGACGCATGTCAAAGATTTTATCTGAATCCAAAAATGATTCTGATTTAATACAATTAATGAAAACACAGTTATACAAAATACATCACTTGCTAGAACAAAGCTCAAACTATCAAAATTAGGAAATACACTAAAAATAAGCTGACACGTATTTGGGGGTTTGGCTGTTATACCCTATTTAAGCCTTTTAGAGCTAGAAGGCTCATTTTTACGTTTTGACTCATAACTTTTTTATTTTTAAAGATACAAAAAAGAGGAGATACTCATTTCGATACAGCTTCATATCATCTAAAACTTCTAGAAGAACAAAAAAATTTGTTTGATGGAAAAATTTTGGGAAAAATTGAAAAAAAACTAATGAAAATGCATTATATTTTGCTTTTTCTCAAATAACAAATTTTTTATTAAATTTATTTATTTTTTCATTTGTTTTTGCGATTTTTCCCAAAATTTTTCCATCAAACAAATTTTTTTGTTCTTCTAGAAGTTTTAGATGATATGAAGCTGTATCGAAATGAGTATCTCCTCTTTTTTGTATCTTTAAAAATAAAAAAGTTATGAGTCAAAACGTAAAAATGAGCCTTCTAGCTCTAAAAGGCTTAAATAGGGTATAACAGCCAAACCCCGAAATACGTGTCGGCTTATTTTTAGTGTATTTCCTAATTTTCATAGTTTGAGCTTTGTTCTAGCAAGTGATGTATTTTGTATAACTGTGAAATTCATGTCATCATAACCACTTATAATTTGTAATTTTACCAGTTATTGATTAAACTTCAGTCCGACTAAACATAAACCTTAAAAGATGATTTCATTGAAAATCTTCATCCTTTTTCTCATTTCAATTACTTCGATACACCAAATTGCATCTCAACGCAGCAAAGTTCTCCTTATTGATTACAGTACACCAGAAGGGAATTTTATCCAAGAAACTTATGATCGCTTAGAGGACGAGGGCAAAATAGGTTCATGTGAAGCAGATCTGGAATTAGATAAAGCATTGAAATTTTATGTAAAAAATCATTTGAAACGAGACGCTAAAGTTCATCCAAAATATTTTGAAATTGAGACAAGGAGTGGGGCAATTGAGACGATTATAATTGATTGTCAAAATGAGGAGAAGATGAGAGTGTTGGACAAAATCTTGATTGCGGTAATTTCTTTTATGGTTGTCGTTGGAATTCTGTTGGTAATTATAAGGAAATTGAGAAGAGATGAATTATATGCAGTAAAGTAAAAAAATAAAATTAACGGTCATTTAATTTGAATATTTTACTATAAAAATGAATGTAAAATTTATAGGACTGTCAAATTCTCTCTGATTTATTAAGTGCATGAAGAATAAAATTGAATGTTAGATGCAACAGGTGGTTTTATGTCTATTTATCATTAAAATAACTATTTTGGAGAAAATTAATCGATTTATGATTGAATTGAAATGTTTCACGCTCAACCCTTGACATTCAGAGTCCTAAAAATAAAGTTAATGACAATCTGATGATGTACCTTTGATGAAATGCAATGATAAAAAAAGAGACATTAAATAGAACTTTCGTTACACAATGTCAAGTACAACGTTTTTGTTTATTCATAGGTTGCTAATGAAAATTCTTGGTAATAAAATGGACACGACACATGAGTTTTTGTTGTCAACAATTATTATCGACCAAGCAGATAACCTTCACCCTTCTAAATTGTTGTTAATAGAAATATGCATTTTTTATGTGATTGGTTAACGTTTAACGACAAAAATATGTAATTAAAAGTAAATCTGAAAGCATAGAATTCTCTTAATTGAAAATTTGGATTAAGGCTTCAGACATGATGAGAGACGATGCTTGCATAAGTGAAAATTCCACTTCAAAGTCAAGGCAAATGCATTTTAACATGCCTCTTCTAGAATGTTATTGTTTCAAGTATTGTGGATTTTGAAGTGATAAAATGGAACACAGTGGGACATTTCCTGTCAAAATCTCTCCATTTAAGAAAATTTGGCACTTGTAAAATCCTTGAGTCTTCCAATCCTCACTCACTTGTTGTTATTCTTTTGTCTAATAAATTAAAGTTATAATCCCACTGTGTCATAGTTTTTATTCCAATAGAATTATGTAAATGTAAATTTCCTCGTCTTTTTCACACGTGTGTGTTCTTCAATTACATTTCCATTAAACTGCATACCTAAGGTTAATAATTATAATTCCCTTACACACAAGTACACAAACAAAATCAACTTCTTCATTAATATTGATGTTTATTATTGTTGTATATACATTCATTTACCGTGGTTTCCAAAAGGTAATCATAACACAACTACATACAAATAACAACTTGTTATGAATACTATAATCAGACAACAAATATAAAAATATGTATGGAATTCTTCACAATTTTTCTTTATTATACTATTCCATTATTTTTATTATTATTTTATAACTCGTTTGCTTGAATTAATAGAGTTTACGGTTGTTTTAATAACAATACAGTGCTAGATTTGTGTATGTGTAGCACAGGTATTTAATGTAGTGTTGAATATGTATAAGAGTAGGATATTCACTCAAGCAAACAAATACCATACATGACCATATCTCTGTATTTGGTTATATAGATGAGTGATTGTATATGTATTGTTTGTAGGCAGGTATGCTGATAATTTGACCGAAAAGAGTTTTTGGTAGATTTAAATTCTTTGCAGCTGCTATCTTTTAATGAAAGGTCAATTATGTGACTAGCAAAATGAAATCAAGTTTCAGAAAGCCCACTACATCCATTGTCGTATCTTATTAAACGTCAAATAAGTTCATACTTACTTTACTTTACGCCTTGACCTTCCTCAGGGAGTTCAGACTGTCCCCATGTTGAGCAAAGTCGATCTACAAAATTACTTCATTTAGAACGTTGGATTGCAATTCGTTTCAGTTCCCCCAGGTTGTTAAATTCTGTTTCATTTGTTTTTCTGACCGAGTTGGCATAAGAGAGTGTGTAACCAGGTGTTCCTTGGTCAACCTCTTTTACGGCTAACTTGTGGGTTGTATACAAGGGTTTGGTAACAAACTTCTGAAGGGCTTTTTGTAAGGTATATCCAATATAACCAAATTTTCTGATAAAAAAGCTTAAGCACTTTATGTGCTTGAAATGCATAATCAAAATTTTTCCAGTTTGCAGTATTCATGTCTTTTATAATCAAGTTGGAACATCCGATGTTTCATTTTTCTGCTACTTCGTCGCAAGACAGTCCATAATTTAGTAATGACTTAAAAAACTTTATTCCATCTTCTTTGCTCATAGCTTGATGAAAAACTGTTAATTTTCAAACAATTATTGAAGAAAATTTGATCAAGCCCATTTGCAGCTTTATCTTATATGGAATGTTGAACCCACTTTAATCCATATGAGATAAGAAATAGTGTCAAAATAACTGTGAGCAAGGCAAGTTATCTTAACTAGTTTTCTGTACGAATACTTTTTTTTAACAAACTTCCGTCATCTATAAAAAAAAAAACATTTAATTCTAATAAGGATTTCAAATGATCAGCAAAATTTTCGTTTTCACTTGACTTCGCCGATTTGAAATTGTAAGTTTTGATCTGAAAACTTTCTTTAAATGCATTTTACCAAAGAAATTTCTCCTAGCATTCCTGCCTAACGTTGTATCGGTGAAAAAAAGTACTTACCTGTTTATTTCTCACACTGCTTCGCTGTTCTACGTCTTATGAACCAAACAAAAACTCAGTTTTCAACTTTTGTGTTTTTGAAATGGATGCGTTTTCAATAGAGCTCCGTTAATGCTCTTAAATAAAATAAAAAAAAAATTAAATTAATATTTACAATAATAAAAGTGTATGTACAAAGTGAAAGACGTATGTTACGCGACACGTTTACATTTGTAAAGGAATAACACAAATTTACATTCTATTAGTGCATTTTTAATATAAAAATATAACAAATTTGAATGGAATTAGTATTTTTATAAAAATATAACATACCAGAAATAACTGTTAAATGAAAAAAATATTAATACCGTAAAATAAAAGCAGGAATAAAAACGAATGTATAAAGAAGTAGAACAAAGAATTCAATTTCAAATCTAACAACATTTCTACAACGAAATCAAAAAAAAATCAAGTTAATTTATTCAAAAAACCGGCAAATTATAAAATATTTAAAGTGAAAAAAACAAAAGTAAGTGAATATGTTCCAAGACCAAAAAGAAAATCTTCTATGCAACCAAGAATTCATCAAAGCGACTTCATTATAAAATAAAAACTTACCAAGCAAAGTGGTTTACACACCTTTCAGGAATACTTTATTAATGAGTACACGTATACAACAAGATTTTGTTGTTGTTGTTGCCGTTCTTATTTCTTAAATGTTATGAGTTCTGTTTACGTCTATTCTTGATATATTTAAGTGCATACACATAGAAAACGAGCTCTCTGCATCTATGATGAAAAATAACAAAATAATTTAATAATAAAAAAAAAAATAATCATACATAAATTCCAATTACTATTCGTGACTAAATGATTGAATGAAAAAAATATACATAAAAAAAAAATTTGCCAATCCAATATTTTTAGTTATGTGTTGTTATTTTTATGCTAAAATAAATATTAGATGAACGTGGTGTCGCAAAATAAATATTATTAAACATATTAAAAAAAATAATTATATTTATTCAAATAACACAAAAAATAACACATATCAGATTGATATAATGAAATACAGTGATAATCTTGCATATATGAATAAAAAAATAAGGAAAATATTGAATTATTATTATTATGCATTCATTGAAATTCAAATTGATATGAAAATTATGTTCAAATATAAAAATATAATAAAAAAAATAAAATACAGATAAATTTTACGGAAAAAAACTTCAAAATAAAAATGGAGTGGTTCAATAACCGTTATATGTGGTTCTTTTTTGGTTGTTGTTTGTTTTTAATTTTTTAATGGAAATTTTTCTGTAAATGTTTTCTTGAAACTACATCTAAGAATATATATGTACGAATAAATTTGGTCGTCATAATATGAAAATGCTGATAAATAGATCTAATTGCTTTCAAGGTTTCTCTTGTACTTACCTTTTCCACCGTTGGACCGGTATGTGCTTAACGTTCATGGGTGGCATCGATCCACCTTCTTTTGAGGCTCCGAGAAGGGGTTGATTGAAAATTATTAACAGCACTGGCATTCTTAACTTTGACGATCGACTGCGGCTTGCACTGAAAGCTGAAAACGCCCCGCAGCACAAATTGACTCGGTTCGCAGACGGAGATCTTTGATTTACGCCTACAGATCGTTTGATGAATGCAATTTTTAACACAATTTCTGTTAATTTGGAACAAAAATTCGAATATTATGGGTACTCTTTAAGTCTATGCATATTAAGCATAGTAGTCTGCGGGACCTTTTCAATTAGAGTACAAGACGATCGACTGCGGCCCTTCTGGCATTTGCCAGATTGCTCGTATGGCCAATTCGCTACTGCCTCCAAGCACAAAATTTTTTTAAGCTTTTCTTTGAGTCTGAAATTTCATAAACCAAAGAATGGTATTCGCTATTTCAGACATCTTAATTTTACTTTAAATCATAAAGCAAAAAAATGCCATTTATTAACAATAGTCAATTTCTTTTCTTAATGATGTCCAAATGATATAATTAAGAAATTTAAAAATTTTTTTTTACAATTCAGGAAAACTTTTTTTATTGTTCTTCTATTTAAATTAAAACAATAAAGTCATAAAAACAAATAAAAACGACGCAGTTATAAGTTATTACTTCATATTCATTTTTTTATAACAACTCTCTAATCAAATTATCACATTTTTAATGGTCTCACATGTTTCTATATTTTTCATATCTGCTCTTCAAAGAAGTAACAAAATATTATAAGAAATTTCTTGATTTTTTATTCAATTTAAAGAAAAAAAACATCTGAAGCCATACAAATACCATCAGACATTGAACAAAAAAAAAACTAGTTCCCTCATCCTTTTTTTTGTATGTAATTTTTTAATTTTGATTCATGTAATTTTTATAAGAATTTTCTCTTGTAAATGATAAATGTCTGTAAATAAGTGTAAATGGTGTGCATCCGCTTATGTCTCATTTCTATAAAAGCATATCGAAAATTCAGAACAAACACACACACAAGTAATTAGTATCACATGAAATGTGGCTGTTAATAAACTGGTTCATATAATTATCGTCGAGTGCATCAAGTGTTCACTTATTTGAATAAAGGTGTTTGCTTTGCTTGAATGATATTTCACTTTTGTGTATTTGATTTGTGTGTTTTAAGTCGATACTAAAGAAGGTGTTTTGAATAAATTTGAGATAAAATTCAACGATAAGAAAAATATCTAGATTTTGAAAGGTGGAAAGCTTGACACCGAATTGCAAGTAAAAAAAGGCAATTTAAAGGTCAATTGAACAAGTAAAATCTGATTCAATGGAAAAAAAATATTTGCCAAATTATTAAATCACAATGGTTTATTTTTATCTTATCTCTATATTTCATTAAAAAATATATATCAAGATAATAGAAGCAGCGTCATATAAAATTTAAATTAAATTAAATTTAACAAGAAAAGAAAACAATAACAAGATGAAAATTGATTTAATAATAATAAAAGTAATATTATAAAAAAAAAGTTAATCAACCTTAAACCATGACAGAAGTGATTGTCTTCATTTTTTCACTTCAAACTCAAAGAAAGCTCCGATGGCGTGAAAACAAAAGTAGATATTATTCAATTTTATCGTTGAAAATGTATTTTCAATAAGAAGAAAGCGAAATGAATCACAGAAAAAAAAGTGAAAAAAAACCTGTAACAAGTAAAAAAAAATAATTTCTCTTGATCTAAAACAAACACCAGACAAGTAATACAATAGTCTTGTTTAATAAAATGCAATAAAAGGCAAAAGCATGAATAACAATAAATAAAGTGGCAAAAGGCAATGGTAATATAACACGAAATAATTACCATTAATCCGTCTATTTTATTTTTTTTTATATTAAATTACAATTCATTTAAAAAAAATTTACTATGTTGCAATAAATACAAAAAGTATAATATGAAAAAAAAAATTAATGAAGAGTATCTGCAAATTATCATATTGCATACATGGAAAAAAATAGGAAAAGAAACCGGAAAGAAATGATATTGTAAAAGTGCATTTTTGGAAATTTTCCTTGCTCTATCCGTGCACACTGGCTCCAAAGAGCTCTTTCAGTTTTATCCTCATAGGATTTTTATGGGCGCTGAGTGAAACCTCGAGGCGACTGGATTAGATAGATAGACTGTCAGAAGGGTTTACCACGTATATGACTTTTCATAAGCGCGAAAAATCAGTATAAAATGGTTGATTGGCGTTTTACGTGGTCATTTTCGAAACTAAACATTAAAATAATTAAAAAAATTATGTTAGTTTATTTAATTGCCGTAAAGTTAGTTTAGCGCTATTTTTTCTCTGTTATATACGTAAATTTATCCATATAAGCCACATATTGTAGGGCTCTTTGTGAGTGCCCAATTCTCATCATTCAATCTACCTTCGCATGAAAGAGTGAATCAATCATGCCCTGAGTATGTCATGACTCATACTTGCACCTCCACTTTGACGCTCGGAAGAACTCGTTCGCTGTTGCTACAAGTATACCCATAATTCTCATCTTGCTAAAGAAAATATTCTTCTTCAACTAGATATATAGGAAGCGGTAAATTACTTTTATATCAATCTGGAGTAAGTCTAACGGTTGCGCTCTGCCAGTCCTCAATATATTAAATCTTTTTGATAAGAAACACCGGCAATCACATAAGATATGCATTGCAGTCTCCTGTGTTTTGACTGGGCGACTGGATTGGATGCCAGTATCAATTGTAGATCCCACGTGATTTGACCATAGATAAAAGGCGCTTACTATGGAAGCTTCGGCTAAAGTAGTATGAGCACAATAGTAACATTCGGTGGAGCTTGTTCATATCTAATGTAATCTAACTTGATTATTTAAGACAAACTATCAAAATGTACCTCAAAGAGCATTTTTCCTTTGAAATGAAAGAAATTTTATAATGAAAAGCAAATTTATTTTCAATTGTTTGTTTGTTTTAATTTTAATTTTGATTATGTATCTTCTTTGAATTTCTTAACGATTTACAGATGTTCAAAAACTCTTATAATTTTTTTAATTTAAATTTAAACCCTTAAGAGATAATTGAGTGTCTAATCAGTTTAAAGTTTCAACATGAACCACTTTTAATCTGATTTTAATTGATTATAAAACCTTTCACTCATTCATTCATTCATCAAAATAACACACAATTAAAAAGAAAAAACAAAATTTAAATATAAAGAGCTTTATTTGGCGAAAAAGAAATAAAAAATACAAATAAAATTGTGTAACATTTCTCATATAAGTCGATTTAGTAACATGTAATTATTATTATTTTTGTAACGCCATAGGTTTTTGATCAGAAAATAATGGAGAAAAAACCGCATAAATTAGTCATGGATAACTTAAAAAATTGTAAAATAATTTAAAAGTCGTTGTACTTTTATTTTAATTTAAATTGAATTACTTAAAAAAAATATATATTTAACGATAATTTTTCAATGATAATTAGAATGAAAGCACACATTTGTCCCATTTTACCTCGAAATTTTTATCATAATCACGTTTTAAAGTCAATTTTCAATTTACTTTGTATTGAAAATAAAAAAACACAAGTAACGTGATGATCAGAAATCACAAATTAACACAAAATTATAAATAAACTTAACTGAACGTGACACTATCTGATGAATTTTATCTTTTAATATACATTATTTTTTTTCCTCTACTCATATGAACTTTCTTTTCATATATCTTTCTTACATTAATTCGTTCAATATTGTAATTTCAGAGAAAAAACGAGAGATAAGACAAAAAATATGCGACTTATGTGTGTCATTTCTTTGTTTTTATATCTATCTTAAATTAACTCATTCATGGGAAATATTTTTCCATTTTAAGTGAAAAAATAAAGATCTTTTTTCATATAAAAAGTTGTTTAAACAAAAAAATTAAAAAATTAACAAGTCTCACCATCTAATCTCAATTTACATGAAAAAGTTATAAAAGATAAAATGTATAAAAAAATTGTAAGGAAGCAATTTTTCATCTGTCTGAAAAAAAATACTTAAGTCGGATAAAAAAACAAAGAAATTTATTCAAGTGAGTCATTTTTGAATTATTGTCAATTAAATTTAAATATCCATTCACTTTCGATTCTATCAAAAATTTTAATTTACTTTTTGATTGCTGTTACTTTGTATGATCTTTGTTGAAATTATAATTTCACTATGATTTTCACACAAAGATATTTGTCATTCATTTCATTTCATTTGGTTTTATTACTGCCAAACGTATTTTTGCCTTGCTAAATTAAGTGAATTATGTCATTGATTTATTCGTGTGGTTGTTATTATTAGCATTATTTGGGTTTGTTTCATTTTTTTTAAATGAATTTTAAATTATGAAAGTTTGAAATTATTTATGAAATTTCGAATTTTGATAATAATTTTAATGGAATACACAGAACTGAGTATTGAGCATGAATTCTGAAGGCAGAGTTGATACAAGAGATCCATAAAAACCCCAAAATAATGGAGGCTGAGTTTGGTATACCCACTTATAATCAATAAGAGATCCTGATTTCATTTGTAGCCATGGTCTGGTCAAGAAATAGATTATAGTCAACTCTTTGTATGAAGCGTTCTTAGGTCTGTTTTGACCACATCGATCAATGACAGTCCATACCATCGATGATTGACTGAAAAGGTCCTGGTCCTAAGATCTCCTCATGTGACTTCGGTTACCATCAATTTCTAGCACCTTACTTTCAAATGAACTTTTAAGGATGACACCTTATGTCTATTGAACAGCAAGCGTTTGAGAAAATCGTCAGAGATCAACTAAAATTAAAATACAATCTCGTTGTATGTCTTCAATCGTCTTCTTGGATCACCTTTATCAACAACAAGAAGAATCATGAGGTAAAAAGTGGAAAACATTCATAAAGCTGCCAAAGAAAACGTATATCTCTCCGACAACTTTGAGAGATTGATGATCAGTTACTTATCTAACTAATGACCAAGTATTTCGAAAAACGTAGATGAGAAAAAGTCAATTGATATTAACAAGAATGGAGAACTTGCAATTAGGAAACAGTAAAATCGGCAAAGTAATAGCTGAATTTTCTGAAACTAGAACAGTAAGGAGATATGAAAAATCTCATTTCGTTACGGAGATTGCTTTGGATAAGGAAACAGATTTTGTTGCAAAGCTAGGACACCGGATCACGAAGATTTACGGACTCTTGAGGCTAAAAATTCGTTGAGTCTAGAAGTTTTAGATTTTTATTGAAGCTGCTTGGCCTCCAAACCTCTGAAAAACTTTATTAGGATCAGTTGCATGAGGAACGTGAAACAGATAATGTTTTAAATCTTGGCAAATTATTTCATTATGTTAATTTGGACGAGACACTAATGACATTTGATACAAGACAAGATAAGTGGATTTCTTCACAAAGTGGTCAATTATTGTGAAATTAAACGATATCATTGATAAATATCTCAAAACTGCTTCAAAATAATCAACTGACGTCATTTAAAAATGTTCCCTATCTTATCATATAACACATTAAGAAATATGAGTAATTTTTTCAACTTCTAT
Source organism: Culicoides sonorensis (assembly GCA_900002565.1). Taxonomy (NCBI): domain Eukaryota; kingdom Metazoa; phylum Arthropoda; class Insecta; order Diptera; family Ceratopogonidae; genus Culicoides; species Culicoides sonorensis. The sequence continues at coordinate 309,152 of LN483541.1, forward strand.
TGATAATTTTGATTAAGTAAATATTTTTGAATACCTACATTCAGTTAATGACAATTGTCTTGTTTAGTGATATGCTTAATGTGCTTGATACGTGATAAGAAAATCCATAAATATTTACTTTACTTAGAGTTAACCTTGAATTTATCATTTAACTCTAATTAAGACAATGAATTAAAAATAATCATTTTTTTCAATAGTCATGAAGTTATATTCAAAATACAACAAAAAAAACTTCATTAAAGTACCGCCTCTGTTTCATTTTAAGAGAAATCATGAATTGACCAAGGTATATCAAATTCTACTGGTATTCGAATATCATTTGGTTTACAAAACCCACTTGAACAAATAAAAGTATATACACATTTTTTTTTGTAACAATTAATTGTCTTCATTTAATATTTCAAATCATTTTTATTTAAACATCAAGTTTATTTTTTGATCATTATCGCCATTAGCAATTATTTTACTGTTTGTTCACCTTTAAATAATAAGTTTAAAAAGGTAATTATTGTTACATTTATCGAATTTTTTTCCATAACATTAAAAAACAATAATTTTCACTTTTTTTTGTTGCTGCTTGTTTATATTTTGAATTATGACCCAACTTCGCAATAAGCCAAGTTTTCTATTTATAATTTTTTTTTTGTGTTAAATTTATGATTGATTGTTTATTGGCCAAACATTTCAATCAAATTTTATTGTGAATTTTTTTATTAATTATTATTAAAAATATATTTTATGATAAAAATTTATGATGATTAGATAACTAAAAAAAATGTAAAATAAAATTTGAGTACATTTAAAGTACTGACCGGCTTTTTAAAATCGCTTTTCACAATTATTTTAATGTTACGAGCATTTAAATTTAAAGTACGCTTTACGATTAAGCGCGAAATTAAATTTTAAGTAAGAAGAAACATAACAATTATAGTAATAACATTAAAAAGTTACATGTTCAAACAAAAATTTACATTTAGAAAATACACACAGATATTTTAGGTCAAGTTTTGGCATAAGCTGTATTCAAATTGAGTAAGCTTCTTATTGTTGTATTGTAAAATTTATGATGAGTGATTTGTTGATGTAATGTCGTGAAATTCAAATTATTATATCGTAAATCGGTCATAAACTATTTCTTCAGGTTCAAAAAGTCGTAGAAGACAATAAAGAAGCAATAAAAGTAAAAGTTGATTTTATTTTGGTTTTAGCTTTTAATGACGGATTAAGGGATTAACATAATTTGTTTGAATCCGTTTTGTGTGTTAGTAAAAATTGAATGATTGACATGATTATGGAATTTAATGGTATTTAATATGATTATTTGTCATATGTTTTGAAAGGGGTTTGAATTTTAATTGATTTTTTTTTTTTTTGTTATAATTTAATTCGCACTTTTTTCCCGGTCAAACAGCCATTAAAAAACAGTTTTTTAATTTTATTTGAATTTTTTAGCCGATATTTTGAATCTCATTAAGTTTAGGGGTCTCTTTACCAAACTTGGCAAAGCAATTTTAAAAAAATCACACATTTTAAAGAAAATTCAAATTTAAGTTTAATATCCTATAAATTTCATAATCCAACTTCTTTTTAAATGTCTGGGCAATATCATAAATATTACAATTAATTATTTTTTTTATGCAAAGCCAGCAGACAGAACTAATAATAATAATAAAAGTAATAGATGGCATAACATATAGCATGAAATACAATAACAATATAATGATAGCTTATTAAATAGAAAGGGAAAACAAACAATGAAGTAATTGTGATTCAATTTAAACGTTTATTCATAAATATCATTTTTTTTCCTTCACAATTCCATTGCATCACAATCATTTCAAATATTTGTCTTCTAAAAAAAATGCATTATTGTCTTGAATTAATGTAAATTGAAAATAAAATCAATAAAATTAATATTTGAGATTTGAATGCTTTGATAAAATAAAAAAAAATCAGACAAATTTCAAATAAAATCCTTCAAAAATTTAACATGCTTCAAATTTATTTTAATTTTGAAAGTTTATAAAATATTAAAAATAACCATAAAAATAATCTTTTAAAGGTTATGTCGACCTTTTGTCTCATGTTACAATTTATTGTACTTAACATTAAAATCATGATTTTAATATGAAAATTTGTATTTAATTTTAAATTTACACAGTGAAAAATGATACGATTAAAGATTTGTCAAAAAAAATATGTCTATGTTGCAATTCAAATATAACAAAGAAAAAAAACAACAAAAAAAACAATTCTTGAAAGTGAATTGCAAGTCAGCTTCATCGACAAACTATGAATTAAATGTAAATTTGTTATAATTGAAACCAAAAATTATAATATTTAAACATTTAAGCTTAGAATTGAATTGGAACAAGAGGCGGTTGTTTTATTATTGATATGTTTTTGTTTTTTTTTTGGATTCATGTACAAAAAAATTAAGGTTTATAGTCAAGTCTTTTTTTATTAGCTCATATTATTGCTCTTTTTTATTGCTTTTATTGTTATTTTTTGTAACCCACTAAGAAAATAATTATGAATAACAAAGCAATTTATGTGAAGGAGGAAAAAATGCAAAGAATTGGAACACTTGAGTCATTTCAGCACAGGGACTCAAAATTTCGAAGATTTTGTTCGTGAGTTTAGTGAGTGACACTTTTTCAGTTGAATTTAAGGGTAAATCATGCATGGAGGGAAAGATTAAGCCATTTTTTTTCATTTTCGGACGTAGTGAGCCATCACTCGCTTGCCATGAATTACCCTTAGCTTGAATAAGAAAATTTAGTCTAGAAGTTTTGAATCGAAAAATAATTCAAAGAAAATTTTCAGAAAAATTTAAAACCAGTGAGAGATCAGTGTGAACTAGGACATCAAATGAGAGTGTGATCAATGAATTTCTTTCACCATTTTCGATTTCAAGTGTTACAAGAAATATTTTTTGTATATCATGTGAAAGGTGAAGTCGTTAGCATACTTCTTTGAAGATCTGGTTGAATGATAACAAAGTCGTTGTGCTAGTATACAAATTTTTTTTTTTTTAATAGTGAACCACTTTCGTACTTATAACATTTCAATGTTTGTATTTAAGCAAAGCAGATTAGATTTCAGATGAAAAAAAATCAATCATTTAAAGGACTTTAATTACTCAGGTCACGCAAAGTAAGTTAGATTGGGTTCGTTCTGAAAATGACCTTTAAATTTCATTACAGATAGAAATCGTGACCTTTAATCTCGTTTGATTAAGTAATTTATTTTGAAATGTGACATATTACTGTTATTTGATTGATTTAATTTTTGGTACTGGAATTCCAACGGTTTTTCAAAAACGTCTTAAATGTGAAATGAAAATCAATTTACAAATTTTATTTCATTAAACTACCGAAGAGTGTTCATAAAAATCGCACAATTTCATTACGTTTAAAGCAACGCACAAACCATAACAAGACAAATGTTTTAAGTAATAAAACGTTCATTGATCCGGAGTAAATTGTCACGCGTATTTGATGGTTTTATTTATTGTTATCTTACAAAAGAAATGTGTTGTTAAAAAAAATTCAAAATCACTTAATTACACACTCAACATAAGTGTATAACATCAAAGCCTCTTGTTTCCCACTTGATCTTGAAAAAAATATGAGTTCATATGAATTAAAATGAGAATTATGGATTATTTTTTTTACAAAAATTAAATATAAAAATTCTTTGAAGTAGGTCTTTTAAATTGCAACGAAATTCACTTGCATAACGAAATTCCGCTGCTTTTTATTACAATTTTGCTCATCACGGATGTCAAAAGTTCAACTCCATTTATTTCATTGCTTCTGATTTCATTTAACAGAACTAGTTTTTTTTTTATTATATGAGTTTAATTTTATTGCTTATTCAAGGGGTGATCAGTATCAAAGCTATTCAAATTCCATACAAATTAACGTGAGCGAACGTAGCGCCACCACTTATATACTTATATACAAATATTTTTCTTTTTAAATTTTGCCACCATGGGTTTGGTATTCAAACTTTGGATATCAAAATAAGTTGAGTAAAACACCTACCAAGGATCATTGAAAATTTTGCTTACCTAGGCTCATTTGGATTCATAAGCACTGTGAGTGGCGAAGGCTCGCAAACCACCCGCAATGCTACACGCAAGCTACAGGAGTAGCTGCAATGCTTGTGTCTCTTTTTTCGAAATCTAGATCATAAAATATTATTTTTTGATGAATTTTCTCTTGACCAGTGACGGATTGGCAATACGGGCAATCTAGCAAATTCCAGAAAGGCCGCAGTCGATCGTCTTGTACAAGTTAAATTTAGCGTAAATTTTAAAGAAAATCATACAGAATGCCACTAATAATTTTAAATCCGCCCCTGCTCTAGTCGAGAATAAGCGGAACTGTATAGCTCTATAGATCTCCATACAAGCGTGCAGGCTTTGTTCCGATCAATACTGTAAATTTAAATTCATGTTACTATCCGACCATCCCTTGAACTTAATATCGCAATATTGTTGCACTTTTAACTTGTACTGAATTTTTTTTACATTCACACGAATATTGCTTTTTAACTTTATGCATTAAATGTGGTATAAAGAATATTTGTATTGAATTCCACAACAAAACGGTATTTCATGTTACATTTAAGAACAAAAAAAAATCATTTGTAGTTCATTATTAATTGCAATTATTAAAATAAATAAAAAATAACTCTGTTAATTGAAAAAATATTTTAATAAAAATGAATTCTTGGTTCGGAATTTTGAATTTTCAAACTATTTTAATTTTAATCGATTTTTTTTTTACTTTTAAACAGTTTTTTCAGATTTTTCAATTCAAAGTTTTAAATGCATCAATATTGGATAAAAATTGAAGCAAGACATCATGAGTCAAAATGATGTGGGATCAGTTCCATTCTCGTGGCTACCCGCTTATGGGGAGGCCGTTGAGCAAGCATTATCTGCAAGTAGGAATATGCTGGAAACAATTTTAGAAGAGACATCTGATGACGAGGATTCGAGTGAGATTTGGAATAACAGTGGTGAGTGGGACAGCTCAAATTCCGACAGTGTATCAAATTCTGTGATTGAGGTTGAAGTGAATCAAGGTAAATTATTTTAATTTAAAAGAAAATAACAATTAAATTTCATTTCAATATAATAATAGAAGCAGAAACCTTATCAGAACGAGATTTTATCTGTCCAGCAAAACGACGAAGACAAGATTGTGACATAATTGCTGATACAAATTTTGTGTTTAAACGACCATTGTCGGATGGTGATAAATATCGAGTTGTTGATGCAAATTCATTGCTAGAATCAGAAGATTTTCTACCAAAACGAAATGAACTGAGGTATGAACTTAACTTTAAAGACACATTTTAAATTTAGAAATAAAACTCAGGTGTGTGATATTTTTTAATGCTGATACGTGAACGCGGAACATTCAAACTCTATTTAGGTCAGTTTGAACTGAAATTTCAAATGTAGAGTTTGAAGATAAATTTATTTACTGTTTAAATGTGTACTTAAGTCATAAAACTGTCAGCTGCGATTAATTAGCGTATTGTAAATCATCATTTAAGATCTTAAATTTAACCACACCTTTATTATCTGAACTGAAGATGTGTCACTCAATTATAGTGAGTCTGTAAAATTTATGTTAATAAATAACAGAATATTATATTGAGATTACATGAGTAAGGTCATTGTGCCCCTTTTTGTGCCTGTAATAGAAAGGCTTTGTCAAATGTGGGCATGAATTCAAGAAAAAAACAAAAAAATTGGAACCAGGGACGGGTTTATCAGGGAAAGGGGGGTCAAGGGGGGCTTAAGTATTATAATGTAATAGACGATCATGAATTATCATATAACTCATTTTTGACATGCAAATACCGTAATTTAAGTTTTTTTTTATTAATATCATGATCATAAACAAAAAAAAAACCATAATCATTAAAAAAAATTACGAATCAAGAAATCTCAACGTAAATATTTATGTCTTTCCACTTCGCAGAACTAATTTTATCTAACTTATTATGACTATGATAAAATTTTATCTTTATTTTTATTACAATTCTTGATAATAGAAGTGAATTCAAATAAATAAGACAATTCAAGATCAACAATGCGTGACCTAAGCATTGCTCAAATTATATCAAGTTATAACCAACCACTTATCAAGAGTGACCTACTTCAAATCAGAAAAAACCACTTAAAGTGTTTCAATTTCTGGTTTACGGATTAAAATGAAGCGAAAAAAAATGAAATGAAGTAATTGCAGATCCACCTACGAAGAAAAAAATTTATGCAAACACCTTACTCTGAAATGACATGGAATGGAATGAAATTTAAACAACAAAAAAATCTCATGTCAATATTTTGACTCAATTTAATCACAATTTATTGGCATGTTAAAGGCATGTTTATTGCTGTTCAAAAAAAATAAAAGTGTTTTCGTAGGAGGTTAATCGTTTTTTTCCTTTAACAATGATACAATGTAGCCAATTTTGATCTTATTTTGATTTACTGGGTCAAATTTTATGGTCATTTAATGGCAAAGACTTTTAAAATGAAATTTCATTTAAACCCATTCAAACTACCTTAAAAATTGGAATTTAAATGAAATGACAGTTGAAATAAATTTAATTTCGTAAAATTCAAAAAAAATTAATGAATGAATGAAATTCGCTCATTGACTTTAATCACAAAATTTACGGTTGTCGCGACATTTTACGTGAAAAAAATTATTAAATGGATTAATAAATTATAAATAAAATAATTTATAGATATATAAAATATACTTTTTTAAAAATAGTCAGTCGCTTACATGTAAATATTTGTATGACGGTAAAATTTTCCTTTATTTTGTATTTTTCTTACTTGACAAGTGTATGTCGCCTGACTACAAAAATACACACGGTTTCTAGTAAATCTTTTTTACATTTATATTTTTATCTAGTTTAAAAATAAAAATAATAAATAAATAAAAAAAAGATACATGGCGTAGACATTTAACTGTAAAAATTGTAATAAAGAGACACATTTTTAAAAATAGCATAAAAGTTCAACGTCATAGATGACAATATTTGTTTTGAATTTATATCCGGAATATGTTATTTTTTTCCATTTTTTCGTATATCTTCCTTGTTTTTCCATTAAAAGATAAATTTAGGGTGTTAAGTGTTGAAAGATGGAAATTAATTTACCTTTTCACTTGAAAATGAACTGTTGATTGATTGATTTCATTGAGGAAGTGATGACTTTAAATTAAATTTTGGTTTAAATTAAGAAAATAAGGCAATTTGAGCTTTAATTAAAATCAATCAGATGGCGCTACTAATTTAAAGTTAATTTCGAGCTCATCAGCGTTCACGTAACTCAATTCCATGCTCTTCCAGGATAAAATTATTAGTGTCCAAGTTATTTTAATGAAGTTGAGTAAAATTTTGGGAACTGGAAAACAGTCGAATTAAAATTGGTCATTTAACGCCATCTACATACCAGTCATTTCTGCCATAATCGATCATCGGCCAAATTCGGTTTTAATGCTCCATGATCGGCTTAATGGTCCATAATTGTTCAGATAAGCTATTTTTCACTATTGCTTGCCATGAACTGCGCTATATTGAAATGAGTCACGTTCAAAGCTTTAATTGAAAACTACTAGATGGCGCCACTTAAATAAATTTCAATTGAACTCTACAGCGTTCACAAAACGATTTCATGGCTAATCCAGAACCCGAATTAAGTGCGTAAGTCCACGATTTTAAAGATGTCAATCCCTGAAAAAAAACTCAAAACCTAAAGTTTGTCATTTAACGCCATCTATCAGGAAAAAAATTAATCACATTTTAATTCAAATAAAATTTCATGTTTGGTGGCCATGCTTTTAACATGGAACACCTTATTTGATTACAACAAAAAAAATTTTGGCAATCTTTTCCATAAAATTAATAGTTTTTTTTTATTTCAATTTTAATTGCACATCAAAATCAGAATCAGTATATTAATTATTGACATGCTTTGATTGAAAAATTACTCATAGTCTTTGTTTTGCTATTAGTTGAATCATTCTAAATGAAATTTCATTATTATTCTGCACATTAAGCGGATTAACTCATTAAAGTAGTGTGTCTATAATCAAGAATTTAATGAATTCCAGTTAAGAAAGAATTTTTTGTGAATTTGTTCACTCTACTTACAGATTTTAGACATGGAATGAGAATTAATTTTTATTTGTTTAAAAAATTTGTATTTAAATTTTGATACACAGACGTTTATTTATTTTTTTTTTCTTCATATATTTTTAGATATCGTTTTGATGAAATCGGATTAACACCAGATTTGTATTCAGACACCGATAGTTTGTCTTACAACTCACTAAGTCGATCTTCGTCATTGATTCAATTTGAGTCGTTAGAACGGCAGTTGTTACAGAATGATGGTACTCAACAACAGTCACAACAACAACAGCAAAGTTTTTCCGGTTCCACGCCAATTCTGAGTTCGGAAAGTTCAAATTCAATTTCAAATACAACTCAAAGCAAAGTTTCAAGTGCCTTAAGTGACTTTGAGCGTATGCTATGCAGAAAAAATACGAATAATTTATTGCAGACTGCAAAGTGTGTTGGTGATAATCAGGTATTAAATAGCAATCGTGGTGATGATGACGATGAGGTGGAAGGTGATGTAAATTCAGATAGTTCAGAAAATTCGTATTCAAGTGGGGTAGACGAAAGTAGTACAAATAGTAGTTTTTCCAGTGAAGAAAGTTATTATTTGAATCATAGTAGTGATAAAAATAGCGACGAAGAAAACGAAGAGGAAATAATCGTCAAAAATGGAAATAAGACGCAGGGGTGCGTGAACGGTACAACTCATAATAATGTTAATAGTAATAATGTAATTGCATTCAATCGTCGTTTCTCTAATTCCTCATGTTCTGGCACTCGTAATTTAAATACAAATAGTTGTGTTAGTAAAATCATAGTGAATGGTAACGGAAATAATGTGCGCAATAAAAATTCTGTTGAAAGTCTGAGTGAAGATAGTGGCTTTTGTGATCAGAGTATTACGAATAGTTTGAAACGGGTGAAATCAAAGAGCAATCCCTCATTGAATGTGTCTGATAATCATGGTCAATTCTCTGCAAATCAACCTCTCATTGGATCGTCATCTCATCTAATTGACGATGACATTTGCTACAAGAGTATGGAAGATTTGAGTAGTAATATGGAAACGAGAAATAAAAATATTTATAATAACAACAGGGGAATGAAAACAACAACAAAACTATCAAACTATGTTGAATCGAGAAGACGCACAGATTCTAAAAATAACAACAACAGTCAAAATTCTATAAGTGAGCGACGACAAACGACAACTGCTCAGAGGAAAATTGTCGTTAATAATAATAAAAGTGAAAAAGAGAAAATTAGTAGACAAAATCGAGTCAAGTCATCCAGTTCACCGGAACTACGCTCTCCATTGTCAATTAAAACGAAGAAAAATCAAAATAATTGTCAAATCAACGAAAATTCACAACAAAACTCGGACACAAGCGATTTATTTCAAGTTTCAAGTGTCCCTAATGATTTGAATTTGTGCGGTGAACCGGGATCAATAACCTCAAACAGTTACAATAGTAGTTATAATAAAATTTCATCAGATTCAATTGCGAATCATAATGTCAATTTATTTCATTTAAATTCACCATTGAGTAGCACTCCGTCAGTTCTGCCAATTAATCCTTCATTGACAGCAAGTTACGCGAATTTAACACTCTTGAATTATTCTGATGAACATCCCAATTTAATGGCATCGAATGGGCATTTTAGTGGAGGGAGCTCGCATACAGGCAGCTCCGATTTATTAACGAATCGCAAATATTCATCGAGTGGCGTTGAGTCACCACGAAGTGAATTCAGTTCATTATTAGAGGAAATTACGGCACATTTTGACAGGAATCTGTCGATATTGAATGATCAACAAGATACTTATGAACCGTCAGTGAGGTAAATTTAGAAAAAATTCAGATTAAATCATGAAATTATTTTAAATTTAAATTTCAGAACAATTTATGAGGAGCCTGAGAGTACGCTGAGTCAGCATCCAATACCGGTCGCTCGTCCTAAGAAACAACCACCTTTACCTCCGCCTCGTAAATCATCTAAAAATAAAATCATATCACCTACATTCACATCAATTACGACACAGGCATTACAAAGTATTCACAGTGACAGTCTGCAATCCAAAAATATAAATACTCACCATGATGAAATTGATTATGCACCGCATCAACATCCACCGCCAAGTTATACGGAATATTTACTATCAGCTAAAAACAGCAATGGCGCCATAAGTAAAACATTTGAACAAGATCCAACAAATCTCCGTACTACCTACACCGAGTCCCTAGAACAATGTAATTTCGATTCAAATCAGTGTTCAAGTGTGGATTTAGATGCAATTCGAGCTAACATGGTGTCACCATCCCTCGGTATTAAGGGCAAAGATCTAAGTCGCCAATCACAAATTCATGGACGGGTTTTGGTTCAAAGTACACCAAATTTGAATACAAATCGATCACAATTCAAGGCATATGATATGAATGATAGTCTGGAACATCACAATTCATTGAAAGATGTTACGATGAGCACATTTATGGGTACAAGTAAACAAGGAATTTTGCATCAAACGACTTCAGTTGGAAGTGCAACGGAAACTGGTATAATAAGAAAAAATTTAAATAAAAGACAAATTATTAACATGAAATTTTAATTACAGCTCAAAATACCGGTTCAAAATCAGGGCTATCAAAAGGGGTCAGTTTCTGTCCAATTGTAAGTGAAATCAGCTGGCAGGACACAAATGTGTCAGATGATAGTTTGTCTGGTGCATCATCAAATAGCAGTAACAATGTTTCAGCTTATCCGAAATACAATGTGCAAGATGAGGATGATTTGGATGATGATGAATTGATTGCGCTGGAAAATTACCGAACAAATCAAAATTATGATGATGATGATGAGGATGAAAATGATTCTGCATTTCATCCAGGCACGAAGAGTTGGGTATGTGTTTATTTTGAAGTTTTTTTTATTTTAAATGAAATGTAATTTTGTTTTAACCCTTCATTATTTGGGAATTTTGCTACGAATCAGATATATCCTAAAAATTTCAAGAGATTGCATCCTAAAAATGCATTTTAAACTTAACACTATGACTTGTTACTTGAAAATTTAGAAAATTCTGAGTAAAATTTTCCATCGGCAGCTAAAAAGTGCTAAAAGAGCTACGATTGGCTAGAGTCAAATAAGAATTTTAGCTAATTAAGCAAATATTTGTATAGCGACTTCTTTAAATTTTAGCCAGTAAATAAAACCTCAAGAATTAGCGGCTTCTTCGTACATTTCCTTTGACTTTATACAAAAAAATAATCCCGATTAGTATGTGAAGGGTTAAAATCGTGAATCTTTTTTTCATTTAAAACATAAATAAACAACAAAAATTAATACAAATTTTGTATTCATTAATTTTCCGCGAAATTGACTCATCAACCACGTAATTGAATTATTTTTAACTATTTTTTTTTCTTTTATTATTTAATAATTGCAATTAATAGATCAACGAAGACGAGATGAATGGTAAAAATAATCATTGTGGTGACTTTGGTGAATATCTTCTACCAATTTACAGTGGTAGTGGTGCCGAAAATTTAAAAAATACCTTCACAACTACATTCGTGATCGACAATCTGGATAAACAACAAAATAACAAAACTACGAAGCAAGAAGAACAAAAACAACAACAACATGGTGCTATACGTCATACAAGTGTCGTGCACATACCGATCGTTAATAACAATTCCCATGATCGTATTGAATTATTTACGAGTGAAAGAGACAATCATACAATTAACAATAACGAAAATAACTGTATTAGTAGTGGTAACATAAATGAAATATCGTCCATTCATAAAGACAATGATGATAGTGTTAAAATGTACGCGAACGAGAAAAGATCACAAAATAATAATAATTCTGGTGGTGCTATCGCTTTAAATTCCGATACAATTGGTGCTACTTCTGCAAATGTAATTACAGAAAAAAGTGTTATTAGCCATAGTGTGAATAAAAATATTAAAAATAATAATCAAATGATGAATAACCAAAAAATAAATAAAGCATCATATTTAGATGCGGTATCAAGTGTCAACAATAATAATGGTCATAATAGTGACCAAAAAGTGCAGGTATCGAATTTAATGACAAATAATAAGAATAATAATATTGAGAAAAATTTGAATTTGAATAAGTTTGAAGTGCAAAAATCAAAGAAAAAAGATGGATTTTTGTCCAGAATATCGTCGGGACTTCGATTCTCATTTCGTGGTAAAAAGGGTCAAAAAGCACAAACAGGTAGCAATGCCGTGTACAATTACAATCAATTTGATGGAAATCAACCAATTGTGGGGGATTATGCCAAAAAACAAAATATGAAAGTTACACGTCAAAATAATCAGGATATCGTTTTTATACCACTAAAAGATCCTACAACTGAAAATGTACAATCATTTATTGAACATGAAATTGAAAATGCACATCTTGCATCGTCAGCTGACAATTCGCATAATAACAATAACAACCACATGTTGCATGGAAAGAAACCCCCCATTCCTAGTAAGCCACCACGTCCATTCGTGACTGGTCGGCCACCCATTCACCCAAAATCGGTGCATGCGCAACAACGTGGCACAAGTTTATCACCACCCAGA
>LN483540.1:0-113649 GCA_900002565.1 Culicoides sonorensis
GATGAATGTTTATAAATTAGCAAATAAAATATAAAAAAATGTAAACATGCCATCACTACGCCTGTCTCAAAATTTATTTTTACCTTCATCATATGAATTCATCATTTTTTTTGTTCTATTCTTGTGATACTTTCTATCTTCATTTTATATTTCACCAAAAACGCATTCATGTAGAAGTTGAAAAAAAAATGTTTTTTCACATTATTCTCCATTATCTTTCGTTTACCTTTAAAATAACACGTTAATAAACTTTTCAATCAATAACATGAACATGTCAATGTGGTTTTTATACATTCTTTGTATTCGATCGGCTGTTCATTTTTTTTTTGTACGATCAATCTATTTATAAGTCTATTTTACATCCTTTTGCTACTTCAAAAAATCTATTTTATTTACAGTTACATACAAAAAACGGATATTTTAGCAGATTTGAATGTCTGTTTTGTATTCGCTTTTAAATTAATCGAATAGATTTTTATAAATTTTAGTACTAACAACAAATATTGTGAAAAAGGATCAAAATCTAGGCAACGTTCGATCCAACCAAGATTATTGTAAGCTCAAAAACAATGTTTTACAAATATTATTATCACATTTCAAAGTGACGATGATAATAATTATTATTATTATTAATACAAATACTAAAACAAAACATTTTGTCACATTATTCAATCAACCTTAAATAATACTCAACACGATTTAAATACATTTATTAAATTAATGTTATCTTTATGGTATTGATAAATATTATTGTTGAAATTAAACGTTAATAAATTATGTAAATTGTATCATTCACATCTCATTATTATAGTATTATATTGAAATTGTTCAAAGATTGTTTACTTTTTGTGTGTTAATTTTCTCCTTTGTAAATTATTATCCAGTTAAAGTGCTTGAAAGACTGCCAACAGGTTAAATGTTTTAAATTTAAATAAAGAGATCTTTATCAAATTATAAATTATTCACACCATGCATTTTGAAAAAGTTCACGTGAAAAATTCAAAAAAAAATTACGAACTTATAAAAGAAGAGAAAAACTTTAAATGAAAATTTTTCTTAAAAACCACAAAATTTCATTACAGTTTCCTTGTAAAAACTCTTCTTTCATTATATTTTTTTTACCTTAATTACATCTCCTTCACACTAAACGTCAATATTAATTACTCTCATTTTATAAGTCTTCATATAGTTCATCATTTATTCAACACAAGTATCGAAAAATTTTTGAGCTCGGATAGTAATGTTGAGTGTATTCAATGTCAAGCTTATATGAAGTTTTTACCGTTAGTAAACAAATCTGTACATGTAGAAAAAATAAACAAGGAAATCTTTCAACATAGTTCGATTAAAAATTTCGGTCTTCCTCGTTGCCAAAACATACACCAATGGGAAAACGAATTCTTGCACTAAATATTGTTGGTAAAATTAATTGGGAACGGTCTTGAATGTACCGTACCAAAATACCATGCAGCTTGAACATAAATTTTCTAAGACATGGCGCAGTCAGAAATCTGTCAGTAGTATCTGGACCAGAGTAAAATTATAGGAATGTCTCGCCTGTCAGTGTAGTTGGGTTTGATGGGGAAGCAAATAAGTCTTCCAAACATATTGGATTCAAAGGACGATGTTGATTTTGAACTCTATTTATCGTACGCATAATATCATTCCGTTGCGGTAAGTTCATTATAATTTCATCATTATTTGCAACGATGGAAACTTTATCCCTGAAAATTGATGAAGGCGGTGCATTAGAATGCTCAGATACTTACCTTTTAATGCCGCGTACAACTTCTTGAACTTTGATTTCGACAAAATTTGATTCGTGCAATTCCCTTGTTAAATGGCAATTTATTATCCATTTTGATGTCATCTATTTGAGCGTGATACGAGAAATTTAACTAAAATAAAAAATTAAAATAAAATGTAACCAGGTAAAACTTCACTTAGGTTAACAAAATGTAACGCGGAAGTTGTCACCATTTGAAATTATGTGGCAAATATTTGCGACAAGCTCTTCATACTAATAATGACATTAAAGAAAATATCGTAAATTTAATGTATTTTACTTTTTTTCATTCTATCATAAAAAGTGAGAAAAAAACATAGTCAAGAAAACCTTAATGATAAGGGAAAAAGATCATAAAAATTTTAATGACCCACATTTTATCGAATATCTAAATTGATGATTGTGTTTAAGAAAGGAACAAATTTAAATTCTCACGTGTATTAATTTATGATAAAAGCAAAATTAAGCAAAGTTTTACTAAACATGAGCAGGTGCTCAATAATTCGTGCACTAATTTGAAAATTCATTATTTTTTAAAATACAATTCAAAATTTTACTTCATTGAATTTTAAATTTATTACACATTAAATTGAAACCAAAAACAATATTTCATAATTAATGATCTGAAATTATAGCTCTTTATAAAAAAAATATTTTTTAAAAGTATTTTATTTCGTTTTTCATTCATTTCAGGGTATGGTTTACGAAATATTTGTGTTGGGACACAATTAATTATCATTAAAATCTGTTAAGCTGATTAAATTCGATAATTTACTTTGATCACTGTAACCGTGTTATGTCCAAATTAAAATTATTTAATTGATCGTAAAAGTTTTTTTTATTGTTATTAAATTTTCATTGCTATTCGAGTTATTTTTCATTTTTTAATGTTTCCGAAAAAAAGACACGTTTTAATCCTCATGGGATGTCGTTGAATAAAAAATGTATTTTAACTTTATGCAAAAAAATCACATTTATAAATAGATTTTTTTTCTTTTCAAACTTTTACAGATCCCTTAACCCTTTTTTCCTTATTTAAAAATCCAATTACAATGATATTTATACTAAAAAAAATCGATTTTATCATTAACGCAGATGTTCAAATGCTACAAGACCTTAAATAAACTGTTGCACATATTTTAACAAAGTTATAACATTATGTAAAAATTGGCATGTTTATAGATTGAAATCTATTTTATTCAATTGTGAACATTACTCAAATATATACTTTATAGATCTTTTTTGAGAAAAAAAAAATAAATTCAAATAGATTATGGAGCTACATAAAGCACATTTCACCTTTTACACTATAATAAAAAATGAATTGACTTATTGCCAAACCTTCCATTTTTCATACTTTATTTGGTCTATCAGCAAACACGCAGAGAGACACGCATGTTTCATGTATAAAAGTAACGTGATATGATATTTTTCGAATAAAGTCTTCTTTTATATTTCAGTCATGTATCAATTTCTACAAATATGTTCCTTACTTTATGTAATACATTGAATTGGATAAAAGCACAAAAGAAGATTATTCATCATTATTTGTGACTTTCAGTTTTAGGCTTAAACAATTTTTATTGAATTGTTGCTTTGACATTGTATCTCTATTATGTTTTATTTTATTTTTCATCTATTTTAGGAGGAAAATCAGGATTTTAGTGATAAAGTGTTTACAGAATAGCATTTTAATGAAACTAGGTAAAATACGAAAAAACTTAAATTAATCACACTATGACTTGAGACAAATCAGATTTCAGCCTCTAAAAATCCAGAAAACAGAAAATCTTAGTTAGTCTCAAAGCTATTTTACATTTTAGCTGCAATTAGCCATGGTTTATATCTGAAACATCTAAACAAAATAAGTCTTGCAAATGAAGTTTCGGAATCTGTATCGACCAAAACAGGGCTTCGGCAAGGTGATGCACTGTCAACTCTGTTATGTAACATGGCGTTAAAAGGTGCAATGAGACGTGCTGGCATTCAAACATCTCGAACACTTGCAAAACAATTGACACAGATTAGGAATTAGGAAACCTGGCCACTGACCAAGAGCGATGAACAGCGGCTACTGTCATTTGAACGAAAGGTACTGCGTACTATCATTTTTGCCAACGTGAAGGTGAGAGATGGAGAAGTATGTATAACTTCGAGCTAGAGGAGTTGTGTGCGAAACTAAACATAGTTGTAACTGTAACAGTCGACAGACTTCAATTAGCAAGCCATTTGCCACGAATAGACCTCGACCGAGCCATACCTGCGCTTTTCCGAAACGATTCTGAGGGCCTCCTCAAATGAAGGTGTAATGATGGTATCCAACAAAACCTGTGAACATTACGGGTGCATAACTGGAAACAGCAAGTGTAAGATAGAGAATCTTGGAAAGACATTTTTCAACCGGCCCAGTCTAAAAATATGGACGTAGCGCCGGAGAAGTAAGTAATTGATCAATTTTGTTAGAACAATTCAATGTAAATTCACGGAAGCAACAGATGAGTTGGCTTACAAAATCGCTCAATTTTAAATTTGATGGTTTATTTTCATTGAAAACAACTGACCCATTTATTTGCTTCCACTTTTTCTTACAGATAAATAAAATGCATTAAATGAAACTGTTCAAATAAATTTAACACTGTTCTTCGTATCATTATTATTAGCTACAATTATCTTGCAGCGTGTTAAACATTTTTAATGGTACTTAAATGCATGAATAGAAAAGACGAAGATAAGTAGAACAGATGAATGCTAAATGTGATAATTGCTATTCCAAAGAAATGGTTGCACACACCCACACATACATACATATTTTCATCCATTCTACAATTCTCGCTAACATTCAGACGAATAAATATAAAGTTTAAAATTGTTGAAATCCAATTAATTTGTGACCGTAAGCGATCTGTAAAGCTATGTTATCAATAAAAGCGAATTGTCTTATGAATTTCAAATTCAACTTTAAACAATACACTCAAATGAAGGGTGAATTTTATATTTTAGTGTTATACTTTATGATAATTATTTCAACAGAAAATGATAATTTACTCAATGTTAACTTTGTTTAAAAACCACAAAACTCCTAACATAACTATAAAATACTGAAAACTAAAATACCAGAATAAAACTTAGTTATATCCTACTTCAATTTAATTAAACTTTCTCATTAGTAATTTTTTTTTTTATACAAATAAACTTCGCAACACACCACTTACACAAATATTTGAAGTAAAATGCACACACACACATACTTGCACTTCACCTACGGCATATTTAATTTTACAATCGTAATTAAATGCATTTAAAAATCTCATGAATGAATATATTTTCTTTGACTTATCAAATTAAATGCCTTTAAGGTATCTGATTGTTAATTAAAGTTATAGGGCATTAAAATGGATTCATATTATTTGTCGTCTAGTCAAGAAATAGCTTTAAAAAAGTCACTTATTGTTTTTGTGGCACTTTAATTGATATACTGATATATTAATCGAAGTATAGGATTATTTAAAACTCATTAGTTTTCAGCTAAGGCTCAGGGATTGGGCTCCAGAGCCTGCAGAGCTTGAACTCGGTCAAAACCTCAAAATGGCCGGTTCTTCCTGTAAATTTAAAATGGTAGATTATTATAAAAATTCAAATTAGCGGATTTTTCAAAATTTTTAAATTGAAAATTCCAAATGACGGACTTATCAAATATTTTTTGCCTCTATCATTGTTGATTTTTTTTTAAATTTTGAATTTAAATCTTGAACAAATAAATAGTTTAAAAAAATTGTGTTAAAATTTAAATATTCATCAGATGAAAATAGATTCAAACAAAAGAGTTTCAGTTGTTTACATGTCAATATTCAAATATTTTGTTAAAATATGAATGGAATTTGCATAAGATTGCTTTTGTTTTGAGTCGCTTTGAATTGAATTTTCTAAACATTTTACAGAAATAAAGTGAATCATCAAAGAATTTATATCCAAATATTTATTTTGTTTTCTGGTGAATTGTAAAGAATTTCACTTATTCATTGTGATTAAACTTTATTTTTTATTTGCTGCAGAATTTTATTAAAACAACACACACCAGTTAATTGCTTCTATATTCTTTTCGTACCACAATCGATAAACACAAATGCGTGCATTCTTTTAATTCTGACATACACAATGCCAAATGATAGAAGTAAATTCAAGAACTGCACTGATCAAATGACATACATTTTCAAAAAAAAAACATAAAACCAGAAAAAAATTGTAATCTAAGCATATCATGAATTTTTTTCCTTTTATCAAACAAAACCAAAATACATCGAATAGACAGTTTGTTAGTTGAAAATGTAAATATTATTTCTGTTGAATAATTCACAAGTTTTCATTCTTTTCAATGTTAAATCGTATTTTTTCAGAATTTTATTATGGTCGTCGGATGTTAATACATGGTGCTACAACTAGTTGCATATATGTGTAAATGAAAAAGTTCTCACAGTACACTTTGAGTCAACAAAACATTAGTACTGTAGCAAATAGTCATGAATCAAGTATGCATAAAACATCAAGTGGAAAACACTTATTTGTTAAGCCATTTAAACTTCAATTGCATAAGAATTTCTTTTGATATACATGTATTCGACATGATTTTTTTACATTGATAGTCATCACTTAAAAAGTAAAACCACTTACAATACTTGGTACTTCATATCAGTTGTAGAGAAATATTTTTCTTTTATATGCTGAAACACGACATCCATTTATAATGCACAATATTATCGTTTTTTTTTTGCTAACGTTAATTATTTGGTGACATTTAATTGTTGACCTCTTATTATTTAACACTTATGTTAGGTTCTTCAAGGACACCACCAAAGTTTTAATCAGTTTTATTGTGATCTGATATTGCGTGAACTTAAGCTTCAGATACCCCAGATGAAATTTTTTTGGAGGTGACTGAATAGAGCTTAAGATCAAATTAAAAATGGTAATTTTTATGCAATGGTGACAGTGAGAAAAGTTTGTAATAGCAATCCTTAAAATCTTATTCTGAATCTACTTTAAATTTTTTGTGAAAGACATAAAAATGCTAATTTTATCTATTAGAATTGCAAACAGAAAAAGTACTTTAAAAGGTATAGTTTTTGTTTAAAAAATAACATAAACTGCAAGAAACCTGAGAAAATTTTATTCAAATAAAATGCAATGACAAAGAAAAATAATATTCAAACAAAAGTCAAGTACACCTGCGGGGCATTTATTTCGAAATCCTAAAAGTAATCTTTTATTTTTACATTCGACATCCAAGATGATAAGAACAAAGAAGACGTGTAGAGATTTGGACATCTTTATGAACAAAGAAGGTAAGATAATAAAATTTTAAAATTATTCTTTTTTCAAATTATGATTGACATAAATTTTATATCAGCACTTAACCCATGGATGACTTACTTACATAGTTGGTTATACAACCATTTACTTAGCTAAAGCCTGTTGAAGGATCTGCTTCCAGTGCTCTCTATCTTGCACTGCCTGTTGCCAGTTTTGCACTCTTAATATCCTCAGATCCAAATGGACGTTGTCCATCCACCTTGCTTAAGGTCGCCCAACACCCCGAAGGTCATCTGGTTCATGTTGAAATAGGGTTGCTAAGGCTTGGTTAGACTCCATTCGTGATAAATGCCCGGCCCATCTTATTCTGTTTACCTTTGCGATTGCTACAATGTTTGGTTCACCATATTCACATTCTAGTTCAAAGTTGTATCTACGCTTCCATCATTCATTCAAAGAAGAAAATCAAATAAGAACTTTTTCCTAATTCAATTCAATTCAGTCTCTTTTTGAACTACGAAAATAACGTGGTATGACATTTCAATTGCAATTCAATCAAGAAAAGTAATTTAATGAAAAATACCTCATAAAAGGATTGCTCTTCAATAAGTTTATAACCACAAAAAAAAGTTATATGAAAGAAGATTTTTTCGTTTTTTTTCTTCATTTAATGAAAGAAAATCAGTCATTGAATTTCAATGTAATTTTAATCGATATTTATTTGACAGTATAATTTTTTTCAATTTTCACATTCTTAACACAGGTAATAAAACTGAAAATTTGAAAGGAAAATTCTTCGAAACATATCAATGAGTGAACTTGATTGTAAAATTCTAACTAAACCTTTACACAAAAATAAAACCATAAATTTTTTTATGTCTTTGATCGTTAATATTTGATTGGAGTTTTACAGTGTTGGTTGTTTTTCATATGAAATTAAAGTGTTTTATACTGTTGTTTTAAAATTAGCAAAATTGACTTTTTTTTATTGGCAACTTTAATGGCAATTTCATATTCAATAAAGTTAATTGACTATACAATTTTTTACAACAATTTTTTAAAATAATTTTTCCAATTAAAATATAATATAAAAAAAATTAAAGCTTAACATTTCTCACTTTCCATAACAAATAGCTTATTGTTTAAAGAACAATAAAATAAAATGGTTCGGTTTCAATCAAATCAAGTTAAAACCAGCTGTAAAAATTTTGTTTTTAAGTTTTTGTTTGATAAAACAACATTTAAAACAAAAGAAAAGTTCAACCCCAATTCAAGAATAGGTCTGTAAATTTAAATGATTGCTTAAAACAAAAACTGTTCAAGAAGAAAATTGAACATTGATTTTAATTGTAAACAGATTTGTTTCTGCATAATTGAATTTTCCAAATTATCCTTTACTCTACTTTCAATAATATTTAATTATTATTTTATTCAGATACAGAATAAAAAAGTAAAAATATTGAGAGGGTAACTTTGTCAAGTGTAGACATCTGTTTTCAATAAGAGAAAAAAAAGAAAATTAAAATGTTAATAAAAAGAAAAAGGAAAAAACAGCAAAGTTGTTAACTAAGTATAAAAGTGATTTGATTTTCTTTGAACAAATCTTAATTTACTTTTATACACACTTTTAAGCATTCGATTACTCCTTTAGATTTTAAATTTAAATTAAATGAAGTTGTTTATAAAAGGAACCTTTAACAATTGACTTATTATAAATTACAAAAAAACGAGCAAGTTTTTGAATATTCGTTTTTAAAGCTAGGGTTAATTTTTTTTGCTGTTCATGATTTTGGACGCTTTACTTTTTCGTCTGAAACAATAGAATCTTATTTGGATTTCGTGGAACTTAAATTGAAAACACCTAAAACATTTTTAAACCGTTTTTAATTTTTTTACAAAATAGAACTCAAAAACCAATTGTTAAAGTCGTCTTGTTCAAATAAATCACTCACTTTGTTCTGCAAAGTTGTTGCTCGTAATACAAGCTACATTTTAATAATTTGCAAATTTTGCCAATGACTAAGAATCCCCAAAATGTTAATCAAGTTAATTAATGACATGGATTTTCAAAAACACTGTTTAAATCATGTGAACAATTCAGTTTCCATTTGGGACCAAGTAGTGAACATATAAGTAGATCATGCCAACATTTTAAAGGAAAACAATGAAAAAAAATTATCAGTCATTGAAAACAGTAGACATGAAATTAATTTGACTACATTAAAGAAAAGCTGGGCGAGAAAATCTGTTAAACGCATTTGATATTCCAATGATCAAAAAAAGTTCGTCCAAGATTGTTTCAATGTCAGTCTTAAAACAGGTAAACAATCAATTTTTTTATTTTTCAGTCAGTTTATTTATTTTAGGAAATCATATGACGTCCGAGGCAATATATTCTAAAATGCGAAATGACTTTCCAAACGACTTGCTAGAAGTCAACCAATAAAAAGTTATTTGGGCAGACTGGGGCGTAGAAATTTAAAAGTTGCTGAAGAAGAGAATGAAGAGGAAGATTAAGAAGCCCTAAAAATTTATCTATAGATCTCTTATTCGAAGTTGAATATTTTTTTTTTCATATTATACATGATTCAGAAACCTCAAAAGCCGTACTTTTCAGATTTTGTCAGATTTTTTGAAAATTAAAATCGGTGGCAAAAGTTAGGCTCTTTATTTCCACTTTTTTGCATTTACCACCATAAATTTGTGTTCTTGGGGTTAATAAACGCAGAATTTTGATGCCAAAATTCTGTGAAAAATGTTTGACATCATTGGCTTCAAATGCTCGTAGACAGCTAACTACTGATTTCCCACTAGTATATGGTTGAGAATGTTATACTTTTTATCCAAAACCTCTGTAAATTCTTACCTTTGGTTGTATGACTTGCAGCCTCTGAAATATGCTTTGACATCTTCAAAAAAGTTAATAATATATTTTCAACATAATCTTATTTACCCCAATTGCTCTACTAATTGTTAAATCACAAGATAATACGGAAAATTTTCTATGACCAGATAATTTCGATTATAATGAAACATAAAAATAACATTGATCATGATGATGATGCTTCACATAAATGAACAAAGACAATAAATAAATGATTATTCTCTCGTCATGTTTAAACGCTTCGTCATGCCAATTTGATTTGATTCGAATTTGATTCAGCAGAAAATAATCATAACATATGAAAACGTTCTGCAAATTGTTTTTCTTCTGGGAATTTGTACATATTTTAACTGAATATTATTATACTGACGTTTAATGTTTTGTTAAAACTATATCTCAAGAGGAGAAAATTTATGAAAATTATCATAAAATTACAACATAAAATATTTTAATATACATTAATGTAAAATAAATTTTCATTCAACAATTTCTTTCAGCTACAGAAAAATTTTAAAATGCAAAAAAAAAACTTTGGGAAATATTAAGACTTTTAAAAGTAGTTTGTGAGTTTGAGCTCATACTTTTTAATATAACACTAGTTTAAGTTAAAGTTCAAAAATGAATTTTAATCAAATTCAGATAAAATTTGCATTTAAAAATTTGTTGTGAAATGTAAAAAAAATGATAATCCAATAAAGTTTCGTTAAAGTTATAAATAATATATTTTTTTATGTTGTAGTTTTATTTTTAAACTATAAATAAAATAAAATAATACTTTACTTTTGTACGTTCTTTGTACGGCAAATCTTTTAAAAAGAAGGGAAGGAAAAAAAATTGGTTCATCTGAAGTAAAAATTAGTGAATAAAATTTTTAAGGTATCTTATCATTCAAATTCTCCTTTTCCTTTGATACATTTTATTTTTAGCAAAACCGTTTCATATTTTAAATACAACAAATCACTTGCTTAAAACAAAGAAAATAAGTAGTTCACATTTTCTGTTCTTGAACAATTGATTTAATTATAAAAGGATAGATCTTAAATTTCAGGAACAAAAGAACATTTAAGAAAAATAAAAATAATGTCAGTTTTTAGTGCATTTCTCGTTGGAGATTGAAAATATTGCGGACACTCAAGGCGTCTGTTGTCTGTTTGACAAATGCCAGAAAGACCACAGTTGATCCTCTTGTAAAAGTTAAGTTTAGCGCAAATTTTAAAGAAAATCATACAGAATGTCAGGGCTGTTAGTAATTTTCAATCCGCCCCTGCCTACGGAATAGGAAAATATATGAAAACGTCCTCTTTTAATTCCAAAGAATTTTTAATGAAATCTTTTAGCCACATAATCAAGCAAATAAAATCATTGGATTTGAATTCAATCACTGAAAAAGCACTCGTGTATTTTCATTTACACTCACGTTTTACAATTTTTTTCACATTAAATCATTTAATCCGCTTAACTACGACCTTTTAAACATACGCTCATGTTATATGACCTTTATTCATCAAACTAAAATATTATTTTAAGAAAAGTCTTTTAAAAGCTTTCTTTTATGAATAGCAAATCATGGTTTAACAGTGGAAAAAAATCCATTGTAAATTTAAAAAGATTGCACTTCTTCTCATGGAAAAAAAGAAGAATAATTACATTGACAATTTCCCATTATTCTTATTTGAACGGAAGCCATTTTCATTGTTTTATTTGTATTATATTTTTTTTCCAGTTGAATTAGTAATCATTTTTCTGTTAAATATTTACCTTGTTACACTTCAAACATAATGTTGGAACTAAATTGACACATAAATTATCATTATTTCATTAAAGTAATTACGCATAACATGTAGCGTTAAATTACATTTAGTCTTAGTATGGGAATGCATGCGTAAAATAAATTATTACAAGAAATTAATTTCAACATTTATTTGCAAATAAAATATATATTTATATGGAAATCTTGAAATAAAAGACAAGCAACAACATAAAAAACAGAATTAATATACTAATTTGCAAATTAGAATATATAATAATAAAAAAAGGTATAAAAGAGCACAAAGGTGAAAATTCATATGAGACTAAATGGATTTAGGTTCATGTAAAGTTCATACAAAAGTTAAGGGTTACTTTGATATATCACACAAAAAGACAACAAAATGTAATAAAATATAAATGTATATAAAAAATACAGTAAGAGAGAAATTTAATCTTTTAAGCATCCTTTGATTATCACGTTTTCTTCCGTTTTCTTGTTATATTTACATTTATTTTTTAGCTCCTTCATTAATAGTGTAATTTAATTGAGTATGCTAAACTAAGAGCTAGAATCAAGGTAAATTTAACATTATTTGTATTAAATTCAAGCTTAATTAATTAAAGAAACAGATTAATGATATGTAAATTAAATAAATAATTTGTTTAAATTATTTAACATTGAATCGAGTAATGAAATGTAGCTTTTATGAAAACATGTAGAACGGAATATGGAAGATTTATTCGCCAGACCATTATCTACAACTTTAGTACGTATACGAATCCGGCAAAAAAAGCTGAACTTTGAAGAATTTATAAAGCACCTGGAGACTTTAAATGCTGAACTATCCCTTGATGGTGCTTTTCAGCTTTGAGATTATGCCGAAAAAAAACAATAACCTGGTAATTTTGGGGTCAAAAACCACACTTTACAATGGGTCGAGCAACGCCAAGGAAAAGTTTTCTATGATATTGAGGAGATCAGCTTCCGTTGGGACGGGCTAGAGAAAAATAAACGATCAAACCTATCCTGTAAAGTTAAATTGAAATGGCTTACATCTCTTGGGGATTCCTCAATTTAAACCGAGGTGACCACAAAAGGACTCTTTGAGTCCGCGGTTGTGCCCGTGGAAACTTTACCGAACGTTACCTAAATTTTGTAGACATTCGTTAAGTTTAGTACTTTCAATAACTGTCGATAATATTTTCGTAGTTTCGTTGAGTTTTGTAGATTTAGATAATTTTTTATCGCGTATATACCGGAAACCCAGAATTTTATCAGATAATAAAATTTATAATAAATGTCATTAAATCGGACACTCTTTTGTTAAAATAGTCACATCCTTTTAATAAAAAAATACACTTTTTTTTCAATTTTCCTTTTCAATAAGACTCCTTACGGAATTCACTCTTTCAATTAAACTAACGAGAAATTCATTCATTCTTATATTTTTTTTAGCTATGAATTAAAACGAATCATTAATATTATAGCATTTTCGTATTCATTTTCATTCATACTTTAACATTGTTTGGTTTTATTTTTTGTTTTGTTTATATAAATAATAAATGTATGAAATCCATATAAAACAATCAAAATGTGACATATACGTGCGTGGTTGGTACAAAAATATAAAAATAGATTTTTTTTTCACTGTCACGCAACTCCCATTTGGCATTTTGTGGTGTGATAATGAAAAAAATATGAGTATAAAGGCACACGTCTCAGACCAAAGGAAATAAAAATAATAATTTTCCACCTGAATGTAATTATAAAGGTATTTTCTTTCTTTTTTTCTTTTAACATTTGTCGACAAACCTCGTTTTACTTCCATTCATTATAATTTTTTTTTTTGACTTGTATTGTTATCATTTACATAGAAATTTAAATGAGTTTCATTTAAAATAAAAAGGAAATATAACCAAATGGATTATCTTCATTAGAATTGTTTTGTATATTTTACCAAATTATTTAAGACAAAAGGTTAAGATGTGACTCAAGAGGTTTTACTATTTCTTGTTATCAATTCAAAAAATCTATTCAATGTAATTTTCAATTAAATGAAAATGTTTCGCGTTTTCTGTTATGAAAAAGTTTACTGTGCTCTGATATGAATTTTATTATCTCCATTACCCATGAAGCCAATCAAGGAGTTCAAATTCTGTCAAATTCAACGATATCAAGGTCCATTGATTTTCAGAATATTAATTCGATATAAATTTAATAAGACTAATGGAAACGCCTGGTTGTTTACTCAATAGCCTGTAAAATTATATCTTTAATTCACTTATTCTTTTAGTAATAAATTAAGAATGGAAATAAATGTTGCAGAAAATTACATATTATTCGAGAGAAAATTTTCCCAAGGATTAATATGCCTGGATTAGAGTTTTAGTTGTTTTCTATTATTCATTTATTTATACCATTCTAATATAATACAATATTAAAGTGCTAGCAGTCAAGATCAAAATTATATGTTTATTGTGGTGTCAGACATGTTATTGCTCTTGACAATTAATTAATTGAATCAAATGAATGGTTGTATGTTCCCTCTGAAATTCAATTTGGATAAATTGCATTATGGGTGTTATTTGAAAATAAATAAAATGGCTATAACATTTTTAGTAAAACATGGAGAACTTACATAAAGTATGAAACGATATTTGCTGAAAAATCAGCATCTTCTTATCAAAAATCAATTACAGTGAAGTTTCCATATAGTGGAAAAATAATTTCTATGTAAATACTCTATATAGTAAAAGTATCTTTCCAGTATCTATTGGAACTGTACACTATCAACTCAAAACCAGTGGGGCTCAGAGGAAGACCAGTAGAAAAGGGTATTCTCACTGGTAATCGACTGGTTTTGGGGTTGAGAGTGTAGATCGATAGAAACTGACCTTTCGTTATTAGAGTCATACGTACAGCTTATTTTTCACTATATAGAGACTTGACTGTATAATGTTGTATTAAAAAAGCACCAAAATTTTCATTACCAAATACTTAATTTTTTATTACCAGCCAATTAAATTCACAATATGTCGTTAGGCGTAATTCCATTTTGGTTGATCAGATTTTCAATTTGTGGCTTTATTTGCTATTGTATAATTTTTTCTTTCAACATTATTTCATTCAATTAAAAATAATCATTTTTTCTTGTTATCGCTTTGTTATTTTTTTTTATTAATTTTCAATACAACTTTATACTACCAAGAAAACTTTTAAAAAATATTTTTTGTTTAGATGAAAAAGTTTTAATAGGTTTTTATTTACTTATTTTTTTCATATTTTAACTTTTGATTTCTCTCCCTCAAAAAAAAAATTTACTCTAAAGTTAACAGATATTTATTAAATTAATCAAGATATTGAATGAAATATTCTGTAATTTCTCCTTCGTAGCTCAGATTATTAAATTTGTTGTCAAATATTCTTCAAATAAATTTTTTAAATCTATCTTATGTTATTCATAATTTCTAATTATACACATTCAACAATGAATAAAATAAAAAAATGTTGTCAATTATACCACAAAAAGCATCATTTAAAGCCTTTTTATCGTTTTAATGTGTGTTATAAAATGTTATTGTTTTGTTTAATTTGATTCTTCTTTGTACAATTATTTAGTGTTTATTGTGTGATTACAGTCATTAAAGTTATTGCAATCCTCATTTTGGTTAATTTTGTATTAGCGACCAAAATAGATAAAATTAATACTTAACACGGCCGTTAAAAAAACAAATAAAAATTGTAAAACTTTTAAGAAGCGGGAATTTTCTATAGCTTTTAATTTTTGTTTTTTTATTGCTTATTAGGTACGCTTTAAAAGTTTCCCAAACTATTTTTATATATTCGAATCAAAATCCTGGGAGTCAAATATTTGCAGCCCTTGACGAGAAACCGTTGGAAAAATATAAATTAGTAAAAAAATCATTTTTTCATAAGTTTTAGGCAAAAGTAACCTGAAGTAAAGTTGAAGGGAATTTTTCAAGCTGCAACTTTGCTGAACTGACCAAGTCGATATTTTTAAGATTTTATGATTTTTTTACTCCAAAACCGAAAAATCAACCCCAAATTGTGTATTAGTGTATTTGAAGCATCTGTACAACTTTTTTTTTAGGTCACTTTTACTTAAAACTTATGAAAATATGATTTTTTGTCTCATATTCCGTCATAAATATCCGTTGCAATATCCCGTCGCCAATATTTTCAGTGTTCAGCTTCAGTAAGGCATTAATATTTTTTTTGTTGCACAAAATTTTCAATATAAAAACTCCAAACATCAAGAATATAAATTACAAAACAGTAATTTTTAAAATATTTCATATATATTTCAAACTTATTTATCTTTCATCGTTTACCAGGAAATTACATTTTAATGGTTTATTGAGAGATGTTTTACATTAGCACAAAAAAAAAACAGGGTTATACAACAACAACAACAATTATAATAATATTTTTATGCTCACAGAACGGTACACATGAAAGATAAATTGTGATGGCTAAAAATTAATTGAAAACGATTTTTCTCCACTTAACAACTTAATATTTTATGAATGTGAAAGGGCGTTGTATTTGCAATATGTATTTAAACGAAGCAAATTTTAGTATTGGATGAAAATAAAATCATCATTTTTTGCTCATATTTTGATAGTTAGATGTGAATTTGCCATAAGCATACACTAATCTAACTATGACATAAATCACTTGTTCCTTATTGACCTTCGGTAGTGTGTGCTAACAACACAGACTAAAATTGTAAAACAGCGGGATTAATGATGATTGATGCAGATTTTTTTCCTGATAAAAATAACGTCAAAAGTTAATAATAAATCACAGAAAATATTATAAAATGAAAAATAAAATGAAAATAAATTGAAGTGTAATAAATTATTATTAAATCATTAATTTAATTCAAAAGTTTTATGTTTTCATTCAATTTCTTTAATAATATGCTCCAAAGTTTTTTCCATAAAAAATGTAAACTGTCACAAAATAAAATCAGACAGCAATTTCAGAGAAAAACAGAGTCTTAACATAAAAAATATATCAATCTGTTTATCAATATTAATTCCTGTTTATACTAATTAATGGTTCGCAGTTTAAGTATAAAAACATTTTATTGATTTAAGCTTAGCAGTTCGAGCAAAAATAAATGTTTAATGTAATGGGACTGTGTTCAATTTTAGCCAATATTGTGATATTTCAATGTGAGAAAAAAAATTTATTTTTATAATTGTAACCATAATTAATTAGCAGGATTATTGCTGTCATTTTGGGAGATTTTGGAATAAAATGGATCAAATTAATAATGCGTATAAAATGAAAATGGTAAAATTTGTAAAAATGCTAAGTTGGCTTCTGAAACTTAAGTTTGACAAATTTGAAATCAAAAACTTGAAATTTAAAAATGATTAACTCAATCTGAACACTTGATTGAAGTTGTTAACAACCTTCCCAACGACCTTGGCAGCCTCGGGAAGGGGTTCGTGATGTCACCTACGGCTTTTACCCTGACTTTTAATTTTTTTGATTTTTTTCAACTTTTTTCTCGGTGTAAATCACAAAATCAACTCTAAGCGCCCTCTTAAGGGACGAATCGAAA
Organism: Culicoides sonorensis; assembly: GCA_900002565.1. Lineage (NCBI taxonomy): Eukaryota > Metazoa > Arthropoda > Insecta > Diptera > Ceratopogonidae > Culicoides > Culicoides sonorensis. Next base: position 17,324 of record LN483540.1, read on the forward strand.
ACCCCGATACAAGTGTCTATATTTTTTGATTCTCTAGTGAACTGCATACTCATCAAGGAAATTCTACAAACTTAATTTAATTGAAAAAATTGATGGTTAAAATCGTTGATGACACCTGGAACGTATCGGCGGGCCCCAGGGGCGAAAATCCCCTCCCCGAGGCCGCCAAGATCGTTGATGAGATCATTGATAGCTTCAGTCTTGTAATCTCAACTCAATTAATGTGTAAGTCTAGTTAAATAGTAATTTAAGTTAATCCGAATCATTCCAGCCCAATAAATTATTATCATTATTGTTATTATTTGAAACATTAATTTATAACCGCAACATATCCACATTAAATGTTTATGACAGATTTACTACCATGTATTCAAGTAATTTTTAACTTAATGATGGTGCTTTATTAGCTTAACTTTAATTTTCTAGATTTTCATCATAAAAATATACCACAATAAAAAAAATTTAATAATTCCAATCTTTTATTAACGAAATTTCCATCGATTTGAAAATAAATGCGTGTTGTCGCCATTCTGCTGTCTGTGTACGTTAATATGCAAGCTAAGCAAATCATAAAATTTTTCAACAAGGGATAAAATTTTCGACTGTGTATGATTTTGGAAGCTCAACTTAATTTGAACATTTTTTGGATGATTTCTCAATATTTTTGTATAAAAACCCAAAAAGTGGTCCATGAAAACATTGTAACATATATTATGGGCAACAACTTTGCGGAACAAAGTGATTGATTTATTTGAACCAAACTACCATTAAATTTATATTTTAATTTCCATTTTATTAAAAAATTTCAAAATGGTTTAAAAACTTCAAAAATCGAAAAAAAATGAATTTTTCGATTGGTTTTTTCAATTTAAGATCCACAATAGCCAGCTGTTTCAGACGAAAAAAATCGCATCCAAAATCATGTCACATTAAAAAAAGTTAACCCGAAAAAAATCTTAAATAAATTTGACTTTTTGAAAATGTGATCAAACTTTTTGTTCACCAATACTTTCAACATTGTACATTTTAGTTTGTTTTTGGCATACTCTGTTCAATTTACTAAAAATAGAAACCTTTTCTCACCTTTTTTTTATTAAAAAAAAAGCAAAAGCTATCATTTGTCACCTTAAGCTGCTATAAATCCATTATTTGTCAGTAATTTTTATTGAAATGAAATCAAAACATGTTTTTATTCTTTTTTTTTCTAAGAAAATGAGAAAAAGTTCACTATACACGGATCAGATAGACAGAGGTGACTCGAAAGGTAAAAGCAGCTCACATATTGTAAAACCAAAACGTTTTCATTAACGATTTTAATTGAAACTATTCAAGCAACAAGTTATTTTCAATGTGCAATGCAGAATACTTCATATTCGGCATAGTACCAGAAAAGGCAAAAAAACTTTTAAAAAAATTTAAATTTTAATCAAATTAAACGTGATAAGAAAACAATTTATAATTAAGAATGAGGTTCAAACGATTTTTTCTTATTCTTGGTTAATGCAAAATAAGGGGATAAAAAATTTGAGTGCTTCTATACGACTTATTTCCTTGTACGAATCAGAATGTAAAGCATTAACAGGAATAAAAGAATTTTGGCGCGTGTATCACAAAAAAATTAAGTTAAGAAAAAAACTTATAATAATCAGGGTTTGTTATCCATAATCATTATAATAAAAATTATGTGAGTTCGTTCCGTAATGTTAAAAAATTCTACATTCAAATGAGAGTATGAGCGAAATTTTCCAATACTCTCTTTCTCTTAACATTCAACTGTGATATGAAATAATTTTACATTCCTTGTATACTTTTTTTTCCTACATAGTTTCACATAAACACAACAAGGCATAACATTCCAACAGGTACTCTCATGAAGGAGGCACATTTTATATATTGTGACTCGTGCCACCAAACATTATTTTAGATAGTCGCCAGTTTGTCTAGCATTTATGTTGTAGCGTGTTACATGATACTTGTAGTATTACATCAAAATGAGTTCCAAAAGCTCTTTTTATATTGTGTGCATGAGGACATACGAGGAAAACGTTATCAAGGAACATTCAGGATATGAAATTTTTGAATTGCTTGATATACTTCAGTCAATCGGTAGCTTTGGTATGTAAACGTCTCAAATAGAAAATTATCAAAAGAATAAAATTAAGAAAAAAGAAACGATTAGAAATTAAATAAAAAAATAAATTTTTCATTTAACTGGCGCGACAGTTGATTTAATTTCAAAATAATTAAAATAGCTATCACAATAATTATGATTTTATTTGTTATCATTGCATCGGCACAGTTAACTAATATTTTTTTTTAATATTATTGAATTGAATAATACAAATATGAGATGAAAATCAAAAATAATTGTGAAAAAAATCATTTTGAAATATAATTTCAAATGAAATAAAAAATCTAACAGTGATACAATTGATTAAAATTCATAATGATAAAAAGATGAATGAAATTTTTAAATTAAAAAAATTAATTCTAATAAAAAAAAATGTTTGCATTTCAAAATTTAATCATAAACAATGATATCATAATAATCCAAATGTTTACCAAGTGTAAAATATTAATTGACAACTAACATTTTAACACAAAAACATAATGAAATTTGGTGTAACTTGCGTATGTTTGGCATCTAATTATTGCTCATAATAATTATCCATCAATTATTAATTATCATTGATATTCCACAAATATTATAAATATTTATAACCGAAAATGTTAGATATACAAAGTCAAATTAAGTTATTTATTACATAAATATTTTATGAAATATTGTGTGTGTGTTCAATGTTTTTGTGGACTAAACTAATCCAAATTAAATTAAAATGTAATTATCCAATTATACCAATTTTGATCCGGGCAGAACTCGGATAAAAAAATTGATTTCATGAACTCATAAAAATGATGAAATGAAAATGATGCTAAAAAATGATAATGATAATAATAGTTATGAATATAAAATTGAATTAAATGTAAATAAAATTTACAACTTTAAATAATAATAATAATAAAATAATAGAAGAAAAAAAAATTGAATTTATCACAATCCTAGAAAATATTTTATAATACTTTATTAATGTATATTTGAATATAAAATAAAAATATTTATGCACCTAATTCATGAAGCAGCTGCTGTTCCGATAAATATGGATTTTAACAGCGTAGACATACAGCTACAAAGTTATTATGACAGCACGGTGAGTAAGGCGCCTATTTGCATTGTTGATAGTTGTAGTAAATTTATTTATGTTTTTGTTGTTTATGAAATTAAAAATGATGTAATCGTGAAATTGTTCATGCAAACAGAGTTTTTATAAAATAAAATCCTATTCAAGTGCAACAATGGTAAAAATAAAATGACAGATGATATTTGAAAAATTGTCTAAATGAATATTTTTTTGTTAAATTTTAATTTTTTTTTTTCATATAAGACTTTTCATTTTAAAGTGAGTGCGAAACACAAGTGTCTATTTTGCCAATCTGAGTATATAGGTTTGGTCCATCAAAACATATGAAACTTTTGTTCTACAAAAAATTTTGAAGCTGCCCTAAAAACCGAAAAACAAGGGTTTCAATTTTTTTTATCCTACAACTTAAAAATGCAAAAATGACATGGTTTTGTATGAAATAAGTATGACGTTTGTTCTTAAAAGTTGTAGATAATAGTTTGGTCAACAAAGTTCTTATTTACCATTTTACATGTTTTCATACAAAAAAATCGATTTTTCGTTAAAATACATCGATAACATACGATTTTATTCGAAAAAACTAAAAATTTATTTTAACAGTTTTTCAACAAATTGTTGTTTGACAAAATATCAATTTTTTTGTATGAAAACATGTAAAATGGTAAATAAAAACTTTTTTCTCCAAATTAATGTCTACAACTTTTAAGAACAAACATCATACTTATTTCATAGAAAACCATGTCAATTTTTGCAGTTCCAAATTGAAGGATACAAAAATATTGAAACCCTTGTTTTTCAGTTTTTAGATTATTTTCGTGTATTTCTAATTTTTCACTCTATTTTTAGCCTCCAAAACTCATGCTGGAACCATAAAAACAAAAAAATTCTTGTTTTTTGCCCTGTTTTAGGATTTTTAATACATTTTGAGCAACAAATTTATTTCAAAACTGAAGATAATTATCAATTATCGAGATTGAAACGTAAAAATCTAGATTTAAAAAAAAATTACACGAAAATAATCTTCTACAAAGTTGAAGCTGAAGTTCTGAGGATGTTTAATGTTCAACCAAATTTTATTTTTTTTGAGGATTTTTACTCAAAAAAGTGGTAATTTTGTAAATGATTGTATAAGCAAATCTAGAGAAGTATGATATTAAAATATTTTTTAAGAATTAGAATGTTTTAATATTTAAATTTTTTATTACTTTCTTTTATTACATTGCTAAAAATTAGATTATTTAATTTTTTTTTAAGTTATATATTATATGTGACATAATTAACTACAATAAAACAAATAAAATTTTAAATACTTGGAATACATATTTTCATAAGAAAAAACAGCTGATCACTGCTAAAATTATTAAGTGTACTGTTTTTACGTAAATTTCATTGTTTTTTAATCGTTTTTTAAAATAACTTTTTGAATAATAATTAAAATACACTAAATCGTTTTTCAATTCATTGGAGTTTTTCTACTGGAGCCGTTAATTACTGAATAATTTGTGTTTTTAACTTTCTTGACATGCGGCTTTTGTTTTTGTAAACATTCAAGTAAGTGAAAAATTACACATACTGAACCTGGCATACTGGGCATAATTTTCGTTTTCTATCTTTCGTTCCATATCATCATCAATATTACTTTTGAACATCCGATACCACCTTGAATATAATCTGCCTATTTGCCATGATGGGAACCCGAAGCAATACATCCAGACCATCGACAACATCATTAGTTACGAATACAACACCTACTTCAAGTGCCCTAAAGAATGAAGTCATTAAAAATAATGAAAGAATTACCAAATTGGAACTAGCTTTTGCCCAACTCATTGACCGAATTAATGGTTTAGAAGAAGAAAACCGTTTGCTGAAATCACAATTAGCTGAAATTCACAAACCACTTTCCAGTCCTATTTTGGTCGACGTTTCATCAAGTCCTGTGGTAAATATGACTCCACCCGTGCAAGATCCCATTCCTACGTCCCACAATGAAGGTGAGTGGACTACCGTTATGAATAAGAAACGTAATATAATAAAAAGACTGTGGACTAAATCCCAAAACCCTTCAATTGTTCCTAAAACGCACTTTAAAAACAATGACAACGCTAATAAACGCAAAGTTCAAAATAAAAATAAAAGGAAAAGACGTTATAAACCGATTCAAATCCCACAAAAATTTGATCAATATGCAAGACAATATCAGCATAGGATCCCTTACATTCCACAATATCGTGATCATGATAGTGGCCGTCGCGGTTATATTGATCGACCAACTCATCTATATAACATTCCTCCATTGGTGATTGATAACAGGCCTCCAAATTCCTATCAACAACGAATGATGAATAATCAAAATTTTCTTATCCAAAGACAACCCAACCCACAGTGTTGCACAATGGGTTACATGGCGCAATCTACCCAAATGTTTTAAGTTTGTATTATCAGAACACTAATTCCGTACGTGGCAAGGCATCGTTGTACTACAATGCCGTTATTGCTGAAAATTATGATATTTATATTTTTAATGAAACTAACTTGTCCTCTGACATCACTGATGCTGAAATTTTTCCATCAGAATTTAATGTGTACAGACATGATCGTATCTGTGAAAGAACCCCCAAAATGAATAGAGGAGGTGTTTTAATTTCAGTTGTCAACACGATCTCATCCACATTGGTTCCTCTCTACACCAACTCAAATACATATGTTGAACAACTAGGTGTACGTATAAATTTGACTGATTGTGATCTGTATATCATTTCTACTTACCTTCCTCATTGGTCACACAACCAACAACAATTTGACACAGTAATAATGATGTTGACCCAAGTGCTTGATAATATTCGTGAACAAGATATTGTAATTTTTCTTGGTGATCTTAATCTTACCAACATTCAATGGATTTCGGATCCAGATAGACCGAATGTATTGGTTCCTTTTAACACGGGTGAAGGATTAATTGGCAAGTTTATGGATGCTTTGTTATCATTAGGTCTTTGCCAGTGCAGTCATATCAAGAATGACAATGATGCTCAACTCGATTTGGTGTTTAGTAATCTCCCTGACCTCAATACGATTCGAGAAGCACTCCCATTACATAAAAATGAAACGCACCACAAAGCATTATCGATAGAACTTGAAGTCGTACATGCGCCTAAAGGCAATTTCGAACTATCAACTCCCTCATTTGATTTCAGTCGCGCAAATTATGAATTGATCACTTATGAGCTCGACCAAGTTGACTGGAAAACACTATTTGTCCCCCCGGAACGATTTGACTCTCAGAATTTCGATATAAATTCTGAATTGAGTTATATCTCTCCTCAGATCAGGAAGATAATTGATTCATTTGAAGTGATGCGGTTTTTTGCTCAACTGCCACGCTCATCTCTGAGTATAATTGATTATAATACGTATATTTTTTATACCACCGTATACCACATACTACTTCAGACAGTTCCCTATACAATCAAGAAGTCATCTAAATATCCAAAATGGTTCGATCGTGACCTAATCGCTTTGCTGAAACAGAAAAATAAAAAGTATTCCATTTATTGTGAGTCTCGATGTGAGAATACTTACCGTGAATTTTCACTTATCCGAAAAATGTTTAAACTTGAGAATAACAGGGCGCATCGAAACTACATTTCTAAGATTGAATCCGAATTGAAAAACGATTCAAGTAACTTCTGGAGATATATTGATTCAAAAAGGAAAGTCAATGGATTCCCTAAATGTATGAATTTCGGAGCTGTCAAGGCTGACACTAATCAAGGTATTTGTGACCTATTTGCTGAGTTCTTCAAAAGTGTTTATGAGCCTGAAACGAACGTAACCAGGGAAAGATTCCCATCCAAAAACTCCGATGTAATATCGTCTTTATCTTTCACTCAAGAACTTGTGATTAAGACCTTTTCGAACTTGAAGGTTAATAAAGGTGCTGGACCAGACAATCTCCCGCCTGTCTTGTTTCGTAGTTGCTGCTCATCTTTTGTTGAACCTCTGTCATTTTTGTTCAATGAATCGTTGAGTAATGGTGTCTTTCCAATGCAATGGAAACTGTCACATTTAACACCTATTTTCAAATCAGGGTCACGGACTTTAATTGAAAATTATAGAGGAGTCTCTAAATTATCCTGCATTCCTAAGACATTTGAGTCTATGGTTAATGATTTTTTGACAGACAAACTCAATAAAATGCTGATCCCTCAACAGCATGGGTTTGTGTCAGGGAGATCCTGTGCCACAAATTTAGTGTCATTTACATCAGATGTAGCTCGATTTATGGAAAAAGGGTTCCAAGTGGACGTGATTTATACAGACTTTAAAAAGGCTTTTGATAAAGTCCCAATTCAAACACTAATTCGTACCCTCGAATCATACGGGATTGAAGGAAATTTTTTAAAATGGTTTCACTCATACCTGAGTCGTCGTCACCAATTTGTGAAACTAGAGTCGTCCACATCATCCATGTTCGAAGCAACTTCAGGGGTGCCGCAGGGTTCTCACATCGGCCCTCTAGCATTCAACCTTTTTGTCAACTCAGTAGGAGATGTGCTTGAGGACGTAAAATTTATAATGTATGCCGATGATGTAAAGATTTTCTTACCCTTAAAAGCTCCATCTGACTCCTCAATTTTACAATCGAGTCTCCAGAACTTCGCTGAGTGGTGCACCAGATTGGGTTTACAATTGAATGTCCCAAAATGTAAACAAATGTCATTCACAAGATCACCAACCCCAATCATGAAACAATACGAGCTGAATGGCATTCCATTAGAAAGAGTGAACAACTTTATGGACCTTGGAGTTTTGTTCACCAGTAAATTATCCTTCGAGCAGCATATAAATTTCATATCAAACAAAGCCAGCTCGATGATTGGTTTTATTGGTCGTCAAATGAAGGAGTTCTCAGATCCATACGTTTTTCGATCTGTTTATTACTCCTTTGTTCGTTCGAAGCTCGAATACTGCTCGGTTGTCTGGTCGCCCTATCAAACAACTTATGTGACGAATTTAGAAAGAATTCAAAACAAGTTCGTGAGAGTTGCAGTTTCATGTCTCGGCTGGAAACAGGACACCCCTCTCCCACCATCATCTCATCTCCGCCAGCTGATAGATGTCCCATTGTTAGAATGCAGAAGGGCTCATGCATTGAAAATGTTTGTATTTGATCTCTTAACAAACAAAATTGATTGCCCTCTTCTGCTTGAACAACTCCCTTTGAATTGCCCAAGACGTCAACTAAGGAATTTCGAAGTTTTTTATCTTCCAAATGTGAGGACCAACTATTCACAGCATTCGCCACTCTGGAATATGTTGAGGGAGTTTAACAAATCATCTCAGTTGTTTGACTATGACATCAGCAGGAACCGATTTTTGACCCTCCTGAAAGCAACCCTCCATCAAGGTGACATTGTCACCGCTTCAGGTGAGTGACAAAATTTTAAATTTGAATTGGCCCGTCGCTGGTGTGTTTTTTTGTTTATTTTTGTCTCGTTTCATGATTTTTCCTGACGACCGCTATCATGTACAACCATAACACCTCATTTGGGCCGAAGAAACTAATCAGGATTTGATGTCATCACTATATTTTAATTTAAAGTTTTGTTAATTTTTAATTTTAAATTTTTTATTATTAGTATTAAGATTTTTATTGTAACCTTCTTTTGAAAAGATGGGTTTTTTATGCCGGAGGTTCGCCAATGGCTTTTTTAACCCCAATTACCAAGGGCACATGCCTGTTGTGTATGAAATAAAATAAAATAAAAAATAAAAAAAAAACTGTTTTTTAGGATTTTTTTTGCCCTTTTTGGTGTCAAGCAAGCTCAAAACCCTGAAAATTTTTAAAAACCTTATGATTTTCCATTAGTGCTATTTAATACGCGGCGAATAAGCCTAAGATGAGCTTTTTCTGAAAAGTTTTTGCCTGTTTTTCAAGCGATCAAAAAAATCCAGTTTTTAAAAAAATTCAACCCCTTGTTTTACCACTTTTGAGTACTAAAAAAAAAATTCCAGATAAAAAATTTTCATAACTTGGCTTGGTCTTTATGGTTAAACAGTTGTTTTTGAAAAATAACACTAAAAGCTTTTTTGGGAAATTTCTTGCGATTCTTGTCATAATCAAGAACACGTCTATAAATTTTTCAGTTCAGCAGTTTTCAATTTTTCGAGAATTTTCTTCCAGTCTCTTTGAAGAGATCTAAGATGGCAAGATTGCTTTCACCTGCTTCCTTACAAACATCGTCTTAACTTACCGAACATGCCTCCATCAGAGATCGTCAACAGATTCCTTGCTGCTTATTCATTTTTGACGTTTTAAACAATAAAGTCAACTCACAACCTTTCAGCGTCCACAAGAAGAAGTCCAAGTAAATTCACGATATGAGGCAAACAATCGCATTAATCTATGTTTGACTCTGTATAAAAAGTTGTGTCTTGACATGTCTCTGGTTAGTTCTAAAAGAAATTTAAAGATTAATTAAAGTATAATTATAAGACAAAAATATAAATGAGTATCAAATGAGCCTCTCGATGGACCTTTCGAGGGGGATTTTTGATTCTAATCGCAAATAAATAAATTTAATTTTATTTATTCTATTTGAAATTTAAATTTCATTTGATAAGGAAGCTAATTATAACTTTTATTTAGACATAATTTACGTGGATAATATTTTAATAAGCTTATTTTCTTTTTTTTTCTTGTAATATTTTTTTCAAGTAAACGAATACAATCAACCAAATTTAAAACAACATTCATTTATTAATTTTGTCTAATTAGATGTTTTACAGGATAAAAAAAGATACAAAAACACTTGACTTTTATATGAAATTGCTGTAGGGTGTTATCTTGGTGTAAATATTTTAAATTGTCGTGTGATGTTTATTTAATTTTGTTCCCTGTGAATAAACACATATTTTTGTGAGCCCTCGGCTATTTTTTTTAGGTTTATCTCTTAATTTTTCCACGAATGCTAAAATTATTTTTTAAATGAAAAATTCCAAAAAAAAATCTAATTTTTCATGTACAATGTCGTCATTTTTACATTTTAAACATTAAACAGAAAATCATTTATAATAACCAAATGGTCTCATATTTTAAGACAAGAAAAAAACAATTGTGAATTGCCAGTAATTCAAATTCTCAATTCAACAGCCCTGTTGTGAAACCAACTTTGTGTTGAAATGAAAAAAAAACAAATTACTTTTCATATCTAAATCATTTAACTTTTAGAAAAACCAGTCAACTTTACCGGACGTGATAAAAAAAGGTATAAAATATAGCACTCATTTCGTGGGGACACTGAATTTGAAAATGGTCAATTTTTTATTATTTAATTTATGACATAATTTTTTATATGAAATGACATAAACGTTTATGTTTTCATATTACATTATTTTTTGTTGCAAGGAAGAAACCGAAATTTTAAAGTACAAGAAATTTTTATTATTTTTCGTTGAAAAAATTTGTATGTTGTACAAATAAGTCTGAGCTAAGTGTATTATAAAAGTATCAACAAAATATAAACAGAAAAAGATTAGCATTAAAAATGAGGCAAAGAAACTTTGTCTTGCTTCATGTCTGCTCGAAATATTATACTTTTTTACTTTGCTCTTACTCTTATTATTATCATTTTAATAATTCAGCTTATTATTTATTTATAAAAATATTTTTTTTTATTATGAATGGAGAAAAACAAAATAATGCCTTTTATTTTTATCAGTTGTGAAATAATTCATATTTTAATTTAAGTGTTACGATTTTACTTATACAAAATAAAAATAAAACTTCTTTCAGAGCATTGGATTTATCAATTATTACAGACAACAGCAGTGATGCATTAAATCACTAGTTTTATAGTTTCATTTTTATTTTGCCTTCACACTTCATCGTTCAATTTTTATATCAAAGATTTTCTTTTTAGTTAAAAGAGAATTATACACTTATAAAAGAAAAACATTAATAACGGTAGAATAGTGATAAGACAAATACTTTACAAAAGTTTTCCTTACTTTCTTTTTGTCACTTTTATATTTGCTCCAAGCAAGTGAGAACGAGACATTGTAATAAAAGGAAAACTAAGATAAAGATAAAAATAGGTTTATTATTATCGACCTAGAAAAAAAAATGAAATAAAATTTTAAAATTTTTCTTTCCAATCTCTTGAGAGCTACTGAGTAATCTTGAGTAATTCAAGGAGGAAACATATAAAACATTTATTTATATGTAATTTAAAAAAACAAAATTGAAAACTCTAAAAAGATCTAAAAGAAATTGAGAAATTATTTCTTTGGAAATCTGCATAGTAGCATAGTATATGCATTGCTGTTTCGTCATCATCATTTCATATCCTACATTTCCTGAATTTCTTATACCAATTCTACCTAGGTGATATTGAACACGAGAATGTCTTATTAGAAATGCTGTTCATATTTCTACCTGGCCAGTTGAAAACTCTGTAAGTTCTTTGATCTTTTCAAACAAAATGCAGCAATAAAATGCCTAGAGTGTTCTGCTAAATTTTTGAATCCCAGTATCTTGTTGGCTCATCCACCAACCAATCAAATAAAGCTGATTTCGTTCTTGTTAGCCAAACGTTGCAGAAAGGTTCTGGTCCTATCATATTGATGGAAGAACATAAACTAGCCAACTCATCAGCTAATTCATTGCCTACAATGTAAGCATGTCCTGGAACCCAAAATAGCTCTACAACATTTTGCTCCTCCAATTTATTGAGGATCAAATTCCCATACAAGTTAAGAGGAAATTTTACAGTTCTTAATTGCGTTCATAGCTGCCTCACTATTTGAAAGAATGAAGATTTGCTTGCTGACACTTTTATCATTTAACGAAGCTTCGGCTGTCATTTCAATTGGAAGTAGTTCTGATTGAAATCGTAGAAGAAAGTTTTTCTCTAAACTCAATATTTCTAGGAGAGGCGGTTAATGGGTTAATTCACTTTTATTAGCAATTTAATATCCAGGTGCTATTTTAACCCTTTTAGGCCCAAGCTTAAACCAGAAGACCTATATTTTGAAAACTCAGCTGTTTAACCATAATGCCCAACTCAAATTATGAAAATTTGTTCTGCACTAAAAAGTGATAAAATAAGTGGTTGAATTTTTTTAGAAACTGTTTTTTTTTTTGATCGATGAAGTGCTTGAACAAATTTACACGTTTTGATCTTACTCCAAATGTATAAAAAATCATAAAAACTGCATTTCTTGCATGAGTTTTGATGTCTAAAAAATAGACAGAAATATTAGAAATACACGACAACAATTTTTACAAAGTTGTACCCAGAGTTCAGAGGATGTTAAATGTTCAGTCAAATTTTATTTTTTTCAGGATTTTTACTCAAAAAAACTGATAATTTTGTAAAAATAAGCATTTTTTAAGTTTTTTTTTGCACTTTTCGGTGTCAAGCAAGCTAAAAATCATAATCACTCCTATGAAATATAGATAGCACTTTTCAAAAAACATCCAACAAGCCTAAGATGAGTTATTTATCAGGAGTCTATGCCTGTTTTCAAAGCAATCAATAAAATCCAGTTTTTAAAAAAATTCAATTCTTATTTTGCCACTTTTTAGTGCTAATTTATTGGTTTTTATTTTATTCTTTTAAACGTGGTGCTTGAGCTTTTACGTGTCGCTTAACAAAAAACTTGTTTGATTAGAAAGAACACATATTTAAAAACAAAAATCAATGAAACAATTTTTCATAAAAGAAACAAACTCAAGTGTTTAATGTAAAGAAAAATTTACCAGATTATTGTTATTTCTAGTATTGTTATGAAACATTTTTCACTTATTCTTTATATAAAGTTGTCTAGACTATAAAAATTATGGTCATGCAGTAAAAAATCACTCTTTTCTCCATTTATCATAAAAATAATAATAAAAAAGTTGACAGAATTGACATATCACTCATCTTAACTAGGGAAGAAACAACATACAAATATTGACAACATGTTCTCTAGTGTAACAGATTTTAATTTTGTACGTGACACAAATTTTCCACTAACACTTGATAGAATCGAAATAAAAATAAATAAATAAATCTATATTTGATTAAGCTCACGCAATCACAACATGTAGGATAATGTGGTTATAACATGTTTTTCGTAATTTCCTGCACTCCCATCTTCAAAATAATAATAATAAAATTATTATTCATCTATTTATTTATTTATTTTAACTAATCATCACATATAATCAAAGCAGAAAATTATAAATGGAAAATTAATGTTTTCAGTATTTGAAACAGTAAAATTTAGGCACGCATTCATTATTCTTAATTAGTGTCGATATTAGTAATTTTCGCTTGTTAAGCAAGGAAATTATAAACTTTATGACGCAAATGAGATTTTCTTTTTGACATTTTTGTGCCTTTCCATTGAAAAAAAAATAAAAAAATTATAATTCTCATTCATATTAATGATCAATTATGTTACTTTGGTAATGCATGAAACTTTTTTTCCTTTTCCCCATTTATAAATCACACGAGTTATTGAGGTTTTGATGTTTTTTATTCATTTCACCGAATCTTGAACATAATTTTAATAACAATAATGTTAATAATCATAAATATAATTAAAATTATAATGAAAAAGATAAATTTTCACGTAAATTTACCTCGATTTAATTATTTCATTTTGTTTTATGGATAATTTTATACATGTTTAAGCCATATGATGGGAAAACTCTTGTTTTGAAAGATTTATTTGTGATATGATACTGTGAAGATTGTACCAGTCTCATGATGTCAAATTTCCTTCATGTAACGCTAAACTACTCGTATCAATAAAATTTGAGCACTCAATGTTCAAATTAACTTAGAATGCAAAAATGGTATTTTTACGATCAATTTCCTGGGTCTAACTTCACAATCATCTTCCATAGCAATACCGGAACGGAAATGTAACCCAATATTATTTATTTTACGGCTTGTTCACTGTGGTAAGCCTTATTTTTGCGTTAATTATGAAAATATAAATCACAATATAAACATTTTACCATTTCTACATAATAAATCATTGAATAATGGAGACGCCAGGTATTTATTGGAATTTTGTTCAATGAATATTGAAAACTAATATTGTGCTTACCAAAGAAGACGAAAAAGCACAACTATGATTTCTTTTTCATTTCACGTTAGTTACTCTCATAACAACATCTCCCACATATTGCTATGACACCATGACACAAATAATAATACTAAAATTTACTACAGTCTATGTCATAAAAATTGATCTATCAATAACATAAGGTTGGTATTATTATACCATATATTGTCAAAGTGAATTCATAAAAGAAGCAATTAAGTAAATGATTAGTTGTATTTTGCTCTTATATGACAGAAATTCAACAATGATAATAATAATAATAACAAAGGAACAATGACACTCTCAATTACAAATATCTCTTTGTATCAAATGTAAGAGGACTTAGTCTTAAATTCTGTATTTGTGGTTAAGAATCATTTGTTGTCATTTTCTATGACACTCTTGACACACAAACAACAATTCCAGATTATGAGTTTAATTTACACACATAGCTCTAGAGGCAAATAAATGTCTTTATGGCTGATTGGTGTCAAATGAGATGTGATTTAATTAAACTGAATTGCATTTCAAAGGAAATTTTAGTATTATCTTTTTGTTCTGAACATTTAAAGATGCTACAAAATCGTTAATTTGAGTATTACATTTACAATTCTTGTAATTTATATCAAAACACGCCCGTTTCTGGGTATGTATTCAATTTATATTAGTTTCATCATATAATTCACATGTTATTGATTGTAGTGTTTGCTTCAAGGTTTGGAAATACAATTTCATGTTAGCATGAATGTTTCAAGATGCATTAATTTTAAATTACGATCGATTTTAGGTATAAAAATTTAAAACAGAATTCTCGTTACTAAGTTAAAGGTGTTGAGTATTTTTTTTATTTATATGAGCTTCTCTTCTTTAAATGTGCTCATGAGGATTTACTTAAACTAATTAGTTTTAGCGCATTTCTTGAAAATGCCGATATTGTGCACGGTCATAGTGTCTGTCCGTCTGTGTATGCGAATGTCGTCAATGATGATCAACGATAATTTTTTAATGATTGCAAAATAATTCTATCGGGTCAAATAGCTCGGGCTCTGCCTCCAAATCGTACCCGTACTTTTCCAAGACGCCAGCCACCTTCGTCTCAAAATCAGCGTGATTTAACCGTAGAAGGTAGGCTATTGTTCCACTGACTTCATCTGTAAAACAGTTATGGGTCAAATAAGATTCCCTACAAAGTTAAAAAATGTAAAATAGTATTTGGTCAAAGTAAGTCACTTGGCACACCAGAAATCTAGTGGAAGCTTGTAGAAGAGCTTCTTATCAGTCAGGGTTTAATAAATGGACAAGTTGAGTAAAAAACATTGAAATTTCATTACAGCCTTCCGTAGAAATTCAGCGTCATCTTGAGTTGCGTCCAAATTCTCGTGTCCGACGCAGAACTAACAATAACCGTCCTGTATAAATTCGTCCATCGCAACATAATATCTGGTCACCTGTAAATCGTCGAAACAGCCAAAGTCGTCGATTATGACGATAAAACTCAAGTTTGAAGATTTCTTTTCTGTTAGTGTTACATTTTTTCATAAAATTTTTAAATTCCCATCGATTTGCAGAAGTAACACTGGTATAATAAGCTGGTATGAAAAGCTTTCCAACATAATAAATTTTTTTTCAATCTTAATTAATTATTTCTCATCAACCGAAATCGTAATCGGTTTACGTTTTTTAACAGTATGTGTTCTGAATATGATTATATAAAAATAGGAATAAATATTTTAAAATCCACGATAAGCACTTACATACTTACCATAGTTGTCAAGGTACTTAATGTAATTAAAACTGTAATCTAAAATGTATTTAAAGTTTTATGTGATTTCATGGAAAAAAACATTTCTAAATTCAAAGCAAAAGTTCACAGTAATTAATTAAAATTTTTAATAAATTAAAAAGTTAACATTTCCATGACTTTTCATATGCAATTCATAATAATGAAAAAGGCACATTTTATAACATTTTTCTATTTATCAGACAAGAAAATGTTTATTTTTTTTCAGGTGATGGACAAAAAAGTGCCATAAACAAGCAATTATAAATTAATAGTATTTTAACCCTTTATTTGCTGCATGGTGCTTAGATAAACATTGATTTAATTTTTTTTTCATTTTGATTTTCTAGGAAAAATTAGTTTAGGTTGTTGAATTTGGGCTCTGGAACCTTATTTTCAAGCCATAAGCTATTTTTATGATATTCAATTTTCATGAACTCTATTATTAGGCATTGCAGGTACTTCTGATAAAAAATTGAAACTAGTGAAAAAAAAAACGGGACAGTTAAAAAATATTCATTTTTTACTATACTGAAGTTATCAACTACCTCATCAACCACCTTTTCAGCCTCGAGGAGGGATTTTTCGGACCGCAGGATCCTCCCCGTCACCCTCGCAGAGTCATCATCGACTTTTATCCCGACTATCTATTTTTTTTGCTGTTTTTCAACTTTTTTTTCGTGTACATCACAAAATCAACTCTCAACCCAGAAACAAGACGATGTATTTTCTGATTCTCTTTCGAGGAAACTAAGGTCAGTTTTTGGACTTTCCTGATAATAATATTTTTCAATGTTAAGAATTGGGGCAAATGAAGGACAAATCGTGAATCGGGACATTGATTGCCCGTAAGAAAATCTGGATTGCCCTGCCCAAAAGTGCGCAAATGGTATGCCTATCTTTTATGCTGCACAAAGAAAGCTGATTATACAATTTTAACAGTTTTTGACCATTTTTAGGCTCTAGAGCATGACTTCTAAACATTTGTGGGAAGAAAAGGGTTAAAAAACTAACTTGCATAACACAAAAACACTACTGGGTATTTGAAAAACAGAAAAATATTTATAAAAAACATTTTAATTACATTTTTTTTCATGATTCGACTATGATTTAGCAAAAGGAGCATTTTTATGGCTGATTTATATTTTTTTTTTTATCTTAATTCAAATTATTTATAACATCAAATAAATTCAAGCTAGTATTTAATTTAACATTTTTATCATAGAACCGTTTGGATTCATTTAAAATATCTAATTTCAACATAAGGTATTACAATTCGAGGTATTCACGTCTGGCATAGCATTTTCATTAATATTTTATAATTTGTTCAAAATGATACAAAAAAATATATTTGAATTATAAATTTATCGTGTCTGGTTACAAATTACAAATTATAAATACTTCGGTCAACTTGATCTTTGCAAAAATCACATTACGACAGCTAATCATGAATCTGAATTTGCGTCGCTAAAATTTTACACTTTTTTCCATCAGAATTCAAATCAAAGCGAAACCTTTGACCAAAACAGTTTCTCATCCTTTCATCTACAACGAACATCGAGTCAAAATAATAAATAACCATTAATTCCGTTTTTTTTCTTGTTATACATCTGTTTTTATTACTTCTATCACTTTTTCTCCATTATATTTACCCGACTTATGTCTTTGATTCATTCCGCAATTTATTAGCGTAGAGTAGCAACAATAAATATTATCATTCCATACACTAAATTTTTTGTTAGGCTTTTATTTAGATTAACATTGATTTTTTTTTCGCCGCAATGTCATGTTTTCTCGATGTTAGTGCTAAATTGTAATTCATGGCCAATGATTGTTGTATAGTTAGTTAATGCTGACAGAAGCCTAGATTGACATTGAATATTATTGGCGGTTTTTCCTATATGTGTGTGTATGGTTTATTATTATTAGCATTCTGATACGAACGACAACAACAACAATGACGAAAGGAAATGGAAAACAGATACTAACACAATAACAATAATAATGATAGTCTTAAAACGATGTAGTCCCTATACGAAAGGGAGATTTTCAATGGAATGAGTAATTTTGTTGTTATTTACATTTGAATACTGTATATTTTTGTGTTGGTTAAATACGTAAATTGTAACAAATAATAGAACTAATTCCAATAAATTGTCAAGAATTTTCTCTCTTTACCTACGTAAAATTTATGGATTTTTGATTGACATTTAATTATATTATTTCTCTGGAAAATTAGATTTATTATCATGCTGCTTCCACTCTACCAATATTTTGGATACTTATTCAAATTAAGTAAGAAATTTAATAAAAGGAGACCAAGAGAATTTAATTAACAACAGTAATCCTCTTGTGATGCCATAATTTTCATGTTCATATCAAACAAATGATGAAGAGAGGCATTCAAGCTAATAATCGTATAATAACGAAGTGTCTAATGCAAAATTTATTTACTTAGGCAAGTATTAAAATACACTAATACAAAGCCAGACAATGAATGGATATAAAATGCCTTAAAGCCTAGTACACTTATCGTTTATGTTTATGGTGTGGATGGAAGTTAATGATTCTATTATATTTTTTTCACATTTCCTTGAAAAAAATTCTTATTATAAGGTTATATTTTTTTTCTCTTTATATTAATAAGAAGATGGCTTAAAAAAGCTTTTTAATGCATATTTAAAACAAATGCATATTACAGATGTTTTGTAAGTGATCGGATTATAGTTTGTATTCAAGTAAAAAAGGAAATTTAGCTTTCAATCATCACTAATCTTCTTTCTATCACAAATAAACCAATCTCCCTACGTTAGACCGTTGTAGAGTCAAGACTTTGAAGAAAGGTGGCAAAAAGGCTTTAAAAATGTATTTCATCGTGCAAACTGAATTACATTTATAAACAGCGATTAAACCTCTAGGAAAAGACCGTGTTGAAATTTCCGCCGTATTAGAGAAAATTCCTACGAATTTTTAGGGCGGTGCCTTAAATAAATTTCCCTCTTTTGTTCCCTCAAAAATCTAAGAAAAATTCATCGTAAAAATGTGAAACCATAAAGCTGTCCAGATATTTTGATTTTCTAGCGATTGACATGATTTGTACGAAAAAATGGTTAAAAGTGAAGGACTAGAAACGGCCGAACAAAAAGGGGAAATTTTAAGGGAAATTAATTTAAGGCGGCGCAATAAAAATTTGTACGAATTTCCTCTAAGTCGTCGGAAATTTCAATACGGTTAGGAATAGAAAAAAAATAACGTGAATTCCCTGTTTTCTCATCTTGTTTAAAGAACAATGATTTCATTAAAACTGAATTGCTCTTTAAAAAAAAATGAATTTTAATCCAGCGAAAACAAAGCATACAATTTTAATGATTGTAATCTAAGAAGTTGCTTTCAAACCACAATCATTAAAAAATAAATTTATACAGAAAAAATAATCATATCATATAATTTCAATGGAATTCGCAGATATACGCCAACACATGCAATTCAAAATAAGATTCTAATTCAAAAAAAAAAACATTCGTAGATTGAGATATAAAAAAAAAAATGTTTAAATTATTTCGTGTTTATCCTTCGTCATAATCATAATAATAATAATAAATGAAAAGAGATTTACATAATTTCAATTTATATCTTCTCGTATTATTTTTATATTTGCTGTTTTACATCAATTTTGTGTGCTTGTAAATAGATCGCAAAAAATAAAAATAAAATTTTGATTCATCTCTCACAGATATTGGATAAAATATTCACCAAATATGATAAAAAAAAAAAAGAAAAACGCGAATTTGTATTTTTATTACATTAAACAGATAAATCAATTTTTCATACATAAACTTTTACGTTTGAACATAATCACAATTGTCAAATTCCAAAGAACTAATCAAAATAATGTTGAGTCAAATTTTTAGGATGATGAATGACTTTTGAAGTCTTTTAATATTGTGCTGTCTTCGTTGATCACAATGTTTGCTTTTCATATTTTTTATTTTTTCAAATATTTAATTTTTAACTTATGAAAGTAAACTGCTGCTTTTCAAACTCTCTGATCTTAAAGTCATAAAAAATGAAAGTTAAATACCAACATCAAAAAAAAGGGAGCATTATAACATACACAGTTAATGGCATCCATTTAACTTAATTTATTAAGTTGATTTGAGTCCATTTACGTAATTCACATTTAATTCAGTAAGAAAAAGTTTTCGGTTGAGTTTTATTATTTTATGTTTATGAGCTCATCTTATTAAATGTTCTATTTATGTTTCTTTGTTTATTAGGAGTCAAATATGTATTTTTCTTGGTAATTATGCGTGCGTCTGTTTGAAAGACGGCATTCTAAAAGATGTTGAAAAGAAAATGATAATTCTCGTTATGCACATAGCAGTATAGAGACATATTTGAAACACTCAGTACAATTCAAAACCCGATTCTCCCATTTTCTATAATATATAACTTAGCTCCTTAATAATCGAACATGTGCTTTTATGGTCTCTAAGGACTCTTCTCAAAGCTGTTGACAAATAAGACCAAGTTTGTCAGCTTCAAAAATTAAAATTAGAACAGTCACGAACTTTGAACTTGAGCAGTTGTGTGACGCACCAAAAATACGACTACTCCTAAAACCACTGAGTTCTCTTTTCCAAAACGATCCTGAGCGTCACCGAGATGTAAGATATCCTAAAATAAAATGGATCGATAGAATCCAACAAGACCTGAGAAAATTTCGAGTGCAAAACTGGAAACAGAAAGCGCAAGATAGAGAAACCTGGAAGACAAGGTTTCAACTGGCTCAGTCGATCATAAAGACGTAGCGCCAGAAGAGTAAGAAGTAAGTTTTTTTTCAGTAAAAGAAGGATATGTTTTGTTTTAATAGCGTACTAGCCAGAAGTCGAACGAAAATTCTCAAGATCAGCTCAGCCACTTTATATTTTGGGCTTTTTGTAATCCAGATACATCGCTCTGCAAGTACTAGTGTTGTCATATCCTAATTAATGTGCATATTGTCTTTATTATCTTACATAGCGTACTTTTGGGAGGTGGTCACCCATCCAACCACGAGCACCATTCACAGCTACTTAACTTAGTCGAACGAACGACTGTATGTTAAACCACTGCCCCAACGGTATACCCAGTGAAGGATGCAGGTGACCCATTTTTGATCAAGGTAGATTCGTTTCACAGCTTGTTTACAGTCCAATACAAAAAAGATCAGCTAAACGTTCTAAAGAATTGGTACTAAGGAGTGTTATTCAGATATGAGTCTATTTGGGTTCCAAAGTAGCAGCGACAAATGAATCTAACAGCACTACTTGACATCACAAGTAGCTTGAAATGGCTAATTACATCTTGACTTGTTAACTAAAATGTCATCTAAAATGAAATGTAGTTAAATATTGAATTATTATTATCAATGTTTTCCAAAACTAAAGGAGCAACAATACCACTTAGACATCATTCTACTTCATTAATTCGTTTTTTTTTGTCATTTAATGTTGAAAACAAAAAAAAAATGATGACAAGCTGTTGTGCGTTGTTTTTTTTCAGATGATTTGGCGTGAAATTGAATATTTTTTTTAATATGAAAATCTAGAATTATGATAATTTTTTCTACTAAGTTAAATAAATGATAATGATGATGGAAGCATCTGACGACAAATTATTGTGGTTTCCTTCGATACAAAAAACACAAAAGTTACATTAAATGCTTATTCAAATCCATTTTATGTCTTATTCCGTATAATTTTCCTCATAATAATCATTCTTCATTATTTTGTGTCACATTTTTAGATCAAAACAAAATTGAAAAAGAAAAATATTAATGTCAGCGACTTGTAATACGATAAGATTACTTTATAATATTTACAACGGAAAAATTGTTAAGCTTCATTAATCATTATATCAATTTAATTGAGCAAAAATTTAAGGGTTAATAATTTAATATAATATTGAATTTCAACAAATATTTTTAAATTAGGATTTCTTAACTCAACTTTCAATTAATTTCATTTTTTTTCACTCGCAATAAACATAAAATCAAGGTTTCAATGTACAGACCTTTGTTAAATCCACGTGTTTATTTATTCGACGAAATAATAATAATTGTTTTTTTTTACAACAAAAAAAATATAAAATTGGGACGGTTTCTTTCTGTTACCTTTGACCTAAAGAGGGACAATAATTATATTTTTTTTGTGGTCTGAATTTTTTTTTTTTTTATTTTCAATCAACACAACCATCATTATAACGTTTGAGAGTTGTCACAGCGTGTGGTAAAGCATGGTTTTATCAATGTAAACGTATTTTCAAATATAAACAGAATTCATAAAAAAAAAATTATTAAAAGATTTAAACGTAGGAGGTAACATTATCTGACTTTTTAAAAAGTAAAGGTGATTTTATTTTAAATTTTATATATTTTTGCCTTTACATTGAATCAAGTTGAAATTTCATGCTGATATCGAAGTGGGATATTAAAGCAATTTTCAATAAGCACTTTAAAGATAAGAGAAAACGTTGAAATACGTTAAATACGTTAAAAGGAAAAGTTATTACTTTAAAAAAATTTCATACCTTTTTGTCAAAAATTTATAATGTAATTTCATGTCACATACTCATCTTCATCAGGAAACTTTTATAATATATCTTTAAGTTCAACAATGTCTGGTATTTTGAAGAAGATATGTCTACGTAACTTTTTTTAATGTAAAATAAAGATGGGAAGATTTGTCATACAAAAATTTACTTACCTGGAAAAGAATTTTCAAGAATTAGAATGTCTTAAAAATAAAACAATGGTAATTTGTTTGAAAAAGTTTGTATGAAGTATGTCGATAGATACTAATTTTTATGTAATCTTCTTTTGCACTTTGAGTAGGGTATATTTTTTCCCAAACAAGTTAAACATCGTAAAATATTTTCATAAAACTTTATGATATCTTATTTGTCTTTTAATTCTTTTTTTATGTACCTACCGATATTTAAAATTATGTAAACCATAGATTTTTGAAATGATAAGAAAATAATCGTTTTCAATTATATGGCAGTACATTTTTACTGTATGTTGGCGTTTTTAAGAGCTTCTTACTTCACGGATACTACGTCATTTTTTTAGACTGAGCCTGTTGAAGAATAACTTTCCAAGTTTCTCTAGCGTGCGTTTGTTGTTTCCAGTTTTGCACTCATAATATTTTCAGGTCTTGTTAGATGCCATCGATCCACCTCCTCAAAACCTCGGCTGCCCTCTTAATCTTTTCTAAATAGCGCAGGGGGTCCATTCGTGCCAAATGACCTTCAGATCTTAAGGTTCCTATATCGGCCCTGATCTCAAAGTAAACACAGAAAAAACCACCTTTTATTGTACTATGATAATGGAAACGCCTGGTTATTATTTTTCTACTTAATAACAAAATAATGCTAATTGTATTTTCTCAAAACAAATAAACAATGTTTATTTAAATTCTTCAAAAAAATTAATTACAGTTAAGTTTTTTTACACATGTAATTAAAACTTTATAATTTTGTTTATGGAGTTTATTTTAAAATGTTTTTGTATTATCTCATTATTATATAAATAATGTATTAATAATAATGATGATAATTTAAATTTCTTTGTTTTAATTTTGTTCAACAAGCATAAAGAACACTTAGAACAATAATGTGAAGAACGAAATATTTTTTTATGAAAATACAAGTCAAAATGTTTGTTTTTTTTTTAAAGGAAGAATTATGATTAAAAAAATATTATGATTTAGTCAAAATCTGTTTTTGTTTCTCTTTCCTATTTTACTTTTTCAATCTTGATTTTATTTTTTCAAAATTTTGAGGAATGCGAAAGAAAAACTCTATAAGAGTATAAATTTGTAAAATAAAATCAATAAAAAAAACAACACTAACTCGATGAAATTGAGTTATTAAAAAGCAATTTAAAAAGAATTTGCTTTGAATTTTTTTTTCTTATTCAGACATAGAACTTATGTTTCTTTTATTATAAAACCATTCTTCCATCATTCCAATACAACATTTTTTTTAATTGTAGTCATGTAAATGTTTACAACATTTGAATACTATTACAAAAAATGAGAAATACTAACCATTGAGCGGTTTAGAAAAGTGCATTTCAATGGGACTCATTTGGCTGAATAAAATAAGTTTAACATTTTAATTGAAAATTAAAATAATCCGCTATTTTTAAAGTATTAATTTTTTTTTAAAAAATACCGCCATATTGAAAAATTTACAAAAAAATCTACCATTTTGAAATTTTGAGAAAATCAAACATTTTGAGAAAATTTGTGATTTTGGGGTTTTTACGGTTTTCAGGCTCTGGAGCTCAATCTCAAAAGTAATGAATTTTAATTCATCCTTGGATCATTCCAGAGTTATTGAGCTAAAAGTGTGACAGAGTGTCAGAATGACGGCGGACAAACAGTCTCTAAAAGTGCATTTGTTCTTACGAAATGCACTAAAACAATACTCTGTTACAATACTTGGCATTTTATTTGAATTTTAATTAAAAAAAAATATCGTAAGCTATTTGATTAAATTCTACTCTATAACTTTAAAGAGTTTTTCTTCAAATTCTTGCTTCCCTTAAGTTTTTGTATATTTCGTAAAAAAATTGACTATTAAATTGACATCATTCTTCAAGGCGAATCACAACACATGATTTTTTAAGCGAACCTTAAATTGAAAATTTTGTATTTGTTTTCATTTATTGTTCCTTAAACTCATTTACATTTAACTTTGATTAAACCATATCAAACCATAAAGAATAATTTAACATGGAAATCTTTTCGTTTTTAGTGCGTGTCGTAAGAAAATCGGGCTCTATAGTCTGAAAACGCTAAAAAGCTCAAAATCCCAGATTTTCGCAAAAGACTTATTCAAAAAATTTCAAAATGGCGAACTTTATAAAAATTTGACAATGGTGGATTTTACAAAATTTTTTAAAATAAATTTTAATTACATTCATGAAAACGAGCCCTTTCAAAATGCACTTTTCTAAACCGCCCAATGGTAAGAATTTCTCTTTTTTTTATTTTTAATCATAAAATGGTTTTATGAATCCCAGTTTTATGAAAAATTCTAAAAGAAACTTCATTGAATAGCAAAACAAAACAAAAAATTATGACTAAAGAGAACAAAAAACATTAGAATTGAAAATTTAAAAGAGAATTTGCGAAACCATAGAAAAATACCAACGTCAGCTTATTTTTAATCTTTAAATTACCATTAGCAAAAACTTTGCTATTATTGCGGAAAAATGGGAAAATAAACAAAAACATGCTGAAATAAAATTTTAAACTAAAAATTAGAATGTGTAACAGTAAAAAAATAAACATTGTACCTGTTGAAATTCAAATTACTTAAAAAAATTTCAAGAAAACAAATATTTTTTCGTCCAAATACAAAAGTTATAAATTTACTTTAAAATTGCCTTTAAACTTGAAAGTAAAACAAAAACTAAATTTACATTTTATTATGTTCTGCATGTGAGTAATAAATATCAGAGGAAAAAAGTCATGTTTGCATATATTTGTTTGGTTTGTTGCATATTAACCACACATGTCATGAATGCAAAAACAACACCAAGCAAAAATAAAAAAATTTTTTTCGCGTAACTGAAAATGCAAATAAAAAAGCTTTATAATATTCTGTAGAACGGTAATGTTAATAGTTGCTGTATATTAATAATAAATAATACAAAAATAACAATGAAAATTTAAAATAATTTAAGGCCAACCACATTCAAGCTACAATAAATAAATATATGTGTCATTTCTTTCCATTGCATAAGGCAATTTTTTTCATAGATGTTCATGGTAAATGTTCATTGAGCGTGTGTATGCACGTTTTGATTGCAATAAATTTTAATTCACGTGTTTTTCGTTTTCATTTTTTTATTTACATGTATTTTTGAATCCTGTTGCATTGTTTTCTTATTTATTTATAGAACACTGCAATTACAACAATTTGCAGTTTGCTTTTAAAATAACAATTGGTCTTTAATGTTACAGGCATGAACTGGTCATGACTTCTGATAATTTGATGATAATATACAGGGTGTTTTAAAACCCAATTTTGCTCTTTTATACACTTTCATGCACTTTTAAGCGCTTTTATGCACTTTATTGCGCTTTAATTCATTTTTATGCGCTATTGTGCTCTTTTATGATCTTTTAGGGCAGGTTAATAAAAGATCAAAAAAAGTGCATTAAATAGCATAAAAGTGCATTAAAGCGCAATAAAGTGCATAAAAGAGCATGAAAGTGCATAAAGGAGTATAAAAGTGTAAAAAAAAATTTTGAAGAGCATAAAAGAGTATGAAAGTGCTTAGGTGTAAGAAAATTTAAAAAAAAGTATAAAAGAGTAAAAATCAGGAGCAAAAAAGTGCATAAAAGTGCAATTAAGAGCAAAATTTGGTTTCAAAAACACCCTGTATTTACATGAACCATTCAAAGAGGGGCTACTGGCAGTCATGGGAGTCAAGTTCGATTGTTTAAACAGCAAAAAATGAAGCCCTTAGTTCTAGCCATGTACTGCTCCTCGTAATTAATGAGAGTCACACCCTCTTTAATGCCAAAAATTGTGTCATCTTTGTGTAGGTGTTTGTTAGTCAGTATAATAATGTATTATGAAAAAAGGACAAAATTGAATTGAAGAAATCTATATTAAAATCATATTATCTCCACTTCATTCGTTTTCATCTGTATACAGATAAATGGATGGCTAATTTATTCACTTACTTTTCTTTGCCATTAAAATTTGAAAATATTATCACTTCTTTTGAACCATACAAAAATAACTTTCATCAAAAGATTTTTTTTTCTCCATAAGAAATAATCTGAAAGAAAATCTCATTTTATTTTTCAATTACCATAATGGGTTACACCTTTTCTTTTTATTATTCATTTGTGTGTTTTTTTCTTCTTCTTTTTTTTTAGCATTATTTTCTGAATAAATAAAATCTATCCCATTTTATTGAAGAAGTTATAAAGTATGAACTAATATATAACATAAAACACATTAAAAGTCGTTATGACTGTGTACTACCCTTTTCAGATCTCTGCACTTTGCCGCCTCTTAAAACCCATTGAAATTACTTATTATTTTATTACTTATTTAAAGTATTTTAAATTGGAACACAATTTAATTTCCTGTGGAGTCTCATAAATAAAATTTTATTTATGCACGCCTACATTTAAAATTAACTTCAATTTTAAATTATTTTTCTACAGAGATCCTTTTTTTGAAGTAAGTGGCGTAAATTTTGTTAATTTACGAAATTAATGATGAATTTGGAACCATTGAGAAACGTTCACATCGACAGCTTTTGTATCAACTTTAATCAGACTCAGACTCATAAAACAAGCAAAAAATTAAAATATGATCGTGAACGATTTACACGAGCGCATTTCTATGTATAGAACAATATAGAATTAATTTGTCGGTCTTTTTGAGTAAGTCGGCCATTTTAGATTAGTCCGCCATTTTGAGTTAGTCAGCCATTTTGGATCAGTCGGCCATTTTGAGTTAGTCGGCCATTTTGGAGCAGTCTACCGTTTTAAGTTAGTCAACTATTTTGAAAGTGACACAGCCGGACAGTACGACCGTCCACAATACCGGTATTTTTAAGAAATTTGCTAAAATGATGAAATAAGAGATAAATTTATTTTGATAACACGAAACACTCCATTTAACTTTGTTCATTTTATTGCTATAAATACCCGATGTTGATGAGCAAAAAAAATATGGAGTCTAAATGTGAAGCCGTAAAAAATACAAACAATTTCATGGTGCTCAATCTATGTCCAAAACAGTTTTTAGGGAAAAAATGATGACCTGTTGCTAGTCAATAATGAAATTCAATTTTTTATACATGAAACACCGCATGAAATAAAAACAAAAATAGTTTTTTTCGACAAAATAAGAATCATTTTACATTGGAAGCCAAAGTAGACGCAAATGAAAATTTTTCATATTAATATGTAATTCATTCATCCACATAAATAACAAACACTTGCTTGTAGAAAAATATTATCTTTATGCATGGTTTGAACAGTCATTTTATTTTACACGCTACATTCTGCTCGTTAACCGACTAGAACTAAATAAAGGAAAAAGATAATAATTTATCATATAAAGTGAGTGAGTGACTTTTGCATATTTCATATAATTTCCTTAGTTAAAACATTTACGGTATTCAACCAAATCATATCTAAGACATAGGTAGCAAGATAAACAACATATAAATTAAAGTTCATTAAACTCTTTTACATTTAAATAGATTTCATAAATAATTTATGTAGGGAATGTGTATTTTGCATCGGAAAAAAAATAAAGGTGGTAAATTATGAAAGACACGCGAATGTAAAATTTTCCTTCCTTTTGCATGTTATACTTTTTGAATACAAAGAAAAAAAATTAACGATTATTATTATACACAACACAATAATAATTATAATAATCATTGTTATTATTATTATTATTACAACAAAAAGTTAATGTAACATATGAAAGAAGCAACAAGGCAAAACGATTTTGCTAAGAAAAATGGTTATATCCGACCCATTTTTATGCAAGTTAATTTATTCATTTTACAGTGGGTTACTTTTATACATTTCATTTAAATTTTATTTCGAAAAAATGTCTTGTGCATCATCATCATCTGAATATTCCTTCAAATTTATATATGAACAGTAAAAATGCTTGTCTGCCATTGTCTTGATAATTTTTAATTTTTATCCATCTTCTATTAAGGTGAGATATCGTTTTTGGGGTTAAATATCGTTTTTTGTAATCTATTTGGTTTTTGCAGTTAGGCGGCCATTTTAAATATGTGACATTTCTAATGATTAATAATTGGCGACATTTTTTAATGATTGGCGACAATTTTTAATATTAATTGACATTTTTTGAATGATTTTTAGAAATTTTTAATAAAATTGCTCTTTTTTACACTGTTTCAAAGTAAATATAGCAAATTTTTTATCATCTGTTTTTTTAAAAGCAGACCTTTAAATTTTATTATGATAAAATAAACGTTTATATTGTTTAATATGTACATAAAAAATATATTGATTTTAACTTTTAATATCAAATATAAACAAATTAAGACATGAAATTTAACTTTTTGCCGGATATGAACCCTTTTTCCAATAAAAACAAAATGTTGCTAATTTCAGAGAAATTTGTAACTCAATAAAATTAATGTTCTCGGCTACTTGTCTTTTTATAATAATAATTATTCGTTTATTTTGTGCTTATTTCTAATGATCATTCAAATTTAGATTAATCAACCTTAATAAAAATTTCTGAGGGACAAGAATAACAGATCATTTAAACCTCATTATTTTCTGTTTCTTTTTGTCTTTATACATTAAATGAGCTTATGAAGGAATTGTTTTACCTGACATGATTCTTAATTAACTTAGAATTTTAAGTTAATTGAAAAATTCTACATTAACCAAAATATTTTATATTCCTTTACCTTTTGGAATTTTTTGAATTTTCATGACTATCAATAAATATCAAAAGTCGATATTTTTTTTAAAAAATATGGTTAGTAGGGGACTCTCTTATTTATTTATAGAAAATAAAAATGTTGGAACATCAGGTTTTCAATAAAACTCCTTAGTAAGAAACTCCACTTCATTCAATCCTAAAGGACCTTAAATTAGCACCAAATTTGTTTTCCAAGTACTATTTTTGCTTCTCCCTTCTCTTTGTTATTCAAAATGAGTATACAAAAAAAACTGTGCAAAGAAAATAAAACAAAAACGTGTCACTTCACAAAAAACACATTACAAAGTAAGAAACAAGAAAAAATTGTTGACCCTTTTTTATTATTATGAAGATTTTTAGTGCATTTCGTAAGAAAAAATGCACTATTACAGACGGTTTGTCCGCCGTCACTCTGTAGGTCTGACTACTGATCGCTGTCCATAACTCCGGAATGGTCCATCGGAGCGAGGTCGGGTTTTTTTTATTAGATAGAGGAGGTCATCAGGATTTGCCAAAACTCATTAGTTTTGAGATTGGGCTCATGGATTGGGCTCCAGAGCTTCAAAAGCCTCAAAAACCGTAAAACCGGTTAAAATTTTATAAATATTTATAATTTGTTTTGTTGGGTAGATAAGTTTACTAAAATGAATTTTAACTTAATGGCTCTGAGATTAGGCTCAGACATTGGGCTCAGAAGTAGGGCTCAAGAATTAGGCTCCAGAGCCTGAAAATGGTTAAAAACCAAGGCAATATTGGTTATAAAGTTATATTTTAAATTAGTAACAAATGGCCAAAAAATACAGAAATAAACGTTTATAATTTAAATATTGTATTTATATTTATTTATATGCATTTATATTGGTTATAATTGGTTATAATTTTCAATTTGTGACAAAAAAGTGGTTATAAATGACTCATATATTATTGTTACGCAAATGTTGTTTTTGATGAATTTGAAAATGTTCAAGTTTTCGTTCTTCTTTGTGAACATATTTTATTTATTTAAAAAAATATTATTTATTTTAATTAAATATTTTATTGATTAATGGATTTGATAATTCTGAAAGAATTAAAATAAGTTCAATTATTTATTTTCCTCTCAGCTTTTGAATAAAATTTACAATATAATTACTGAAAAAACGAGAAAAAACTTTTAATAAATCAGTTTATGATCTTAGAAAGTTTTTTTCTTAATCAAAAATGTTTATGACCTTTAAAAAGTCTAAGTCTATCCGATCTTGAAAAGAAAAATGTTGCCGCAACGAATTTTCATCCGTATCTTAGACCAGCTTATTAATTTTTCAGAAATAGTCGAAATAATATAAAAAAATGAATATACGCTCAAGACTTTTTGACAAATGAAAAAAAAAATTCTTTTATTTTCATTATTATAAAGAATTAAAATAAATGAAATTTATTTAAAAGAAAAGTCTGGTTACTAAAGCTTTTCTATTATAATAATCACATGCAATATTTTTTAATCAAAATCTAATAATTGATAAATGCATATTTTTCATATTAATATAATTTTAATGTAATTTTTTTAAATCATTTGAAATTTGAAAAATTTCTCCTCAACAATAAACTTTTTAACTTTTAATTCGCCTAAAACTAATTTTATTACTAATAATATTTTATATTTTTTTGGATAATTAACAAATTTAATTGATATTTATTTACTATTTAAATATTTTTACTCAGAAAAAATCCGTTCATACATTTCATCATCATATTCATGATTCATACAAATACCATACAACATAAACAAGAAAAGTGGAAATATTTATTACTCAGTATTTATATTTCTCATTTATAATTTTCGTATAGATACTATACAACACATACACAACAAGTGGTTATAATTTAGTAATATACATTTATAAAAATTATTATTTTTATTTCTGCATATTACTAAACATTTCGTTACTTTAACAAGTTATAATCAATTTATAAGTCGCAATATATTTTGTTATCCGGCCTAGTTAAAAACCCAAAATATCCGATTTTTTCAAATATTTTTTTGAAATTTTCAAAATAGCAAAAGTTTTTCAAAATGGCGGAAAATTTTCAAAATGACCGTTATTTTCAAAATGGCGGTATAATTATTAAAATTAAAACTTAATCATATTCAATGAAACGAGTCCCATCGAAATGCACTTTTCTAAACCGCCCAGTGGTTAGAATTTCCCATTTTTTTTCTCCTTGTCACTTTTCCTTTCAGTATTTTTTTTATATTTTATCTTGTCTTCTCATGATAACAACAACAGTCTATTTTCATGAGTAGATAATATTTTTCTTTTGATTTATATTTTTTTCTAGTTTGCCTTCAAGTAAGGAAGCAGAGGTATTAAATAACGTTTTTTTTTTTCAAATAAAAAAAATAGGGTTTGTTTTGTTTCTAACCGCAAAAAATATTTTATGGTCACAGATGGTACAAGAATAGGTAAACGTTTTAACTTTTACATTAAAAAGTGGAAATAAAAAAAAATAGATTATAAATATTTCAACATTTTATTTATCATAAAGTTTTGTTTGAAATATGTCAATGTTATGGCGTGTGTTTATAAATCTAAAAATCTATTTCATATTCTAAAAAAATGTTTACTTGTTTACCGCAAACAAAAGCTAAACATGATCATTTTTTGCTTATAATGAAAAAATTTTCCTCCTCAGCTCTTGAATTTAAGTTAAGTAAAATCGCCTGAAATTCTTCCTCTTAATGAAAACAAAAAGCTTTACCTAACTTCTCTTCGACCCTTCTCGGTTAAAAATTAACTTTTGTTAAACGTTTTCAATTAGCAACTTATACATCTTGAATATCAATTAAAATTTAATAATACTTACTGAATTTGTTTCATGAAAAATCTTTTCATAAACTTCTTTTAAAAAATTTGAAAGTAAATTTAAGTGAGTTGACCAGGCAACAATAAGAAACGTGAACTACATTTTTATTGAAACTCTGCAAAAAATAATTTTTTGAATCGAAATAATGAAGTTTATAAACTTTCGATAAATTTCGACTAACCCGAATATCTGCATTCCCTGAATCGGAAATTTCAACACCAATGCATTTTCAACTTTTATCGTACCCAGCGGCAACGTGGAATCAAGAATTGTCTCTGCATCAGTTTTGAAAGTTATAATGTAAAATAGATCCGCTATTTATTTCAATAGCCGCGCCGAAGTACAAACGTAGTTAAAATGAATTATTAAATGTGTAAAAATAGGATTTATTAAAAATAATAAATAAATCAAAATTATTAAATATTAAATACAAGTAATAAAGAGGTTAATCATACGAAAAAAAACTTTTTCAATATCTAAACGGATATAAAACCAAATCGCGTCGAAAAAAGAAAAACAAGAACAAATTAAAAAAGCAAACTGAACAGAATCGTGCAAGAATGATAAAATACTTTGTGCTTCCAAAAATACGATGAAATGCAGTGGCAAGAAAAACTTCTAAAATATGGTGACGACAACCTAAGAACAATAAAAAGCGACGTACATGCTTTTCGACCATCACAGCAGCCCCATTTTTTGATCCCGTATTAGCTGCCGTTGTATCAAACACTAGTCCAACTATAGTTTGCCAGTTTTTTTGATCCCACCATCACGTCATTGCCAGAATCCAAGTTTATTTTAATTTGTTCTTTTTTGCCATCCCAAGTTTTTCTATGTGTGCCGTTTGATTTTGATTAGCGTCTGCTTTGCATTCCCCATTCCTCTTTCACTCACATAATTAAATGCCATCGTAATAAGCATTAGGTTGGCAGGCGATATGTTCAATTGCATACATAGTGCCTTGATCAGGGGGGAATGAACAATTTTTTGTGTATGTTCTTTTAGCAATTTGGTTTTTTCATTTTCAACGGCTTCTGGTCATAATCTGATTCATCCATGTTTTCATCATCCATGCTTTCATCATCCATGTTTTCATCATCCATGTTTTCATCATCCATGTTTTCATCATCCATGTTTTCATCATCCATGCTTTTACCTTCTTGTTCACGTTCCTCTGAGACAACGCTTTCATCCATAATACCATTATATTCAACGACCTTGACCATGAAACGATCGAAATGCTTAGCATCCTTTTTTCATCTTTAATACAAAAAGCATGATGCAAACACGAGATATGTGGCATCATGCTTTTACGATTCTTTTTGAATGAAAGCAACGTGCAAGAATAATGCCAGTTGCCACTGGGTAATTTTTCAAGCATAAATCAACTATTTTATTTGAAAAACATTTTATTGTTACTTGCACCGTCTGTGTATTTTTTTGTTTAAACAACACGATTTTCAATAAGTTTTCTTCTGTGTTCAAGGCAAGTCTGTTCAACAAAAATAAAAAAGAGTAGTGAAAACATATGGCAAGTAAAGAATATTAAGGACAAAGTTTTTTTTTAGTCAGGACAACAAAACAATATAATATAGAATTTTTTCTTTCTTGTTCTTTTAGGAATAAAATTAAGTTGTACAGATAAGTGGCATTCAATTCTAAAGTGAGTGTGAATCACAAATGTCTGTATGGACAATCTGAGTACACAAGCCTATAGTCCATCAAAAAATATGGAACTTCTTTTTACAAAAATATTTGTATCTGCCCTAAAAACCGAAAAACAAGGGTTTCAATTTTTTTTTTTATTCTTCAATTTAAAATTGCAAATATGACATGGTTTTGTATGAAATAAGTATGATTTTTGTTCTTATAAGTTGTAGATAGTTGGGAGAAAAAAGTTTTTTATTTACCGTTTAACATGTTTTCATACATAAAAATTGAAATCCTTGTTTTTCAGTTTTTAGGGCAGATACTAAAAAAATTTCGTAGAACGAAAGTTTCATATTTGTTGATGGACCATAGGCCTGTGTACTCATATCAGCATAATTGATAGTAAATAAAATAACTTGTAAATAACACTCACTTTAGAATGGAAAGCCACATAAATTTAATGATTGTCATAAACATTTTTTTCTAAGAAAAGTAGGTGACAATTTTTTTACTTGTTATTCAAAAATTTCCAAGAAACATTTTGTTTTACAAATTAACATTGAATGTGTACACGTGTCAGAATTGTCTTAGTAAAAATGAAGGAAGGCAATTAAAATTTAAAAAAAAAAATTCTGGTTTCTATCTAATTTTCTTGAAAGTTAACAGTTGAACACAATTAAAAAAAAAAAAAGCTAAGCAATATCAAAAAATGTGATTCTTCGTTTCAATTCAGTTAAAACTCTCTGTATATTAATTAACCTTGACGCAATCTGGCAAAACAATACCAACTCATAAATAATGTAAAATAAATAAAGAACCGAAATATCAATTTCCAAAGCAAAATATTTACTTTTTGGATTTTAGTTCTCATTGTTTTATTTATAAATGTCCTGACAAATGTCTTTTCAACGTAAATCAACTTGTGCTTTCAATCTTTTTATAATAAATTTTTATTATTATTTTCGTTTCACTTCATTATCTTTCTAAAACAAACAACCTTAAATTAAATGAAAAACTCGTTTTATATATAAAACAAAAGAATAGAGTATAACAGCTTGGCTATGTCCAATACACGTTTACGGTCTTCAGCTAAGCTTTTACATTTATTTACACAATTTACAAAAAATCCTCCTGTTGACGGTACAATCACGAATTAATGTCACTTTTTTATGTCGAAAAACCTTTTTTTTTTTGCTTTTTTGATTGTATTTCATTTTCTTGACACAATCCATGAGTAAGACGAATGACAATACAAGGAAAAAAAATGTATATTTGTAAATATAAAAGTAAAACAAAAGTATAATATAGCTGAAATAACACAGAGGTCCATTTTTTCAGTAGATATATCAAAAAAAAATGCTCTTACGTGGACATTTATCTGCAAATTTAGGATTGTATCGAATATAATGGGATTGTTTTTTGACTGAGTGAGTTTAGGTAATTGATCGCATATACGTTTTTTGGCCAATCAGCCCGTTATAGGTTTGAAATTGGTCAACAAGAACATGGTACTTGCCAAACATTTTATGTTTTCAATGAATTCGTCCCTTGAATGGCAGATGCTGGTTAGAGAACAAAATATGTAGAAAAATTTTCGAAATAAAATTGTTTCGAAAATGAATTTTTGAACTGTGTTTTATGGTCAAGCCTCCTTTTTTCATTTTGATAAAAAACGAGTCATGGTCAAAACACATAAACATTTATCATTTTATATCTTCTAAATTTTCGTGTGTTCATTGACCAGCTAAAATTGTGTGTTTATTGTGCGTATGTGATAATATTATTGTTTTTTTTATATGCTTACGTTTACTAAAAAGGACACATTTTATATTTTTTTTTTCTTAAAAGGTTTGATGTTTAGATGAAAATGACGGATAAAAAATTGAAACAAATAAGAAAAGTATTATGAAAATAAAAGGAAAAAGGTTAACATTGAAATCCATCACTTAGTTAGTGTTGATTACACAAACTTAATTTAATAAATCTACAAAAAAACAAAAAATGAGCTCAAAATTATGTATTTTGAAATTTTTATGAAATATCGACTTGGATAGTTCAGCAAAATTGCAGCTTGAAATATTCTCTGCAATTTTGCTTCAGGTCACTTTTACCTAAGACTTACGGAAACATGATTTTTTACTCAAAAACGTAAAGATTTACTTAAAATTTTTACTTTAGAAAATTCCCGTCGCATTTCGTGTCACAAACTTTAACTTAACTTCATCATCTTTTTTTTTGTAAAAGTAGTAAATCCCTTATCTATTTATATTCCAAATAATTCAAAAAGATTCCGATCTTGATAAAAATAATGTACCTTAATTGAATCATTTAGAGCAATCATTTACTTGTACTTGAAATACATCTGCCATCAACTACAAAATCACGATCAATCAACATACATTGTGCTAAGACAATTTCAAAAAATAAAAAAGTACACATACAATCCAATTTTGAGACTAATCAAAATTAATGATACAGTTATATGGTGATAAATGTACTCAAAATCAAGGAATTTCAGTATATTTCAAGATATCATTGAAAGCATGTTAGTGATAAAAAGTGCCCACGCATGAAAATCGGAATAAAAACAAAGCAAAAATTTTGTAGGATGAAGGTTAATTAGAATTAATGTAATGATCGAATATTCGAAAATTTTCTTACGAAAATGGCACTGAACCGAATAATTATTAATTAACTTTTTAATGTGTAATCTAAATGGAGGATACATTTTTCGTAAGTAATAAAAATGTAATTACAGTTTAAAAAAAATTAATGAAAACATGTGCGTGTTAAATACAAATGACAATGAAAATAAGTATAATAAAATAAAAAAATAAATGGGCAATTTAAAAATATATTCAATGAACAATTTTTCGCAGTTCACCTGTTTGAATGATCATTTGAGATACAAAAAAAAAATGTTTTTCTTCTTTAAAATAACACAATTGAATTGAATTGAAATAGAACAGAGAAAAAAGCAATAAAAATTGTTTGAAATCCTTTTAAATGCCAATGTTTAAAAGAAAATAAAAGACAAGATAAACATAATACGTTAAAATAACGTTTAAGCCATTGATTCAATCGATAAAAGAAATTACAATCGTTTACAGATTTCTCGGTACAAAAGAAAAATAAAACAATTGTCTTTCATTTTGAAATCAATGAGACACAAGTAATTGTGTAGAAAGCACAAAGACAACTGGAACGATTTGAAGGATTCTCGAAACGATTCATTTGGGCTTTTAAGATGGTTGATTAAATTTGGAAAAAAAATTAACCCATTAACCACCGCTGGCCGATTTTTCGACCAGTAACTTAGGAGCCGCATTTCTCCTAAAAGGTCTCAAAAAATTTTCGTCAAATTTTCAATATAAATAATCGAATATGTTTGAGAAGCCGTTCGCGAATAAACGGTACAATTTTACCAACGAAAATCCATTTTAGTGATCCCATTGAGATAAATCAATGAAACTTTGTAGGCTTTTTCCTTACCCTTTCCGGAAAAAAATAAACTCCTGAACATTAATCTTCAGTGGTTCGCCTTCTACGAGCATTTGAAGCCAAAGAGGTGAAAAATCATGAAATCCATTTAAAAAATAGGTTTTGAATCAAAATTCAAAACTTTTTTCACAGAATTATTAAAATTCTGCGTTTAATGAGCCCAAGAACACAAATTTATAGTGGTAAATGCGCCCTCTAGGGGCAAAAAAGTGATGAAAAAAGAGCCTTACTTTGACTCTATATTGCCAAATACCACCCAAACCGATTTTAAAGATCAGATAGTCAAAAGACGCGGCAACACCTTAAAGATTTTTAAATAGAATTTTGGTTCTAGAGGATTTTTTTCGAGAAAATGGACAAAAACTGAAAAGTACGGTTTTTGAGATATCCTTATACTCAATAACTCTGTAACCATAGCTCGGTGGTACACAAAATATTCAGCCCACTTATAGACCTGTTCAAGATCTACAACATTGCTATACACCATTTTACCAAGTTTAGTACAAAAAACATGATTTTTTGGTGAAAAACCCTCAAACGAAGCGTTTTTTGTCAATTTTTGGCCATTTTGACCCAGTTATATACGATATTTGATCTTGATATACTCTACAAAAATGTTGCCCTATTTATCCTGAACAAAGTTGCCATACATCACTTTTGTCCTTTTCATACAAAAAAATGGTTTTTGAGTGAAGAATGAACTGTATGTAATATTTAAA
The DNA here is from genome assembly GCA_900002565.1 of Culicoides sonorensis. Classification (NCBI taxonomy): domain Eukaryota; kingdom Metazoa; phylum Arthropoda; class Insecta; order Diptera; family Ceratopogonidae; genus Culicoides; species Culicoides sonorensis. Next base: position 55,627 of record LN483540.1, read on the forward strand.
GAATGCTAACTAACACATGCCAATATCTGTCATTTCTAACTTGTTGATTTTAAAAGCCCTTATCAAAAAAATACACCAATGGTATATGCAGCAAAGTCGTAGAAAATTAATAGTTCTTTAACTTTTTCTTGGATGACTTGAATGGTTTTCATACAAAAAAATTGAGTTTTTATCAAAAATCCCAAAAATTTGATACAAAATTATGCTAAATATGAGGTTTTTAATCTACTTTCTATTAAATTAGTCGAAAAAAGAGTGTTAAGTATGTTTTGCAAAAATGTTGTCCTGATTATGCTGAATAAAGTTGTCATAAAGTGGTGTATGTTGATTTTAAAAACTTGAAGTGATAATTTTTTCAATAATTTTATTTAATTTATTAGGCTTTAAGCTCTTTTCCACTTAATGCTTATTTTTATAATTCCAATCTTTTCTTTAATCGATTTTAGCAGCTTTTTTGTAATAAATATTAATACTAAAAATATTATGAGAAATACCAATATAACGTCAATAAAATATGTTTGAACAAATGACAATTCAACTCCCTTATATTTTAAATGTCTCATCATATTTCTATTTCTAATGGTGAACTCAATCCACCAGACAGCTTTTGCTCGTGGCGCAACTTGTTCGTCTTTCACGACTTGACTTAAGTTTAAGACATTTTGTTTGTATTTAGGATTTTGAATAATTTCTTTAATCGTCTTCTTAATTGTTGCAACGGAAAGGTCTTTGACATTGATTGCTTTTCCAATTTCTTTTTCTTCAACTATAGCTGCATTATCAAACTGATCTGCCAAAAATGGAACAACTATCAAAGGAACACCATAATACACTGATTCTTGAATCGATGGAAGACCTCCTTGGGTGATGAATAATTTAATGTTTTTATGAGCTATAAATAGAAAATATTTTTTGTTATGAAATTTAAAGGAATTCCAATACTTTACCTAAAACTTCTTGTTGTGGAAACCAATTTGATGTCATAATTTTATTAGTGTCATTTGAATTCAGAATGAGATTATTCTTCATTAAAACCTTATATGGCATGTTTTTAAACGCATTTAAAAATTTGCTTATCATTTCATCTTTCCCATTATTCAATTTCACCATAGTTCCAAAACTGAAGTAAATGGCGCCATCATGTGCTGCATTCAAAAATTTATTGAGTTTTTCTGGTAATGGCTGCAAGCGAGGTTTTATGTGCAAAAATGGAATTGGAACTGTAAATGCCACAGTTGGCCTAGTAAATCCAAGAAACGGGCTTGAACTTGTTAAGAGGAGATCAACGCTTTTCGCTAACTCTACAGAGCTTGATTTGATTCTTGCTCCAAAATGTTTATGAATAAGTTGATTAAACATTGAGTCAAATATTTGATAAAGACCTTTTCCAATGAGATACCAAAATGTGTTGCATACTCTCTTGAAAAGTGTATCTCCTGAATAATATCCAAACATATTGGGACTATGAAGAACAGGATGCATCGCATTTCCCACTATTTCATGTTGATAAGCATCAATTTCAAGTGAATTGAAACCAATTAAAGGCGCATTAAAAAGTTCGGCAAATGCATACATCGGAGTATTTCCAATATATTCCGCAATCACAGCATCAAAATGTTCATTTTGATAGTTTTTTATCAAGGAAACAACGTCTGGATGTGAGAGACTATCATCCAAAATACCTGGTGCATCATGCAAACCAAGTTTAATCACCTTCAAACTGTCCATTTCTTTCCAATTTGTATTTGCAAAATCACTTTGGTACGATTCACTCCAATCAACTTGAGTGATATTTGGATTATTTATTTCAAATGGATCAGTTGTAAGTAAAACTAATTCATGGCCATTGTCAGCTAACGCCCCCATTATAGTATGAAAAAACATTTGATGGCTTTTTGCTGGAGTAGGACATATTCCAAGAATTCGATAAGACAACGTTGTTTCACATATAAATAAAATTATGAGAATCAAATTTGGTAGCTGCATTAAAAATGCCACAAAGTAGATCTGTTGAAAGGAAAATTAAAAAGAAATTTTTTTTAATAATGATGGATAATCCTACGTTTTACAAAATTAATACAAGATTTATGCAAAAAAAAACAACCTAAATACCAATCCTCCACCATAATGGACAGTTAAAATGTTTTTTTTTCTTATTACTCCATCAAAGAAAGGTCTAAGCATAATTTTAATTTTAAATCCAAGTAATAAATTGTTTTTCAAAAGAAAATTAATATTCATAAAATTATAAAAGCTTTTCTTCGTAATTATCTCAAAGTAATTTTCTTAATTTTTCATCGAAATCACAATTTTTTTCAACAACATCGTACAATGATTGCCTTCATTTGCGATAAACTCTTCATTTTTGATCTAATCCAAAGAACTCAATTCATTAAAGATTTTAAATACTCAAGTTCACAATTTAAATACACGTCTCATTAAAAGTTTACACAATAAATCTTTCACTTGCACACATTTTTCAAGTAAAATGAAAGAAAATTTTATACAACAAAAATTGAGTTTGTTTGTTTTCGTGTCAAATGATAACAAAAACTCAACAAATAATAGAAGATTTTTGGATAAAGTGTTTGAATGCATTTAAGGGAAACTTTCTAAGTCATATTTATGGAGAAAATAAGTTTCTCTTAAAAATTTTAGTAAGATGTGGTTTTGTGACACAAAGAGCAAATATACTGGAAATTTACATCTTACAAAATATTTGTTGTATGAGTAAATTTTGGTATTACTATTTGAAAATGAAAAGTAAGTTACTCTCACAAAGAAAATGAATAAACGCTGACATTTTTCTAACATTTTTTTAGTGACGGGAATTTTCTAACTGGGAACGCAGGTGAAAACTCGACAATTTCCATTTACGTTCAGAATTTTTGATATTTTCGTAGGTGCATCTATGCAAAATGAGCTATCAAGTTTTATCTGCTTACCGAGTAAAGCAAAAATATATATATAAAGCAATTAAAATAAATTTTTACGTTTTTGACTAAAAAAATCATGTTTTCGTAAGTTTTAGGCAAAAGTGACCTGGATCAAACTTATAAAGAATATTCAGCAAAGTTGCAGCTTGAAATATTCTCTACAACTTTGCTACAGAACGAAATTGAAAAAGGGTCGGTTGATTTAGTGTTAATTTCAATTTCATCTTCTTGTCAGTTCATTTCCTCCTTCACAAAAGCTTAGAACATGTAAAACGATCAGATCTGCCAAGACAATGTGAATGATTGTCAGTACTTTTACTTCCCAGAACACGAAAAACACAAATAATGTAATAACTAGTTGCAAAGAAAACAACTCTTAATAGTAAAATGTTCTTGTTCATATTTTATGGGAGTGTAAAAGAATTTTATTAAAAGCAATCTTTCTGTTTTGCATCACAAAGCAAAAAGGAAGTAAAACTTTATATTTAACATGATGTGTCTGTATTCTATTTTATTTATTTAAAACATGTGTGAATAATTTTAATGTAGAAGAGGAAGTTTAATATGAAAAACAACAAGAAAATATTTTAATTAACAGATTGCATACACTAAAAGAGATTAAATATTGGTCTTAAAACTTGTGAATGATACAAATTGTGTTATGGAAAGAAAAATGCAAAATTAAATAGAAAATTTTCTTCCTGTTTTCTAGGAATCATACTTAAATTATTTAAGTTAGTGCATTAAAGTTCACAATTCAGTAAAGTATCAGAAAAACTCTAAATCTCAAAAAATATAGATGCAGAAGGTAACTGGGAACCAAATTCTATTTCAATTTAAGCTAGAGAGCCCACAACACTCAATTTTTTTTAAATCTATGGGAAATGAGCCAAGGAGTCAAAATAATGTAGGACCATATCCAGACTGACATGTTTTTGAGCTCGAGTTACAACAATTTTCCTTTGATAAATGTTTGGTTCACCGAGAATTTGTTAGAATGAAATGTATTTAAATTCAGTGGTTTGTAAAATTGATTAAAAAGGAACATTGATATTAAGAATGATATGCAAATTTCTCTCTTGTGGATTTCAATTTGTAAGGATAAAATATGTAAATAGTTCATTCAACAAACAGACCTCATGTTGATTGAATGTAGATTCAACTATTATATAAAAAATGATTATTGAAATAGCTAGAAGTGGCATTTCTGCCATCAATTATTCATTAGAACAAGTCTTGCCGCCTTCTCTGATCTGCAAAAATTATTACAGGAAAGCTAGAGAAGTTTTTCCGGGAATGGTGGTAAAATCAGGTGGGTACTCTAAGGCAGAGTCGTCTTTTCATCAACCAACCTGGTTCCGATTTATTTAGACAACTGATCAGATTGAACCGTACTGAACTCAGAGATATAGTTGGTATGTTCACTGGACATTGTACTCTAGACTATCACCTCAGTCATTTTGACTCTGGAGATCGAATGAGCAAATGCTCCTTTGAACAAGAGGAGACTGTTGTACATCTGCTTTGTGTATGTCCAGAGTATGTCAGATTGTGTGGCATCACGCTTGGTGAGCCCTGCCTAGTTTTCTGAGAATTAGTGGTCACGTTCCTGAACTGAACCAGGTCTAGTTGACTTCTTATTATTTTAGTTCATTCTCTAGATTTGGTTCCTTCTTCATCAGATATGATAATAAATGGGTAAACCCAATGGATCCGTCTGTAGGTCTGAGTGCTGGTTCTCTTCTGAGGATATCGCCCTGGAAATCTCATCTGATCTTATGGAGATCACTCAGAATCAGAGCTTTATACAGGAAACATTTTTTTTAATTTGTTTTTCCTGTAAAGCAGTTATTGATTTCTGAGTTTTTTTACACTTGTACTTTTTCTTATTTTACTTTAATTGACAAATATTGAGTTGAACAGTAAATTAAATTTATCAAACCTGTTTTCATACAATTTTGACAAAATACCAATTTTGAAAAAAATACACATTATTAATGGTACTATGAACATTAAAAATAAAGGTGCAAAGTCTGTCGATTTAAATATCCATAAATTAAATACCTTTGACCTTTTTCTATTCCTCTATTCGTTTTTAAAAACATTTTAAGTTAAAGCCGTTTAAATATAATTCGTTTTTAACCCAAAAAGGAAGAACATCCTAATTCAAAGTAAAAAAAATGATCTAGAAATATCAATGACTAATATTCATAATAATACTCAAATACTCAGACCAATTAGTTACAAAAAAAAATAACGCAAAATTAACTCAGTAAATGTAACGCGTGCATTCCAAAAAATTCACGAAAAAAATTTACTAAACTTGTTTGTATAAAAAATGTACTTCTGTGTCTTTTTATGATTTAAATTGGATCGGAAATGTCTTGTTTTCATATCTGCTTATAAAAGGAAACAAAATATATTTTGCCTTTTAAATATTTAAAAAAGTTTACTGTAATTCAATTTTCTAAATGTAGAAAAAGTGTATCTTGAAAAGTAAATTGAATAAAATCAATTTATTTTTTCTCACTCTAAAAAAAAATTATAATCCAGAAAAAACATTTTTTTTCTCAAATAAAATCATTTTAAATTAAATCAAATGAAATTTACGTCCTTCGATCATTATTGATTTTTTAAAAAAAAAATATTTTTTCTTCGTAATTTCAGGTGCCTTCCATAGTTAATGTTTCATCATCATGGTACGAAATAGATGACGAAGAACTAGCAACTGATCAAACAGATGACGAAGTACCGGATGCTATTTCATTTATGTCAATGGTTTTTATAGGTAATAAAATTTTACACATTTTTTTTCCTCAAAATTTTATTTCAACGTGTAAAAAGACGCGCACATGATAATAAGATAACGTAATTATTTCAATTTAGGAAATTCTTGATCCAAAAGAGAAAAAACTGAAATGATTTTCTTTAAAGATACTGGAATTAAATCAAAAATAAAACTGTTTGTTATCTCATCATGCTTTAAATGATTTTTTTAACACCATTTTTATTAAATTCAATTATAACAGAAAAAAAACGAAAGAAAAAAAATACCTGGCACGAAAATGTAATAATAATAATAGGGAAATTATTAAGGTGAAAAAAAAGAAGAAAAAAAAATGAAGAAGAAACAATGTGATAAACGAATTTCCTAACTCAATTATTTCAATGAACTGACTTAAAATAGACGGTATTAAGATTTAAACATCACCTTTAATACATCCCTTAACACATAAAAAAAATCCTAGTCAGGTCTGTATTTGTTAATTAAATAAAGCATAAAAATTGAAAAAAATTAAAAAAAAAGAAATTCTTGCCTTTTGTAATTGAAACATTCATGGCTTGAATGAAAATGGGATTAAATGCAAAAACTTTGTTCGAAAATTAAATTAAAACGTGAATTTTTATTTTTTTGTATTAAAAATATTCTCGCATTTTTTTCATCAATCAATTTAATATTGTTTTGCTCTGCTTTTAAGAATTTAAATTCTTGAGGAAATGATTTTTATTACCTCTAAAATTAATTTTGATTTCTCTAAGGAATTTCATTTTGACTTCATTCTTATTTTGTAAAGGTCTTAAATAAAATAATTATGAAAAAAAAAATTTTATAGTGATCTTCCTTAAATACAATATAAAAATTTGAGAAATTCTAAACACTGGGTGGTTTAGAAAAGTACATTTCGATCTGCATTTTAAGATTTTTCGAAAAAATCTGGCATCTTGAATTTTTTTTCAAAAATCTAACTTTTTAAAAATTTTGGAAAATTCGCCATTTTGAATTTTTTTAAAAATCTGCAATATTAGATAATTTTGGATTTTGCGCTTTAGACCGTTTTAAGGCTCCGGAGCCCAGTGCCTGAGATCAATCTCAATGCTAATGTGTTATAAATGATCATTATGAGCTCCTCTATTTACCAAAAAACCTGACCTCGCTTCAGTGGGCCATTCCGGAGTTCTGGATAGCGATCAGTGACAATTATTCTTTTCGTTCAGTTTTTCTTTGTAGATTTTCGTTTTGTTTTGTTTTGTAGTCTTTCATTCAGTTTTATTCTGTAGACTTTCGTTCAGTTTTTTTTGTTTCTTTAAGTTTTTCTTTGTCGAGTTTCATAAAGTTTTGTTTTGAAGACTTTCGTTAAGATTTTTTTTGTAAACTTTCGTTCAGTTTTTCTTTGTCGAGTTTCGTAAAATTTTGTGTTGAAGACTTTCGTTCAGTTTTTTTGTAGACTTTCGTTAAGTTTTTCTTTGTAGACTTTCGTACAGTGTTTCTTTGTAGGATCAAGGACTTTTCTAAAAAATTCAAAATGGTGGATTTTTTCAAATTTTCATGTTGGCGGAATTTTAATATATAACGGAATGCCTAGATTTCAGAGTGATCTAAAAAATGTGTTTACTATCAATTCAATTTCAATAAACTCAAAATTCCCAAATTTCACAAAAATTGTCGATAAAAAGAATTTCATTCATTAAAATTTTCCAAGATTCACCAGCAATCTTATCTGCAATAATAATAAATTCAATATTCCATTCATCGATCATTAATCTCATCCAATTATGAAAATAATTTTTTTCTATTCAAATAAGAATTTTTCTCCAAATACCTTATTAAATAATTCTTCAAGCGAATATTATTATTTTTTTTCGAAGAATTTCAAAACATGCATTGTTCATTTAATTTAAAAGTCAATATTTGACAATTTTTCTTCTTCACAAAATTACATTTAACAATAATGATCACTTGAATAGCAAAAAAATTGAAATCATGACAAATACATTTTTTTGTTTCATTTGTATTTTTCTATTATTATTTTATTATTATGTTAAATGTTACCATTGGAAATGATTTTTTTTGTTTTCGAAAAGAAATATTTAAAAATGTGCTTCAAACTTCTTATATTTTGTATTTTTCTTATTTTAATGCGCACTCGAACAAATTTCCTTGTAATACTTGAGAGACATTTGTTTGTAATTTTTTGAAATTTTATTTTATATTTCCAGGCGTCTTACTTTTCGTCCTTGTTTTTTTATCAATTGCTGGCAACATTTTAGTATGTTTAGCTATTTATACGGAACGAAGTTTACGTCGAATTGGGAATTTATTTCTTGCATCTCTTGCGATAGCTGATTTATTTGTAGCGTCATTAGTGATGACATTTGCTGGCGTAAATGATTTACTAGGTAAGTGCTCTTGCAAATATAACATCCATTGTGTGAAAACAAATGAATTGTAAATAATTTACATGTTACATCGATCTATTTTCATTTTCTCATTCATTCATTTCATTTCATTTAAGGAAGCGATAAAAAAAAATGCTTTGTTTCTGATCATATTCAGTGTGGTGTTCATTCATCAATTTATACACAAGAGTTTTATTATTAATATTATATGTCTAATAAAAAACAAATTATTTTCCAGGTTATTGGGTATTCGGTGCCCATTTTTGTGACACGTGGATAGCCTTTGATGTGATGTGTTCAACTGCCTCTATTTTAAATTTATGTGCCATATCATTGGATCGATATATTCACATAAAAGATCCTTTAAGGTAAGTTTATTTTTATTATTCTTTACTCCAGTTTTATTTATTTTTAAAATTATTTCTCACTTGCTCAACAAAGTATTTATTTAATGTATATACCAAGACTTCAGACACATTTCCTTTGGGTACAATCAATATATTTTATGCTTGACAAGATGCACTATTGTTCGTATGTGCATTTATATTATTTTCTCATTTAATGTGGTTTTTTATGTCCTGTCGTACATTTAACTGAGAAAAATTCTGCGTTGTTCAAATAACGGCCTCTTTTAAGGATTTAAGACCACAATAGGACTCTTTGAGATTGCGGTGGTGCCCTTGTAAAACCTAAGGATATTTACCAGGAACCTTGAAACAGATTTACGGAATTTCTATTCCTGAAATGTTTGCTCTCAGCTAGTTAATCATGGTAGCCACTCGTACATCGCTGTATTTCGTAAGTTCATAAATTTGTACATTAATCCGGATACCTTGTTAACTGGATGAATTCTCATGGACTTAAAAATGTTTCCATTAGATAATTTTTCATTTCTCTTATAAAATTTAAAGAATAAATTTGAAAACCACTGTATTGTTCAAACAACATGGAAATAAAAGTATAAGACCATCATAAAAGAAGGATGAAAGATTATATAAAAGACATATATACCTGTCGTTTATGAGCTCAAGAGGTTTATTGTTTGCAGAAGATTGATTTCTTTTTATTTTTCTCGAATTTCTTTTACATTTTTCTTATTATAACACTATACAACAAATACGCGAAACCTGAGCCTCCGAGTCGAGGCTTTTACTGGCGTCACTTATGATCAAAATAAGTAAATTGGCATTCAAGAAATTTCCCTAGGACGTCAGGTTCCTGAGATAAGCCCATAGGGTCATTTAGGCTCTTTAAACCATAATATTTCATAAAAACGGATTTTTTTATGAGTTAGAATTAAAAAAAAAGAATGTTAAAATAGTTTAAAAAGTATTTGACGAAATATATTTCATGTTCAAGCGAAAAAATTGACAATTTTCCCTAAATTCTGTTATGCAAACAAGAGTTGGAAAACACAATAATTACAAAATTCACCAAAATTGTGCATTTTTTCTTTGTGTAATGAAACTTTTGTACGCTAAATACATTTTAAACTTAATTTACATTCTTTTTTCAAGTTCTGACTCATAAAAAAATCCGTTTTTATGAAATATTATGCTTTAAAGAGCCTAAATGACCCTATGGGCTTATCTCAAGAACCTGACGTCCTAGGGAAATTTCTTGAATGCCAATTTACTTATTTTGATCATAAGTGACGCCAGTAAAAGCCTCGACTCGGAGGCTCAGGTTTCGCGTATTTGTTGTATAGTGTAATATGCAGAAAAGCTCTATCTCATCATGCTAATACTTTTTCATGCCTAGTGTACTTATATTACCGTCACAGACATCTTATATTATTATTATATCTTTCCATTAAATTGATCTCAAAATACGTCTCTTCAGCATTATTTATTAACCAAATAGGCATATATTTCAATGAACATCCACAACAATCCCATATATAATTTTTTTTCTTATAAATCTTATATTTTATTTATTATTACATTATGTTGATTTAATATCTTATGTCACTTTTCTTAAATTCAGAATGATTTTTCTCCTATAGTTTATGTTTAGCCATGATGAAAAGAGAGCCAATAACATAAGATAAGGACTATAATCAGGGTATTCTAATTTAATACGAATTTTATTATAAATACAGATAGGTGAATGCTATTTTGTAATGGTACCACGTGTAGTTTTATCTCCTTCCATAGGAAATAATGCACTTTAATTTGCTTATATAAGAGCATGAAATCCGAATAACAAACAAATTGAAGCTAAATTTATTAAAATACAGACTTGTAAAAAGTTGGCTCTAGTTCACATAGCGTTCGATTTTATTTCATGTGTTTAAAGTCATGTATTATATTGTTCTGTACATTAAAATACAATATAAATCAAGTACGTGACAGACTTAAATAAACTGCATTAACTCGAATGTATTGTAACGTATTGAAAACTAATAATTTTCATTGCATTCAGATAGAATTACATTATTTTTGTAATTTTATGGTTATTTACTAATTTTATTGTGAAAAAATATGTTTTGTCAACTAACTGCACCCCTAAAAGGTTCGTCCGTCCAAATTTACTAGATTTACTAAATATCTAGATCTTATTCTAATTTTAATTTTTTTTAAAAATAAGTTTGGAAAAAGAAGTATCGTTAATATCACAGAGTTCATTGAAAACCTTTATGCACCTATTATGTGCCGAGTTAGATTCAAATCGGTTTCTGAAGTTGGCTTCTTGCAGAGTTCGTTGCTTCATCAGGTAATTACTACCATAATTAATTTGAATACTGGTGGTTAATTGACAAGAGTTGATTCTATGATTTAGGACATCGTGAACGAACGAACAGCAGTTCAATATTTGTCTTTCTCGAATTGTGATCATTTCAATTAAATTCAACCTGTGAGTTTATGGAGGGAGTTGAAACTTCGTCAACGCAAATTTCACAAAAAGAAGAGTAAAAATTGCTTTTGAACTGACTCGAGTCTGGCATAGTCAACCTGATAGGCAGGCATCCATATTATGCTACCAAAATCAATTATTGTAAGCACAAGTGATGAAAACAAGGACTCCAGGGTGTAGACATCATTAAACTCTTTACCAAATCTTTTGATCATTCCAAGAATTGATTTTGATCTACTAATGATCAGTGTGCTGCTTGAAAGAAAGCTCGGTGTCAAGACTTCAAGATCTTTAATTACACTTACTCAATTCACTCTCAACCCAGATATTTCGTAGTGATAAATGGTGAGGTCTTTGGTCCTGGAGAAGTTTATCACACTACATTTGTCAATGTTCAGGACCAGAGCCCTTAAGGGACAATTACTTTTTCACCTGCGTTTTACAGCATTTCAAGTCGAATCCATAATCATTCCAACCAATATGAAATATTGAAACAAAATCCATTCTCTCATACTTTTCTTCACTTTTCCTTTAAATGAAGAAAACGCTTGAAACCATAACCAATACAAACATCTCAAAGTATTCACCCATTTGAATAATAACAATCATCAATTCACCATAAGGCATATTGAGTTTATTATGTTAACAATGAAATTATTGTAAAACCGCAACAGTTAATACTTTAAATGTTCTACATGATATTTTACATTTATTTTCATTGTTTCTTATTCAATATTGGGTTGTGGTTTTTTTTCTAAACTGATCCAATATAATTCCTTTTACTATACCAGTTCCTAGAATTCTTAAAACTTTGTACGAGAAAAGTCTTTCACACAATTAGATAATGTCAACACAGGATTAAAAGTTAGACACAAGATCTGTTCTTAAACTTCATTGTATAGATTGACACGTAGGAAAAAGCTTTTAAGTATGTGTTGATGTAAAATTTAATAAATGGTTTTAATATGAGTTAAAATAAGTTTTTTATTTCTTATTAAATGAAAAACTTAGAATTAGTTCACATGCATGCACAATATTGTAGCTACACTTTCAACTCAAAGCCAGTAGGAAAATAGAAATAAGTATTGAAATGAAGTAAAAATTTTCATTTGAATTTTTTTATGTTGATGAATGATTTTAAAATTTCTTAATAATTTTCGTTGTAATTAATTTTTGTTGTTAATTGAAAACAATCCGCAGTACAAATTGATTTGGTCCGCAGATGGAGTTCTTTGATTGACGCTTACAGGGTGTTTGATGAATGCAATTTTTAATACATTTCCTGTTCATTCGAAAAATTCGAATATTATGGGCACTCTTTTAGTCTGTGGGGTAGTTTTCAGGGCTTTTTCAACTTACAGTGTGTGGTTTGGTCCCACTTGGTGTACTTCTAGTTTCCAAATGGTTTTTTGTTGAGAGTGTAGTTGCAGAATTTTTTTTTGTCTATGTTAGGGTTGAATTACCGGGTATCGTTACCTTAAGAGCACGTATCGTTCATTTTATTATGTGGAATAACTTGTAAAAAACTTGTATATTCAAAATAAAGGCAAAATTTGTTACAGAACTACTTTTAATCATCAAATTATCAAAAAATTTGTATATGTTAGTCGAATTTACTTAAAATACACGTAAGGGGGCTACCAACGGTAGACTGTTCAACGACCCTACTCAATATAAAACTATAAAAATAATAAAATCTATCAAAAACCACTAAAAGTGAACCAAAAAAAGAAATTATATCATGAATGGAAAAAACCATGATTATATAAATATATTTTGAGATATACTTTTTATTTAAACCTCTATTGAGCACTAGACAATTTTTTAAAGTTAATGAAATTCAAACATATTTTACGTTAAAAATCAATTTTGGTCATAAGAAAACTGTTTAGAAAAAAAAGAAGCAGAAAAAATTTAAAGGGCTATGGAATTTACTTTTTCTTGTAACAGAATTAGAAAAAATGTTACCTAAAATTGACTTCAAATTGACAGAGTTTTTTATGAGTGTCTTTCACTTTATATATTTTTTTTCAAGCAAACGTTAAGTTAATAAATATTTCATGATGTCATTGTTCAAGCAATATTTCTAACCTGGTGAGCAATAAATGTAATTGTAAAGAAAATAAACTGATGCAATGCAGAAGTGCAATCATAGTGCATGTGTCTGTTCAAATTTCATGTCTCAAATAATTCTTGTGAAGTAACTTTTCACAATGAAAATATAAGTTTTTTTAAGATAAAAAGAAAGAAAGTGCAGAGTAACATCCTTTAACTATATTTGTCATGTTACATGTGATAGGCGGTTAAAAGTGTACGAGTGTGAGGAAGCCAGAACTGACAGAAACTGGTTATTATTAATATTATTGTTGGCAACATTTCACATCATCACTAATACTTGCGAGTCTGTGCTTGGAGTGTGATTTTATTGAATGAATCAATAAAAATAATACTGTTAGAATAAAAATAACTTAAATAAATTTCTTGTAAAAATCTATTTTTCTAAAATGATTTTCTTCATGAAATATGTTGCTCACATATAAGACATTCCATATCGCTTTTACTTGAACTCAGCAAACATAGTACGAATTGCTCTCATATTTCATATCAAAATAAAATAACTTACAAAATAAAAATATGCCATTTGTTATGCACATCAAACACTCAAAGAAAATGCTTTTATCAAAATATGTTTTTTTTCTGGATTATTATTTCAAGTAAATTCAATAACAAAGCCACTCATGATATCACATTTTTCTTCTTATTTCTTCATCAAATATCATAATAATGTTATAAATTTATGTTTCAAAACCTACACAAAGGAATTTTCATGAATAAATGAAAAGTATTTTCAGTTACAAAAACAAAAGTTAACATATACATGCAATTTCTAACACTCCTCCTACAACAATTTAAAATTTTCTTAAAACAATTTAAATTTAAATTAAGCACTTTAAATAATAATATGATTCGACTTACATAAAATTAATAAAAAATATGAATTTATTTTCAAAACAAAAATTTCTGATTTAATTTTGTGTGAACTGTTTCGGTAACGATCAAAAATTAAACTGACAAAAACCCAATGTGAGAAGTTATCTTTATTACTGTGAAAGAGACAGATAAATGGTCATCATGATTTTTTTTTTGTCATTTATTTCTCTTTATTTTGTATCAAAACGTTATGATACTTTTGCAAAAATAAAAACAAAATTTTGTATTCATGATTTATTTTTGTGATGTAACATGTTTGAAAATTAGAAAGCTTGACTTTCCTTAATTTGATATTTTGATCAGTAAGTGTCCTATGTATTTTTTTTGTCTAATACTGTTATTATAAAAAAATATGAGTTTGACTTGTCATCAACCGTTTTCCTGAATTTTTATTAAACCTTTATGTGACGTCTGTCAATTTTGTGATTATTTGACAGTACAGGTAAAGTTCGGAATCTCAAATTTAATAATTTACCTTATCTGACTGCTAGAACAGAAACGTTCAAGCAGTTTTACCTCAGTAATCTTCCTTTTAAGTTGGAATACCTTTTAAGCGTATCTATCTAAGGGTATCTCTTTCGCGAAATTCATGTTTATGTGCTTGAATCGATTGATTTTGACAAACCTAACGTTTTCAACAGCCTAAGACACATACCTATCTATGAATAAAGACTGGCTTTGGTTCCCAAGGTGTCACAATGAGCTCACGAAGAACCGTATGCTAATTACTGATCCAACTATGTATAATCCAATACAAACAAACGGTAAAAATGCAATCAACATAAAGAAGTTCTGGCAAGAAACCTCTCATTTTATTCGGCACTGTCATTATTTTGACCATTAAGTGCATGTTCGATCATACTTCTTACCTTAATTTATTTTACTAACTTTCTACTATCTCCATTTCTTACCTGTCACTATGATTGTTGGTCGGTTATCCGTGAAAGCCAGCGCTTTGCTCTTATCATCGTCTAACGACGCATTATTCTTGTTCACACTTAAGACAGCTGGTGGATTGCCATGAAACCCAACGCTTGCTTCTTAACAGCTTCTATCCCATTATTTCTACACTTGCTTTTTAACTATCTCCCCTACACGTAATTTTTTGTCTATATGGGTAAAGAGGAGCAACTAATTCAAAGCATAAGCACTGAAATGGCCAAACTGACTGTCAAATGCTTAGAATTAAATTAAATGTAATACTTGATATTCGTTGTAAATTTGATGCAGTGCAACATTTAATTGAAAGAAAAAAAATTAATTTCATTATAAAAAAAAAATTGCTTTAATTTCTTTTCAAAAAACGCCGCGATAGGTTAAAACTCAAACATCAACCTGATTTCAATTCGATATTTATATGATTTTTTTGACACGAAATTTTTAGTTGAGTTATCACACTCCCAAATATTAAGTAACTAAGCCAAATACTAGGTGTATAAAAAATTATTGAAATAATATTTTTTTAAAATTAAACAAAGCTGTTTATATGTCATACAATGTATATGAGGGTAATTCCCAAAATTTACGTATCATATGATTTTTTTATTACGCATAAATTAACTTATTATTAGTAACACTGCGAATATATTAAGCTATTTTTAGATGTTATTCAAAACTAGTTTCTGTAATCATGTTAGGCCGCGACAAAAGAATTCAAGAAACTTTTTCCGATGCCCCTTTTGAATACTCAGTAGCTTAAAAAAAAAATGATTTTGAACGAATCATGTAATTTTAAAAATTATTTTTAAATAATACCATGGGACAATTGAAATATTAAAATCGAAAATTTTTAAAAGTAAAATTTAATAATATGTTACAAATAACATCCTCAAAAGACAAATAAACAAAAATTAAACAATTATACGTCGGCTACAAGTGTAATTTGAAAGAAATTGCCTTATAAACATGATATGCGAGTGAAACTTCCTTTTTCGCCCTCTCCTTCATCTGATGGATTGTTGGATTTAGACAACATCATTCATTTGCATTTGTCACGGCCTTAACGCTTAGATGAATTAAATTTATACGTCGTGGATAGCTACTCATTATAATTCAGTCTTCAATGAGTTATAGAACATTTAACAACAAATTCATAGAACTTCTTGAATCAGTTATGAAATTGTTAATCACTTCTTTTGTGATATTCTATATAACGATATATGATTTTTCATTCACAATTTATAACTTAAGAGAAAAGATAGCTCCTAAATTGAACGAAAAGTGGATTTCGACGGAATCAAAATTTATTGAAAAAAATTATACTTTTTCACGAAAATATGTAAGTGAATTTTTTTTTCAAAAATTAAAGTGCATTAAGATCTTTCCCGCAAACCGTATGAAATAGCATTTTTATTTGAAAATTCACTTTATACTTTATTAGACTTTATACAAAAAAAATATAAATAAATAAATTCAGAACATGATTCACAAAATTAATAAAATAAAGTGAAGTTTTACAAATTTTAAATATTTTTCAATTAATTTTTTCATTTTCCCATTTAGTTAATAAAAAATTAATGAATTTGAGGTGGTTATGGGGTCTGTCTGTATTTAAATGTAAAGTACCAAACCTTTAAACTCATAACTGAATTTTATCTACAATTATGCACATTTTCATATAACTTACTATCACAATTTAACATTTTCTTGCATGTATTTTGTACATAGAAAACCCATTTAATCTGCAAATGGATTATAAAATAAAATAAATTGTTGTTGTCAAAACCAAAGGAAAAAAAAAAGTTTACTTACTTACTTTTTTTTGTGTTCGTTGAATATTCATGAGCAGTTTACATGCATGTCTGTTCCAAGAACGTTGAAACAATATTTTAAAATTTTCTAAAAATTATGATTGCAAGTAAGAATTTCTTAATTCTATTACAACACATATAAAAATATTTTGCTGGATATGTCTAGAAAATTTTTCAAAACAGAAGAAAAGTTGAGAAGAAGTTTAAAACGTCTTATAAAACTGTTGATTAAGATGAAGACTGAGAAAACAAAATGAAAATGTGTTGTGTTACCTGAAAAATAATAAAATATGTAATAATTAAACAAAAAATTATACTTTTTCTTCAAGAACATACTTAACTTCATTATAATCATTAAAATGAAAATTTAATGCCGAGATAAAAAAAAATGCATTTCATCTCATGTTCTCTTTTTTATTCAGCTATTATACTCATTATAATTTAACGTCATATTAATGATCGTCTGATATATTTTTTTATAACAAATTTCAGGAACAGTAAAATTTTTATTGAAATATTAATGCGAAATATTTATAGAATTTTTTGTATTTTAAATGTATCAATAAAAAAAAATGGTTTTCTACTTCAATTTTAGAGCTAGTACATTTCTAGGAAAATTTTCATTTTTAAAACAATTCTCAAATATTAATCGGTTGGTCTTGAATGCATTTAATTTTAAGTAAATAAAATGCTATTTAATTAATCACAAGACAAGATAAAATACTTATAAAAATAAATTAATAGATGAAGAAAATTATGATATCGAATTTCTAATGATAATCGTGAAAAAAATGGTCATTCAAAATTATCAAGTGTCTAACAACGTTACCTTGTTTGTTTATACTTCATAATTCTTGCAACATCATCAATTGTTTATGATTAAATCAATAAAAATATATAAGAATATGATCGTAAATTATATGTTCGAGCGCATTTCCAACACTGGGGGAAAACTGAGTGAAATGAGATCAGCGGTTTCAAGACGTATCTTGCCAAAAAAAATATGAGTATTGTAGTCAATGGTAAAGTCTCAGGTCATTTGCAGGACGATTTCAGACATCACAATCGCTACCACATTGCTCACATTTTTCGCTATCGACGTAAAATACAATGAAAACCGCTGAGCAATGTTTTTTTTCTTCCATGCTACGAATAACGTGCATTGCAAAAACAATGTTAAAACTGTCTATATTAATTTAATATTTGAATGAAAATTATAAATAATTATTGTTGATGATTTTTTATGAAAAAGGATACACTTTTTTATCCATTTAATACCAGAGTGCTTGAGTCTAAGAAAATGAAACAAAAAATTACTTTCAAGACTAATTTTTCATACAAATTTGAATAGAACCAATCAAATTTATCATGTTGTTCTTTGTCCTTGCCTTTATTAAAAGCATAAGTGTAGTGAAAATTTTTATATTCCTGATATTTTGGTCAATGACCTTCAGGATTGGCGTTGACTAATTAATCGTAACGTCATCCGATCTTGTTGACTGACACTCGATCGCTTATTCACTACACTGTCGGAACCATTTATGTCTAAGTCTTCCTCTTCTTCTCAATGCTGGTACGTTGACTTGTTTGGTAATATGTGTGTCTTCATTTGCATGGATACTGTGAAACTAGCTCGCTCTTTCTTGCTTGATCTTTTCAGCAATTGACTCTTTTACACACAAAGATCCCCAGATTTTCTCACTTTGAATATGATCGAGTTTTTTTATATTTCCAACGAAACACGCAACATTTTCATCTCTGCAGAAAATTTATCATGTGCAAATAAAAAAAACAACCCATTTTTATCCAATAAAAATTTTCCAGTTGGTTAATTTTTCAATTCTTTTTCGTCAACTATCTTGATTGAATGTTGAAAGCTTGTTCGCTAGAATAAAAGTAATTTGTCAACTAATTCTTCTAATATATTCTCAATCAGTAACATTTTATCAGACAATTAAAAATTTATTTTTATGATCCTTTTTTTTATTACGGTGACACGTTGCAATCCATTATAATATAAAAAACATAAAAGTTATGATTTTATAATCCTTCCATAGTCTAATCTAACATTTTTTTACCATGTTCACTTTAAACTGAAGCCTTACACTGAAAAGGAAAAAAAATGAATTGGAAAAAAGGCAAATAACAAAATCTTTTAATCTTTTAAAAGGGCATTTCATTTCATTTTATTTTTTTTATCCTTTCTTTGCGTTCATAACTTATAATAAAAAAAATGTTTTATTGTTAAAATGAATTATATATAAAAGAGAACAACAAGTTAAAAACGATATGGGTCTTTTTTGTTAATAATTGTTAGTTATTTGTTGAAAAATATTATAAAAGATAAAAGAAAAGAAACAAATTTATAAGGTTTTATTATTAATAATTTTGGGCAAAAAACCTGATTGTTCTCGCACTTTTCATGGTAAATGGCGTGAAATTTCATTGAAACTTAACAAAAAATGCACCTTGACAAATCGTTAAATGTTAGGCTTTAAAGTCCATTTTTGTAATCAAAATATTAAAACGTTCCCAGTCCGACAAAATTCGTAATTGAACGTTGCCATAAAAGTCTGAATATTGAGCTTACGTAAATGAGCTTAGTTTAACAGTTCGAATCAAATTTCTCATTTTGATTTTTATTATTATTTGATGTTTTTATTGTTCTTGTATTTCTTTTGATATTTTATTTTTAGAAATGTATCAAATGTTCATAATTTAAGGAAAAACCAATCAAGCCCAATTTATGACATAACCAAATGCGACCAGTTTTACCTTTTTTTTCAACATCATTCGCTTTTGTATTTTATAAGATTTGAGATCAAATACAAAGTGAGGGAAAACCCCAATTATATAAATTTTTAAAATGTTTTGACATGTGAATTTTTTTTTATTTTGTTTATTTACAGATACGGTCGTTGGGTAACACGAAAAATTGCAGTTGCGACAATAATAATTATTTGGTTACTAGCAGCATTTGTCTCATTTGTGCCAATTTCATTTGGCTTACATAGACCAGATCAGCCAGTTATTTATTTGGATAGTGGTAAAAAGTATCCAACATGTGCCCTGGACTTAACACCGACTTATGCTGTAGTGTCAAGTTGTATTAGTTTTTATGTACCTTGTATAGTTATGATTGGAATTTATTGCAGGTAAGTTTAGTTAAATTATTTTCCTAAATTACCAGTCAAAAACATTTCTAATATGAATTATCGAAATAAAATTTTACTTTAAAAAAAAAATTTAATTGCCCAAATATTTGTGGTTTTTTCATAACACATACCAACCTAAATTGTGGTTTCCATTTAATTTCAATTCAAAATGTTGTCTGGTTTTGATTATCTAATAATAGTACAGAATTTCAGTTCAGTCAATCAAACTTTATTGAAATATTGTAAATGAAATTTTATTGTAAACTACAACAAAACATACAGAACATATTGGTGCTCAAAATTTTGTATATTTTCAAAATTGACAGTTTATTTAGGTTGCATCAGATCCAATTCAGTATGGTCTTTGTGTTATTGACTGAATTGAGGAAGATGTAACAATGTTATAATAATATTACATGATAGCATCCAGTCATTGTTATCCATATATGACACTTATTATTAAGAGAAAATCGATAAGTTACTCCTAAATTACATTATCATTGTTGAATTTTCATGTTACGTTTTATAGTCATGTGATATATTCAACGATTTTTGTTAGTAACTAGCACTTCAAAAAATTTAAGTGATATTTTGATTTATGAGTCTGGGAGATAAAATCTTAATTTTTAAGTGTATGTATATTTTTTTTGAACTACACGTCAATTAAAAAGTATTATTAATTATTGTGATTTTCTTTTCTCAATTAAAGCTCATCTACTGCCTTATTTAAGAGATTTGCGTCAAAGTACTTCAAAACCGTGCTCTAAATCTTGTTCATAGACTGCTTTTATTAGCTCCAACGTTTGAACTTTTTAGTCAAAAAATCAAGAACGATCTTCCAGTTAGAAGTATATCGGAGCTGCAGACTATTAAATTAGTTCGTCAATTACTCAATGATGAAATTTTTCATTACACTGTCTTTTATTTACGTCAAAATGTTCAAAATTTGAGATACAATTCAAGAATCGACGCACCAAAGGTCAGAACTACTTTGGGGGACAAATCTCCTCCATCGGTCCTACTGTGTTAAACCAGCTGCTTATTGACTTAAAAAGAATTAACAACACTTCAATCATTCAGCCAAAAAGCACTTGAGGTCACCAGAATCAATTTCTTGATTCTTGTAGCGCTTCAAATATTTAATCACTAACTTCAATCTTACATGATCTAGTCTCATTAATAATGTTTTAAATTTTGATAAATTTCACATGGCTGTACATCTTTTTCCATAAGTCTTGTGTGTGGTAAGTTCTAATTTTGACAGCTAGCCTGGTTGAACAGGGGAAACGGGTCTTTCCATACAAAGTATGCCAGACTGATAATTAAGAACATATTTCTCACACATTGTAGTTCATTTAAGTGCTGGAAACCAACTTCGAATAAATTGATAAGCTTTTTATCGTCAATTTGTGTCATTTATTTATAAATTTCGCTTTTGAAAAATTTCATCACATTTCATCAACAAACACGTTTATTTAAAAGTTGACATCTTTTGATATTAAAATCAATCACAGTCAATGTTGTTTAAACAATCACTTTTCAATATTCTTTTCTATTCATCATAATGTGTCAATAACAGCACACTCGATTATTGTCTTTATTCTTTATTTATAATTTGAACCATAGAACACCATGATTTGAACACATCCTTTTATTAACGTTAGTATAGGACATTTTTAGTATTGTCGACATATTATGAATATTTATAAAAGTGAATGAATTCATATTACATTATTTTTGTTTTTTTTTGTAAATTAATAACATTTACATTATTTTAATAATGAACATGTTAATGGTCTGCGTCTACTCTATGTTATAATGCAATGTTCTTGTCATTATTTCAATGAACAAAAAATAAATAATAACATCATTTTAAGGAAATTACATTTAATCGGTTTATCGATACATTATAAATAATAATCATATTAAATATCAATACATTGTTCAACACTAACATCAGCAATCATCATTATGACAGAAATAATTTGTTGCTAAATATTAAATTGAATTATATTACAAATGTCTCATACTATACAAAGCTACTTATTGGAAATGTGCCAAAAGAGAAATTTGATACATTAAAATATGAAAGAGTGTGAGAAATAAATTTGATTTAATATTAAACATACTGAAATATAATTGAATAATATTTTGAAATTTATTAATATTTTGCAGTGCTATGTGAATTACTCTGAAAACTCTTGTATTGAAATTGACAGGGCGTTTCAGGAGTTGATGGGAGTATCTTGGTCACGCGTAAATTCTTTGTGTAGAGCGTTTTTAAATTATCCTGCCCACAGTTGAAAGCTCAGTTCGTTTCTAGGGGATTTCACATTCGAAAATTTTGGTTACCTTTAATTTTCTCTATGAAACATATTCAGATGGCAGTGTCTTGCAGAATTTAACCACGTGTAAAATAAAAAGTTTACGGCTAAAAATGTATTTTATAAAATTACAGGGACTAAAAAGTCCCTGGACAGGATGAAGGTTAAAGAAGAGAAAAGTTCAATTTGAAAAAATCATAGTTTTTCATTCTTTCGTTTTTGAAATTAAATTACAATCACTTGCAAATGGTACAACCATTGAAAACAAAATGCAAAACAATAAGACAGTTACTATAAAATGGTCATTCAATTTCAATAAAAGATTTAATTTATTCTAACAAAAAATATAGATACTGTCATTTATTTTTCTGTCTGAGTTGAAAATTGAATTTAAAATAAAATAGTTTTTTCATATTCATTGAATATGAATTCCCAGTATTTGCCATTCTCAAATGCTCAACTTAATTTGAACATTTTTTGTGTGATTTCTCAATGTTTTTGTATGAAATCCCAAATAATAGTCAAAGAAAACATTGTAGCTTATATTACGAGCAACAACTTTGCAGAACAAAGTGAGTGATTAATTTGAACCAGACTACCATAAAAATTGAGATCTATTTCATTAAAAAATTTGAAAACGGTATAACAAAAAATTCAAAAATCGAAAAAAATATGAAAGAAAATGTTGGTTGGTGTTTTTAAGATACAAATAAAATTCAGTTGTTTCAGACGAAAATAACGCGTCCAAAATCATTTGCAGCAAAAAAAAATAACCCCACAAAAAAAATTTATAAATATTTCCCTTATAAATTCCCTTAAACACACAACTTTAACTCGTTTAATCAAGGTGACAAATTAAATTCTCTGTTGGTTATTTCATATCAGTTGAACAGAAAGCAAAAAATATGTAAATTTGATTAGCAAGATGTTACCACAATCTAATACAGTTAAACTTTTTCTCTAAATCCTACTCTGAATTCCTTATGAATATTCATGTGTTTCGCAATTCATATGCTTCGTTGTGATAATCCACATACTACTTGTGAAAGTGTTAAGAATTATTGACATTTACCAATCTTTTGGGATGAGCGTACCAGCCAATACCCTTGTCACTTGTAGCTGCTGATGGTAGACATTTAAAATAGAATAAATTATTTACATAACGAAAAAAGTAAAAATGAAAAGCTAGAAAACATAAAAAATAACCTTATCTGTGGTATCACCATTTTTCATTTATAAAGTTTTACTGTTAAAAGGCTTTCAATGTTGTCCTCAAGGCTTATAAGCAGGCAAACAGTCTTACTACATTTTTTTTTATTTTGTATTTGTTACATAAACAGTTTTTTATCAGACCAAAAACCAAAAGTCCCCTGAGGCTTCAAAAAGGAAGCAAACACATTTAAACAGTAACAAACAATAAATAATTTTCTTTTGCTTTGTTTAATTTCTTTTATTTCCCGCCCCGACCATTATCAAACAGCAGTAAACCATACCTTAATCATAACAACTTTTGTACAAATATTCTTTTGACATCCAACATCATCAGGATAATAATAGTCCCAAGTGAATTTTATGAAACAAATGTAGCAACACCGTTGTTATCGCTACCCGACAAAATGATTTAAATCATCATTTTATTATTTTTTATTATTTTATGTACTTTTTTTATGTTAACACACATAAAGAAACACTCTTCCAAATATACAGCTATTAACCACATCTTCTTATATAATGAAAAATTTTAACAAACTGATAAAAGGAAAATGTTTATTTTTTTTTCATTCTTTCAGCGATAATAACAAATAAAAAAACACACACACACACACAATAGAAAGTTTGTTAAATAATAAAACGTTGAAACATTGTTAGAGGTAATAAAGACACACCACACCACACCACCAGTTGCTTGTTCTATAAAATATTTGTGTTGTAGCTCAACAACATCAAGCAAGCAAGCAAAAGTGACAATAGATATAAATGGTGCGTGTCATGTCGCTCCTTCTCTATTCAATTCAATTCAATTTTAATAGAAAATATTTTAAAGTTACTATTTTTACCCTCTTATATCTTGATATTTATATTTTCTATACATTACAATAACTACCATATAAGCATTGATTGAAAAAAGAAAAAACATAATAATAATAACGATGATAGAATATAAAGGTAATTTATGAAGATTGATTACATTAGGAAATGGAGTTTATTCAGGCGTCAAAAATGATTAAACTTTTTGATTGAAATACACGTTAAAAATATTGAAGTGTATAAATTTATACAACTAATTCTTGTTTTTAATTAACGGTGTAGTAAATTGCTAACATAATTTGATATAACAAAATTATAAACAGTTTACGAAGATTTAAATTAAGGTGATCTAATAATTTTTATTATTTTTTGATGTTAAGCATTTTACAGTGGAAAAGCAATTAATCTATTGACCGTATCCACAATACGATCCGCAGGGACCGCGGTGGAGCCTTTTCATACCTATCTATAATCTACTGACCGGCACTATTCTTTTGTTTTGTACCCACTCGACTTTAAATCAAGTTCTTTTAGGTTCTTTTAAGCAACATTAAAAATATTCTTGAATTGCATTGAATGTTGACGGACAATAATGTTGTGCAAGTTTGACTAAAGCCGGTTCATTTGCTTTCATAAGTCTCGTTGTAGAGGTAAGTTTATTCCATAAATGAACCCCAACTGAATCTTTAACCATTTCTAGAGCATTTTTTTGATGTTTAGGATTAAATAAAAGATCTTTTTTCTGATAACTTATTGCATAAAATGTTTCTGGTGGGTATAAATTAAATCCCTTACATTCTTGGAGGTTTATATCTGACATTAAGTCAGTACCACAAATTTTGATAATGGCGCGTGTAAGAACACGAACACTGCTGTCATCCCATTTGTGTCCATTAAAATTTCGAGCTAAATCATGCATAATATTATCTGCTATTTCTCGTCCCACAGCATCAGAGTCAAAATTAATCACAGCACCACCAGCTACTATCTTATTGTAATCTATCTCTTGAAGAACGGCGAAATTTTTTCCAAGAGTACTTATTGGTTTTTGTGAAATCACATCAAGGTCCAAATAAGTGCCTGCATATTTCCACAAAAGAGTAAACCGTAACAAATCCGATCTATGATATTTCAAATATGATGAATATGAGTTCAATCCTCGACGAAACAAACTGGCAAGAGGAGTATTTTTTGAAAATTCATTTGCATTAATAAGTTTTATATGAATATTTTTGAAAGACCGTAAAATTTTCCATATCATTTGGTTTTCTGGAGTAGGTAAATATCCCTTTGCTTCCACGATATAAAAAAATACATTAGTCTCAGGATTTTGTCGTGCAGCAGATTCTATTGAGCACACTTGTCGTGCATTTAGTTCAAGCATTTTATTGCATGGCTGTGAACTTTCAATGAAAAATATATTATTTTGATTTTGAGGACTGACAGATGACTCCTCAATTGGCCTATAATTATTAACTTCTTCACACATTTCATTCGATGATAGCAGCTTATAAATCATCCAAAATAAAAATATAAACAAAACTAAAATGAGAAGAATAAATTTAATAATCAATTAATAATTAATTTAAATGAGAAAAAAAAGTTTTTTCATAATCTTTTCAAAAAAAACTTCAATAAAAAACATTTTTCAAAAAAGTGCAACATTAAAAAATATTTTTTTGAATTTTTTTGGAATTTCATTGAAAAATCAATTCTTTGGTATTTTTTTGAAGTTTTTTCTGATAAAATTACATTTTGCGACAAAAAGTTGACGTGTACGGCAACAAATACGACAACAATACGACAAGTTTGGAATTTGCCGTGTAAATGGTCTATTTGTTATTTTTATTTGCAAAATAAGATGTCACAAAATATGGTTTCAACCTTCAAATGAATTATTTGATAATTTATACCAAAAAAAGTCAATAAGTTTAATGAAAATATATACAGTTTTAATCTTGAAATGAATCAGTGTATACACTTCTAAGGTACATTTGAATAATAAATAAATTCAATAGTTACCAAAAATTTTTATAGAGCGCCTCATGCCTGTTTCACTTTTTTGAATTAAAATTTTAACTTATAAATGAATTCTCTATTCTTTAATCAAATTTGGACTTGATGTTCACTCTTTCAGAGTCACAGAGTATTTGATTGAATTTAAAAATTTGAATCCATTTGTTAAAATTATTCCCAAAATAAGGTGGTCAAATAGTAGAAAGCCATTAATCACGACTTTTAAGATATTATTGTATAGGATGATTGTAATATTATAAAGTATTACATAAAAAAAAATATGTTTTGTCAAAATTTGAGAAAGGTGTGGCTCTACCAGCAAAATTTACCGGTGCATAAAACACAAATTCATAATAAATTTAAAAAAAGAAAGCATTCACTTTTAAAGTCTATTTTTTCCTATAATACCATTTTGAATAAGATAAAAAGGAAAAGCAGTACAATAGAAGAAAATTTTTGATTTAGACAGATTTTATTATTGATCTTTATTAAATAAAAATAATACTTATGAAAGGTGAGGTTTTCGTATGTTTTAGTAGTTTACTATATTCAAGTTAATTATATCATTAAGTCTTTAAAAAAAGTCATACTTATACTGTAAAGCATTAATAAGTTATTATATTTCAAACATTTTTTTCTCAGGACGCTTTGCTTAAAACACTACAAAATAAAAAAAAAATCCATATTATAACTTTAATTTAAGGAAACGCCTGGTTTTTCTATTAATTTTTTTCCATTGATCAGCAAAAATTTTCATTATTCAAAATATTTCATATATTTTTTTTTATTTTAATGCATACAAAATCCATATAAATCTATAAAAATAAACAAAATCCAAGAAAAATCTCACAAGACATTAAATCTAACTTCATATTATATTTATGGAAATTTTAACAAAAAATTTAGCATATAAATTGTCGCTATATTTATCGTATTTCTCGCTTTCTCGCATAATTTTCAAGATCAAACATCAGACTAACTTTACATGTAAGTCGAATTTCATTGTGAAACGGAGAGTGAAATTCTTTCGTCTCATATATTTTTTCATACATTCTTCATAAAAAAAAATGTGCTAAAGTCGTTTGCATAAATGGAATAAAAAAAACAAGAGGAAGAAGACGAAGAATAATAATATAAAAAGCAAATAACTGTCGTTCCCTTTCACTTTTTCATCATCAAAATCATTATTAAGAATGTCTTTTAGGCATATTTACAATTTTTTTTTTAAATCGTGCCTTCAAGCAAAATAATATTTTAAATACTGTACTGAATTTCATTGTTAGAACTTGGCACATTGTCTAAATTGAAATTTTCTTTAGCTGCAGATTCATTTAAAAAGGAGATTTTTTTATTTTATTTTATTTTTTTGGTTTGGCAGTTACATGACATTTACATTGTATGGAGTTGATATTATTTGTAATACTTATTTATTGTTGTTCATGTATGTCTTAACAAGGATTTTGATTGTGCGTGTGTGCCTCTGAATTTGTTTTCTTTTTATTATTATGTCATTTCATTTCTTTATTTTCGTAATATGAATTGACTCGAACATGATTTATTTGTGTATAGAGACTTTTTTGAATATCATGTAAAAAAAATTGAAATGGGAAGAGATAAGGCGATAAAAATAAAGCTGGAGTGTGAATTTTATGAATTTTTTTGTCATAACTCTTTTATTCTCGGAATTTTCATTTAAATATTCGTATCCCCTCAATAAAAAAAAGCACTGGTTAAAAAATTTTACTTAATAAAGAACTTCAATGCGCTTCAAAATTTAACTCATATGTTTTTTAACCATTTTTTGAATCGAAAATATTTATTTATAGCTTATTTTCATGTACCTGTGTATTTCATATCCCAGTAAATACATTTAAATGTAGAGGTAACAGTTACAAAACTGCTAAAAACATACAGGAAGTCAATCAAGTGCGCAAATAAGTGAATAAGCATGCTTCCTCGATTTTTTATTTTCTTTTTAGAATTTGTTGATGGAAAACGGAAGTTTGATAAATTGATTGAAAGTGGATTTGGAATATTTGCTATTTAAATTTAGGATTTAAGAGGTAATTACCGCATTACATGAAAATGTTAGTTTTTTCCCTTTACTATCTCAATTTAAATGAGAAATTGTGCTATTAATTAAAAAAAATAAAAATCATGAAAAGTTACTTGATAAAATTTTAATTATCTACTTCCTTGGAAGCAAAAAAAAAAGAAACTATAAACTTTTCTTCTGTATTTCTTTAAATTACAGTTAAGTACTTGCCAATAATAGAAATGTATAAAATTGTTACTCAAACTTCAAGTTTATAAAAGAGTGAAAATGGCCTCTTGCTATTGATAAACAGTGAATAAACAAGAAAAACTTGTTAATTAGTTCGTGCTTATTATTCTCATTATTTTATCTTATCTTCCGTTTTTCATTGCTTGACTTAAAAATTTCTTCTGTTTTAAATTAAATTTAAAAGGAAAGAATATTAAAATAATACTTTTTTCCGACTAATTAAATCGCTTTCCAATGTACTTATATAATTTCGCATTTGTTATAATCTAAAGTGAATGATAATAAACATCTTAAGAGATTATCTAACTGAAAAGCTTAGGTATAATTCAAATGAATAAGGTTGGAGTGATTTTTTTAATAAGGAGGGATATGTTCAAAGCTATTTTACTTATAGTGCTATCGAATATTGACACATAATAAGTCGAGAAAAATCTTGAGAAATCCAATCCTTATTTTATAACAACTCTGAGATTTTGACATATTTTAAAGAGTCCAATACACTTTTTATAAACAATTTGTCTCGAAAAAAAAATCGACCAGAGCTAGGAAAAGTTTGTTTTGAAAAAAAAATTAGATGATCGAAGATCTAAAATCAACAAGAGCTGGAAAAAGTTTGTTTCGAAAAAAAAAATTAGATAATCGAAGATCTAAAATCGACAAGAGCTGAAAAAAATTTGTCTCGAAAAAAAATTAGATAATCGAAGATCTAAAATCGGCAAGAGCTCGAAAAATTTGTCTCGAAAAAAACACTTTGATAATGGTCGATCCAAAATTAACATGATCTGGAAAAAAATTGTCTCGAATAAAAATAGATAATCGTTCATCTTAAATCGACAAGAGCTGGAAAAAAATTAGATAATCGTCGATCTAAAATCGGCAAATGTAAAATCGACAAGAGCTAAAAAAAATTTGTCTCGAAAAAAAAACTTTGATAATCGTCGATCTAAAATCGACAAAAACTAGAAAAAAATTAGATAATCGTCGATCTAAAATTGACAAGAGCTGAACGAAATTGGATTCGAAAAAATCGACAAGAGCTGAAAAAATTATACTCGAAAAAATGTTTACAAAGGCTGAACAAAATTAGAGTTAAAAAAGAAATCGACAAGAGTTAAACCAAATATTTTACTTCAAAGGTTCGACAAGAGCTGAAGAAAATTTGAGTTCAAGAAATATAAAATTTTAAAAACGAAAAAAAAGAAATTTAAAAATCCAAAAGCAAAGTATCAAAATGTACTTTTTCAAACCATCCAATGACAAGTATTTTTGTAATATTTCTTCTTCTAACTTATTATTATATTTCAAAAACAAAAATGATTCCCTGTTGCTTTAAATTAAACATAAATTCCAGTATGAAAGTAATCCTCTTGAATTGTGTCCCTATTGACATCATCTTATTTACACAATTTTCAGAACTCAACCATTCAACTGAGTTTTGTGTCATCTTCATTTATTTCATTTAACATTATAATAAAAATTAATAAACAGGTATTTTGTATTTCACAATACAAGAATAAATTTTGTGTGATATGATTCCTAAAAATCCTTCATGCTGTGATTTGCTCTATATTTTCAAACATTTTCAATGTGCTCAAATAACAGAAATTTTAAATAGAATGTTCACAACGCGAAAAATCCATCATACCTCAACAATGTTTTGGTAAGGCAAAAATATAAGAGGTAAAATTGATGAGTTTCTTTTCTTGTAGTTCATTCACTGCCACGTATCGCACATATTTCTTAAGATCAACTTCAAGTTTAATAAAATGAAGGTTGTTTTCAAAGCAATTTGGTGTGAAAAGATGCGAAAATAAGATAAAACGGTAAAAAGTCAATCTTGATGATGATAAACGAATATTGAAAGTGATTCTTGTAGTAAATTAAATAAAATCAGCTTAAATATAAATGTAAATCAAATCAAATTCAACAAATTTTTGTGTGTAGGTGGAAAACATTAAAGTGGTTTTTTTTGTGATGAAATTTTTTTAAATTAAAATAAATGTCTTCTGTCATTTTTTTATCAATTTTTTTTTTATTTTCAGTTGTGGCAAAATATTATTTTTATTATGAATTGATGAGGTCATAGCTGAAATGCTTTAAATGCATTTTAAAAAGAAAAATGAAAACGTGTAACCCCATTAACCATAATAAAATCCAAATTAACAACATGAAAAATTGGTTAAACGCACACACACAATGGTTTCATATCATAATACCATAATTATCTTCATCATCATCATCAATAACAATAATGAACAAATAAAATTCAAAGAATTTTGAAAAATTGATATGAAAAATTCCTCTTTTTCATGCGAATATTGTTATGTTACGTCAATTTAATGTCATAATACATCGAAAACAACAAAAAAAATCTCATTTTTGTTCACCTTATAGATTCTTTGTAGGCTTGTATGGAACATCCCTAATGACTATTAATATACACTGACACGTGATGAGTGAAATAGAAACATAATATTTTTGCTTTAAGGTCTAGTCAAAATAAAACATCATTTTGTGGTACTAAACAAATATTTTGTATTGAAATGAGAAGTACAAATTCATCAAACTTCATGTATTATTTTTTTCTGAACACCCTTTAGCTATTATGAAATTTATTTTTATAGGTCTTCGAATTTTATTGATTCATGGCAACGATGAAGAAAGTAAATTCATATGAAAATTGTTTAAATTCAAGAAATTTTATGATGATTCAAGTATTTAAGGCATCTCATTATATTTGAGTGACGCGCTTTTCGCAAACTGAGTGACATTGATGATTTTCATTTCCTTTTGTTACATTTTAATATCTGAACAATAGCATTAATCTTTGTTATCTTACATTTTTTTCATTTCATTTCAGGTTATATTGTTATGCACAAAAACATGTCAAGTCAATTCGCGCTGTGACACGGCCTGGTGAAATTACAGAGAAACGATATCGTAGTATGCGACGTCCAAATGGTGGTAACAAGACAACCAAAAAATTAAAATTACGTAATATGCAACAACATTCATCACCATATCATGTTAGTGATCATAAGGCGGCGATAACTGTCGGAGTTATAATGGGTGTCTTCCTTGTGTGTTGGGTTCCATTTTTCTGTGTTAATATTGTTGCTGCATTTTGCAAAACTTGCATCGGTGGACAAACTTTTAAGATTTTATCATGGCTCGGATACTCAAATTCTGCATTTAATCCAATAATTTATTCAATTTTTAATACGGAATTTAGAGAAGCATTTAAACGACTCCTCACTGCAAAGAGTACGTATTGTTGTGGCCAAGAAATGGGTAACATATATCCACGAAGTAGTGAAAGATATGTTACAGATTATGCAGCTAAGAGTGTCGTCCTAAATTCTGGACGATCTTCCGCTGATCTTGAACAAGTTTCAGCAATCTGACGATAGACCGCGCTATAATTTGATTAATGTTTTAATAGTTTAATAATAATTTTAAGGTGTAAAAATGGCTGTCGATAAACATTTATGTATGTGTAACATGTTTAGAATGAATAAGTTTTAGGAAAAAAAAATGAAATTATGAAGAAAAGTGTGCTCAAAAGACTTTTAGTATAAGTAAATTAATCGTGATACGACACCTGTTACACCTTCAATTTAAAAACCTAAGTTCACCTTTAAATTATATTATTGCGAAGCTCTAATTCACAAAACAAACCACAAACAAAGACTGTCACATTTTTCATTTCAATTTTATTGTTATAATACTTTTGTGTGCACCAACCACCGAATGGCAACTATCTCTGCATGCACCAGTTTACTCATATTTTATTTTTAAATTTAAATGAACATGACGTGACACGAACTAGTTTATATTTTTTTAACTTTAATAAGAAATAAAAAAAAAAACAGGGAAAATCCTTTTTGTATGTCTAGGAAAAATATATTAAAATTTTAGGCTACACTCTTACCTATTTTCAACCTAAACTAATATTCTGTGACTATAGCATGTAAGTTAAATACCGTATAGAGCAACAATGTTGTACAAAAAGACAAGCAAACAAGAGAAAAAAGTTATGAATCAAGAAATATAACACTGAAAGTTAAAAACTTCAGTTAAACTTATCAAATTAATTTTACTCCAAATTCTATAATTTAAAAAAAAAACTTTTTTCGTAAAGACCCCTTTTCATTTAAAAAAAAAATCTTAAAAAATCAAGTTTTGATTTATTGGAAGATTTAAATTTCAAATGTAACCGTAATAAAACTTTAAATTTATATCAAGTTTGAAAATTTACAACAAAGAAAAGCAAAGGATGGTTTCATGTTTAAAATAAAAAAAGCAATTTATATATAAAGCGAAAATTGTCAGTTAACATGAAGAAGTAATCAAGCAATTTCAAATTCAACTTTAACATAAAATAAATAAACGTAAAGTCAAATTGAGTCAAGTTATAGTTAAATTTGGGAATCAGGTCACTTGTTACATTGTGACTGGAGAAAAACCTTGTTTCATTCCTTGAAATATTCAAAATTTCATTTTAAGAATCATTTTTTATTCATGTTTCTATTTTTTTTTGTTTCGTCATCAGATTAAGTTTTTCAGTTCAACACCTAGGTTATTAAAAATTAAATGTTATTTTTTTGTATCATCTTATGTTATTCCAACGAATTACATAGGAAAGACCTACTTTTTCCGTAATTTTTCATCCATGCAAACAATTTTCTCATTAATTACATAATTATATATACATTTGTTTACTTTGCTCTTATGCCTTCACGTACCCGACCATTATTATTATCTGGCATTAACCAAAGGAAATTTTTTCATAGTAAAATGAGTTTTCTTTGTGTTATTTTTGTTTCACTACCTTTAATCTGACCCTATTATGGTTATTATGATTAAGCTGATGTCATTTATTCTACACTCTCATAATATTTATTTTATTTGAAAAAGAAAAAAAAAGCCTGTAACATCACAAAAAAAAACTTAATTATGAAAAAAAGAAAACGTTTAATGCTTTTATAAAAAAAAATTAACTTAATATGACCCATAATGAAGCCTCATATACTGTTTCTTTTTTAATTGTGTTATAAAAAGGAATGTAAAGTGAAATGTATTACTGTTGTTTTCATGTCAGACAACAAATTTAAAGTAAAATATAACAAGGCACTGTCGTAAAAATTACAAAGTACACTCACAAATTCTGAGAATTCGTGGCAATTTTCCACAAACGAACAGCCCTCTGACAGAAAAACATGCTCGAAGGTTCTTAGACTCTGAACCTACGAAAAAACCGGATAAATTTGCAAATGAAATGAAACCAAGTCTTCTCTTGTCTTTTTTAGTTCCATCGTTTCAAACAGGATTCAGATAAATTCAATTCTGGTTTGTGAGCTTTGAGCACTCACCAAGCTCAGGCAGTTCAATCAGGAGTTTTCAGTTTTAGTTAGAAGTCATTTAAAAGTTATTCAGCAATTATCAAGGAGTTTTTCATGAGCTATTTAAGACGTAAGATTTCAAGACCAATTTGAAGAGCACTGCATGTGTTTCTTTCTTCAGTTGATCTGGTAGCTTGTTAAAATTCGATAATCCAGTGGCCAATAAGCTATTAAAAAGTAAGTTAGATCTAGTTCTCGGCAAAATAAAGTCGTTCCTGTTTCTGGTTTCATATCTGTGTTGTTGATCAAAGGTTTTCAATTAAATGTTATTTCGGTTTCCCCCATATTTTATCCTTTGCATCTTAACGTTCTATTTTGTACTGTTCTAAAGCGTTGGGGAGTTCTTAGTTCTCTTTAATTGTTTAAAAATAAATTGGTACTGCAATAATCAATTATAGATCCCATTATACATTTGTAGAGCGTCAGACGATTTTCTTTTACTTTAAAAAGAATATCCGCATAAACAATCCGCTTCTCTAGACTGCGATACGTAGCCCGTAAATTGCATCACAAAATCATTGATTGATAGACCAAATTCGAGCTTAGATAGTTAGAGGATAAAATTTTTTACAATTATATTCAATAATTTTATAACTTACTGATTTTTTGACGTCCTCGTATTTTCAGTAAACCTCCAAATATTATAGATGTCAAAAAATATTCCAACCAAAGAATTTTATACAGGCCAAAAAAATCGAAATCGCTCTGAAACTTTTAAAAATAAATCAATTTTTTACAAGAAATATAATTTTAATATAAATTTTTGGCCAACTCACCAATCTGCTCTGGAAATTCTGTTTAAATGTCTTGAGAGTTTTTGCTAAATATTTTTAACGCCATTCAACTGTTTTTCAATTGTTCTTTATCTCACTCACTATAAACTTATCAGTTCAACAATGAATGAAAAAAAAAACAACACTTCCAAATAAAAAAAAATTCCATGTTACAAATAGAAAGAAAAAATAAAAACAAAATTAGTTTCATTAAACATCAGAAACTTTTCTTTTTCCCTTGAGCTTACATTTATTTGTGTGTAGACGAACAAATTTAAAAACATTCAACAAACATGTAATTGGTTCTCAAACCACATTTTAATTTAATGAAAGAAAAAATTATATGCTGACCAAATATTCAATTATAACAAAATGCATCGATAATCAAAAATTATTTGAATTACAGTAAAATGAATATTTTCATCAATAATATTTAAAAAAAAATTATAATAATGTTAAAATTTTTATAAAAAAAAAATAGTTAATGAAGCAGAAATACCTTTGAAAATTCTTCCAGCCTCAATATGCTTGTGCAAAAAATTATACAAATGAAAAACTTTCTGTCTCATATGACTTTATAGTTAAAAACAATCTTGCCGGTATAACTTTAATAACGTTATTTGCCCCATGGAAATGAACACAAATAATAAGTGTAACAAAAAACTAAAAATGATATTTTTTGCTTTCTGCTTTTTATTATGGCATTCTTTCTCCTCCTAGTTAACATTATGGTAAAACCCATGTAAAAATGTTAAATATTTTATATAAAAAGTTTAGTGTTATAATTATATTTAGACAGAATGTTTACTCAAACCAGGAATCTCTATGGTTATTACGTTTGCTTTTTTCACATAGTTTGCTAATTTTTTTATATCAATTTAATCTGTTTAACATACTTTCCAATGTTTCGCATAATCACACAAATATGGTAGGAAAAAAAGTTTGGATATTGTTCGACATTCTGTTTTCATTAAATATGTTGTTATAGTGTTGATTGATTCCCGGAATATAATTTTGTGCTCAAACTTTTCCAATATACGCATAATTTGTCTGTTATAAAAACAATTGTTTCTGTTTTTTTTTCGAAACATTAAACGAGAGATTTGTTAAAAAAAAGTTTTTATCAATTTTCCTGTGAAATACTAACATGTCTATAAAAAAAAGGTGTAAGAAAAATTTTTTAGATTCCACGAAACGACAAATCGGTCTCAATATAATTTTAATTTAACAATCTACAATGTTTAATCTTTTGGTAATTCTCTGTTCAAACATAATTATTAAAAAAAAATAGTTTAAATGAATGTACCGGTTTCGTTCTAAAAGGATAAAATTGCTAACTCAATAAGTCTCATTGTGTTAATACCGATTAGTTCTTTGAAAATTTACAATGTTGCGATAAAACCTCACAAATATTGAGGAATATTAACCATTTTGGAAAATCCATTTTTCGCTATTTTATCAATTTCCGCGATTTTGAAGAAGTCCACATGGACCTCAATATAAAAGCACGTCAATTTATTGCGAGCTACGCTACAAGCTACAATTAACAAGCTTTTTCACATATGAAATATTTAAAAAGCAAGGCACGCAGTACCAAATGAAAATAAATTATCAAAATACCATCCACGGTACGAGGTTCTGGAGCGAAGGACAACAAGACGGTCACGTGATGAAAATATTTGAAATATTTTATTGTTATTAAAAATTTCAATGCTTTATGTACACAAATTCAAACAGAAAGCTCTAAAGAAGGAAATGTAAATGGTACATATACGTACCAAAGAACGTCAAAGAGTTAAGAAAATGCATTTATAACTTGATTCAGTCATAATTTAATTTTCACAATTAAAAGGTGATTTTAGTATACGCAATGAGCTAAAACCTCTTACACCAAATCAAAATGTGAGT
This sequence comes from Culicoides sonorensis, assembly GCA_900002565.1. Classification (NCBI taxonomy): domain Eukaryota; kingdom Metazoa; phylum Arthropoda; class Insecta; order Diptera; family Ceratopogonidae; genus Culicoides; species Culicoides sonorensis. Next base: position 92,228 of record LN483540.1, read on the forward strand.
CATATCATTTCAATTCATTATGCGTAAAAATGATGATTTGATAAAAATGTCAAGACCATCAATAATTTCTGTTTTAAATATTAATTTTGACGATTTAAAGGAAATAATATAAATTTTATGAGAAACATTGAAACAATTTTATTGTGAAATAATTATTTTTTTAACTACGACTTTCTGATAGGATTTTCATCCAGTAAAGTAGGTTCTCCGATTAAGTCGCCCTTTATAAGATATGATCTACTATAAAATACCTCCTCTTATTTAAAATTTCAGCTCAATCGGAGTGGCTGACGAAAAGTTTTTTTTGTGTAATTTTAGCTAAAAACATCATAATGATCATGATTTAAACATAAAAATTATATCAAAATTTTTTTTTTAATTTTTTAAAATTATTTTTAAAGCTTTTTAATCAAAATGATTTGGACGAATGACGAATTCAATGATTTGTTCCTATTTTTGATTATACATCAATAATAACTTTTTTATAAATTTAAACATTATATAAAACTTCATTTATATGATTATTGATATATTATGAAAATCAATAAGAAAATCATTGGATTGGTATAAGTAACTTTAAAACATAAAAAAAATAACAAAAAATATAAAAAAAAAATTTTTGATACAATTTTCATGTTTAAATCATGATTATTATGAGGTTTTTAGCTAAAATTACACAAAAAAAAAACTTTTCGTCAGCCACTCTGATTGGGCTGAAATTTTAAATAAGAGGAGGTATTTTATAGTAGATCATATCCTATAAAGGGCGACTTAATCGGAGAACCTACTTTACTGGATGAAAATCCTATCAGAAAGTCGTAGTTAAACAAAATTAAATAAAACAAAAATGAAGACAAACTTTTATCTCAAGTAAATAAAACTTTATTATTCTACCAGGATTATTTTTAAAACACAAGGATGTGCTAGAAGTTAACTTGTCTATCAACACTGTCTGTAGTTGATTCAATTTAAGGAAAAAAACTTTTTCCTCTGTTAAATTTTAATTGACAAAACAACTTTTTACCATTTATTTTAATTATCTATTGAAAAGGATTAAAAAATCAGAAACTATTATCATGGAAACAAGCAAAAAAGGATAGTTCAAAACTTTACCTGACTTTTTATCATTTTTTTGTAAACGAAGAGATTCAATTAAAAATTTAAATTGTGTCATTTGTTACATGATTAAAATAAAACTGATTCCGTTTTTTATGATTTATTTCATAAACTTGGGGCTATGATAAAATTTTATGTTACTTCCTGCATATTTTTAAATTAAAAAAATGTTACGAAAATTTTCGAATTATTTTCAATAGGTAAAAAAAACAGCTTGCATGTAGATAAAAAAATTGTTGATGTATAAAAATAATAATAAATAAATTATGAAAGATAAATTGTAATCGAGTAAGTGTCGTTGCTAGATAATTAAAAATGTAAATATTTTCATTATAATGTAATAAATAGGTTTTAATTTATGAAACTGTAAACCCTTCCAAGAATGAATTTAAAAAATGTAAGCTTCTATTAACGTTGACGTTTTTGTTATTCTTTTAGATAAATAAGAAAATAAAATTATAAAAAGAAATCTAGAAATAATCTAATGAAAAAAAAAATATAAAGAGCTATTAATTGTTATACACTTCAAAGTAGGTAAGAATAAAATCATAGAAGTAGCGCCTGTTAGTCTTTATGAAAATTAAAATAAAAAAATTATATAAAAAAACAGGATTTAAAAAAAAATTATAAATATTTAAAAAAAATACATGAAAGCGGGAGACAAGAAGACATATCTAATTATAAAATAATAATAAAAAAAAAGAATAAATTAAAATCATAATTATTATTATAAAAAAAATTTTCCCTGTGCATTCAAAGACTGATTAATCATTTTACTATGTATATTTTATAATTTGTATTAGGATATATATGAAAATTATAAGAATCTATGATGATATTTTAATATCTAATATATCAGAAAATACAAGAAAATTTTATTAATCCTGTGATTTAATATGAGATAAAATTTTAATTTATTTAAAATGAAAAAATTAGTAAAAAAAAATATTTACGAAAAGAAATAGTGAAGTCATTTTGTTTTTAATTAAGTTTTTCGTATTTATTCACTTTTCTTTTGAAACTCATTCATTCATGAAATTTGTTCATAAATATATAAAGAGGTTGTACATTGAAAGTTTTATGATGAAGCGAAATTTGCATTTAGTTGATAATTCATTTATTTTAAATTTAAGAGTATAGTGCATTTTTTAGTGCATTTCGTAAGAAAAAATGCACTATTACAGACGGTTTGTCCGCCGTCACTCTGTTTGTCTGTTTGTCAGTTTGTCAGGTTGTCAGGTTGTCCGATCCGGTCATAACTCCGGAATGGTCCATCAGAGCGAGGTCTGGTTTTTTTAATAGACAGAGGAGGTCTTAAGGATTTGTCAAAACTCATTAGTTTTGAGATTGGGCTTATGGATTGGGCTCCAGAGCCTCCAAAGCCTGAAAATTCGTTAAAAACGGTTAAAATTTTAAATATATTGATAATTTGTTTTGTTGGGTGGAGAAGTTTACTAAAATTAATTTTAACTAAATGGCTCTGAGATTAGGCTCAGGAATTGGGATCAGAATTTGGGCTCAAGAATTAGGCTCCAGAGCCTGAAAATGTTCAAAAGCCCAAAATGTCCGATTTTTTCAAATATTTTTTTTTTATTTTTTAAAATGGCAAAAGTTTTTCAAAATGGCGGAAAATTTTCAAAATGGCCGTTATTTTCAAAATGACCGTTATTTTCAAAATGACAGTTATTTTCAAAACGGCGGTAATTTTCAAAATGGCGGTATAATTGTTAAAATTAAAACTTAATTATATTCAATGAAACGAGTCCCATAGAAATGCACTTCTCTAAACCGCCCAGTGGTTAGAATTTCCCATTTTGATGATTTAGTTTGATTTAACCCTTCGTTAAAGGAAAAAAATGAGAAATACTAACCACTGGGCGGTTTAGAAAAGTGCATTTCGATGGGACTCGTTTCAAAAACCGTAATTTTGAAAAAATCTGCCATTATTAAAATTAAAAAATTTTTGGAAAAATCTGGGATTATAAGCTTTTGATCGTTTTTAGGCTCTGAGGGCTCTGGAGCTCAATCCCTCAGACCAATCTCCGATTAGATAAAAATAACTAGGAGGCAAATGTTATTTTTTCTATCTACTCATTCGTGGTTTAAGCTTTAGGTAACTGGTCATCCTCGAGAATTTCTTTGGGAGCACATTTGGCTACTTAGCTTTAAGCTTGCATTTTAATAAATGTTAAAATAAATTTAAAAATCTGCTATTTGTAAAATTTTTTAAAAATTCGCTATTTTTAGATTTTTTTTAAAAAAATCCGCCATTTTAAAAAATTGGCTATATCTAAAAGTTAACGCGTAAGTTCATGTTTAAAAAAATCGACAATTTTTTCTAATTTTCTTCCGTTTTCACGATTTGAAGGCTCTTGAGCCCAATTTTAAAACTAATAAGTTATAAATAGTTCTCACGAGCACACTGTCTTACAGAAAGATCCTAACCTCGCTCCGATAGACCATACCGGAGTTATGGAGCTGAACCGTGTGAAGTAGGGTATTTTTTTCTTACGAAATGCACTAAAAACATCACAAACAGCATAAATTTTGTAAAAACATTAAATTACACTTGAATTGTTATCCAGTTCAAAAGCTCATCACCGTTGGTACTTTTCATGTTCGATATCCTGGTTTTGCTTCTTGAACTCTAGTCACAAGGTCCTTTCAAGGGTCAAATAGATCTTAATTTGTGGCTCATATTTATTTCATGCAACTTTTAAATTTTAAATATAATCTTTTACAATTACTCTCAATTTACTTAGTTTAGTTTCATAACTCTTTCATTTAAAATATTAAATACTGAACAAATAAATTATATTTAAGTTTCTTTGAAATAAAAAAAAAAATATCGTTGAATAAATTATTGTTCTTTTCACACAAAAAGAATAAATAAAATGAATAAAGACATAAAATAATAATAATAATAATTTTAGAGCGGGAATAAATTTTAAATAATATAATGATAAACATAAAACTGTATAATAAAATAAATAAAGAAAAATGAGAAAAGATTAATGTTTTTATGTACACTTTTAACTAAAAATAAAAAAAAATTATACAAATAAATAATAAGTATAAGAACAAAAAAAAAATATGAAATAAAAAACAGCAATAAAAGAAAAAAATATACTAATAAAATAAATAAATGATAAGAAAAGAATGGAAAATATTAAATTTTTATTGTATTTTCTTTTTAAATGTCTCGTGAAAAAAGCATTCAAAGGAAGTTTAAAAATAAATTTGTTACATTCAAGGTAAGTAAGAAAAAGGTTATTATTTGAATTAAATTTTAATTTTAATTTTTAAATAAATACAAAAATAATAACAAGGCGTTTATAAAAATTATTCGGCTTCTTCAACTTTGGGTCCTTCTTTGCCTTGAGCTCCCTGATGCAATTTTGTCATAATCGGTGTACAGACCTTTTGTAGTTCCTTCAAATGATGTTCATACTCTTCCTTTTCAGCGAGAGTATTTGCATCTAACCAGGACATTTCAGCAGCACATTTATCTTTGACGACCTGTTTATCAGCATCACTTAATTTATCAGCTGGCACATCTTCAACGGCCTTAATTGACATTTAAAACAAACATTATTTTGTTACTTTCATTTAAATTCATTTATATAAAATTTACCTGTTTGCAACTGAAAATGTATCCTTCAAGCTGATTTCTTGCAGCTACTTTTTCTCTCTGTTTCTCATCTTCTTCACGATACTTTTCAGCTTCCGACAACATCTTATCGATATCTGCTTTAGACAATCGTCCCTTATCATTCGTAATTGTGATTGTTTCAGATTTATTTGTGCTCGTATCACGTGCAGTGACATTTAAAATACCATCTGCATTTAAATTGAAAGCAACTTCAATTTTTGGGACACCACGTGGTGCTGGTGGAATTCCAGTCAGATTAAATGTTCCAAGTAAATTGTTATCTTTGGTCATTGCACGTTCCCCTTCAAACACCTGAATTGTAACGGCATTTTGATTGTCACTGTATGTCGTAAACATTTGAGATTGTTTGCATGGTATACGTGAGTTGCGTTCAACTAATTTTGTGAAAACACCACCAGCTGTTTCAATACCCAAAGATAATGGCGCAACATCAACGAGAAGTACATCTTGAATTTTTGAACTGCTATCACCAGATAAAATTGCAGCTTGAACGGCAGCACCATAAGCAACTGCTTCATCGGGATTAATTGACAGATTAAGTGATTTACCATTGAAGAAGTCTTGCAGCAATTTCTGTACTTTTGGGATGCGAGTCGAGCCACCAACTAAAACAACATCATGAATTGCACTTTTATCCAATTTTGCATCAGATAACGCACGTTCAACCGGTTGCATTGTTGATCTAAATAAATCCATGCATAACTCCTCGAATCGTGCACGTGTAATTTTCGAATAAAAATCAACACCTTCATACAATGCATCAATTTCCAAACTTGCTTCAGTGCTTGAAGATAATGTGCGTTTAGCACGTTCACATGCAGTACGAAGTCGACGCAATGATCTCGCATTTCCACTCATATCCTTTTTAAATTTACGCTTAAATTCATCAACAAAATATGTCACTAAACGATTATCAAAGTCTTCACCACCCAAATGAGTGTCACCCGCAGTTGATTTCACTTCAAACAATGAACCCTCGTCAATTGCAAGGATACTAACGTCAAAGGTACCACCTCCCAAATCAAAAATAAGAACATTTTTATCTCCCTTCAAGTTCTTATCAAGGCCGTATGCTAAAGCAGCGGCAGTTGGTTCATTGATGATACGAAGGACGTTCAAGCCAGAAATTGCACCGGCATCTTTTGTGGCTTGACGTTGACCATCATTGAAATATGCTGGTACAGTTATCTTCATATAAAATAAATAAATATTGAAATTACTGTGAAATGTAACAATAAAATGACACTCACGACGGCATCAGTGACTTTAGCACCCAAATACACTTCAGCAATCTCCTTCATCTTAACTAACACCATTGAACTGATTTCTTCGGCAGCAAATTTCTTGGTTTCCCCTTTAAACTCAACCTGGATCTTGGGTTTGCCACCATCGTTAATTACGGTGAATGGCCAATGTTTGATATCTTCTTGAATTTTTTGGTCATCAAAGCGACGACCAATCAAACGTTTTGCATCGAAAACTGTGTTTTTTGGGTTGAGAGCGACCTTAAAGAACATTGACATAAAATAATTGATGAATTTTAATAAATTTATTAATATTGAATCAAAAGTTCATTTATATATCGAAAATTTAATGAAAGTATAATTTTTTTCGATAAATATTTGTATGTGTACGCTCATTCTCATACAATATTTGCCTTATATGGCTCACATGCAATTAAAATAGATTATTAATTTTCATAAAATTTATTTCATTTACAATATATCACTGCATAAATTATTATTATTATTTTTTTTCCCCCAAAATGGTGTTAATAACGACATATGGTAGTAAATTAAATTGAGTATTAAACCTATAAGTACCTGATTTTTAGCAGCATCACCAATTAAACTGTTTCAGATTGAATTGAGTATGAAAACATAAAAAAAAAGATTTACAACGAATTACAGTTAATTAAAATATTGTAATAAATATTATTTTTAAATCGGCTCACCGTTCTGTGTCATTAAACGCAACATAACTGGGTGTTGTTCGATTCCCTTGATCATTGGCAATTATTTCAACACGTCCATGTTGCCAACACCCAACACAAGAGTATGTGGTACCTGTGTAAAAAAAAATAATTTTATATTTATAAATATTATGAATGGTAAATAATGATGACTCAAATGTTTTTAGACAAATTATAGACAAATACTTACCAAGATCAATGCCAATAGCCGGTGCTTTTGCCATATTTTTATATGTGTGGGATAATTTGACTTCTTAATAACGGGTTATTATACCAATAAAAATATTTACTGTTTACCAAAAGAAGATTCTGAAAAAACAAAATTGAAATTTTATCACATTTTTTTTCAATGTTGACTCACTCGAAATTAGATCATGATGTGTTCAATTATGAAGCGAATTTCATAATGATATACAAGTGATAATTCGTTAAAAAAATAATTGTATTATAGAAGAAATCAAAAAAGGTCAATATGAAAAAAAATAAATGTCATACATATTTTATTAGAAATCACTTCAGATAAAAAAAATATGATAATTATGATGTCTTTTTACAGCTTTCATCATTTAAACAGGTCAATTCAATGATTATAAAATGCTAGAATTGAACACCGGAACGAAGATCAAGGCAAAAAAATGAATATTTAATATTCTTTATGAAGTTGAATACGCATTAAGTTCTATTCAAATGCCTTTTTTAAAAAATAAGTAATTGGAATAAGTAGACTAAAGTTATCAACGACCTTATCAGCCTTGTGGACGGGTTTTTCGGACTCTCTGGATTTTAGGTTTTTCTGAGTTTTTTTTTTGAGCTTGTTGTAGTTTATTTTGAGATTTCATGTTTTTTGAGGATTTTGAGTTTTTTTAAGTTTTTAAAATTTTTGATTTTTTTGTGTTACTTTACTTTTCTTTGAAATTTTTTGATTTTTTTATGTTTTTTTTGAGATTCTGAAATTTTGTGTTTTTCTATGTTTTTGCCTTTTATTAGTTTTTTTGTATTTTTTGAAGATTTTTGGGTTTTTTTAAGTTTTTCGAGGTTTTTGTTTTTGGTTCTGGAGTTTTTATGAATTTTTTTGTAATGAGTTTGTTAAGGTTTTTGATTTACTTTTGAGATTTGAGTTGTTTGAGTTGTTTTGGGTTTTTTGAGTTTTTTTAAACTTTTTGCGTTTTTTGGGGTTTTTTGAGATTTTTGAGGTTTTTTTAAATTTTTGAAGTTTTTATTTTTTTATGAGTTTTTGCGTTTTTTTGGAAATTTTGTACCTCAATACAGCAAAAACGGCATTTTTATTTTTATGCTCTTTTTTTAATTTTTTTCTCAGTGTAACTGACAAAATCAACTCTCAGCGCCATATTTTGGTTGTTTTTAGGCTTTCTGGAAAAATTTTCCAAATAAAAAGTCGTTGATGAGCATTCAGATAGTAAGAGGATGAAAAACTACAGGCTCTTCAATCTAAGATTTTCGATTGGAGCCTGAAGAGGGCACTGAAAGTGCTTTTTGTGTAACTTTGTCGTTGATGAAGTCGTTGATAACTTCAGTGTAGTATTGGAAATTCATATTTTATTTGAAATTGAATTCGCGAATCAGTTTATTCCAATAATGTTCAAAAAAATAAAATAAAATTTTGTTATATTTTTATCACATCAACACATTATTTTTGTTATTTGTTATTTTTACTCAAAAAAAAATAACCCCATAACAATTTCATTAGCATGAGATTTTTTTTTCTCGATTTTTAATATACATTTTTTCGATACACGTTTTTATTATTATCAGTTTTTTTTTTATTTTTATTTAACATTTACACAAAAATGTACCAATGATGACATGCATACCTAAAAATAGGTACATACATACATGAATTGAATAGTCATTCACCCGGTGTGAAAAAAATAATACATAAACTTTGGGTGCATATGCATGTTACATTTCAACAAGATTTTAATTTATTCTCTGATATGCCATTGAACATGATACTACAAAGAGAATTTCATTGCCTTACAACTGATAAAATTTCATTTATATTTTATTGGTTTTGATTTTTAATTAAATTGAATGTGAATCTCTCGGCATTTATCATATAAAAAGTGACATCATAACCGCATTACATCCAAAGATCATAATAATACACATTCATTTCATATAATTTTTTGAATTTGATTTTGTAATATTCTATTTTTAAAATTTTATTATTTTTTATTATGGAATGATCACACTATTAAGTGTTATTTTTTTGACTATATGCATCACAGTTGATTTTTTTGAAATAAAGTGAAAAAATTTTAGTGAAACTTTTTCCAGTACTTTCTTTCATGGAAAAAGTCCTGAGTTGTTTATTTTCACATTGATGATTGACTCGAATTTTAATGATTAAATTTTGGTATGAAAAATTGAATCACCTTTTGATATTGATCGTACTCAAAAATTTTCCACAAAAGAAATTAAATTTTGATAAATAAAATACCGGTCGATATAAAAGCACGACTATTCACGCCAAAAATCAAAAATGAACTGGTCGATCATTTATTTTGTAAGAGTCTTATAAAAAATTTAATGTATTAAATTTTGTTTAAATTGTATTCGCTCTGCTTTAATAAAAATCATATGTCTCCGTAAAATTCGTGTGTATTGGAATTGGATATAATTATATTCAATCTTAAAAAGTATCTAGAAAAATATAAGGAAAATTTGCCGTAAGCGTTTCATACAAAAGTGCATTTAATTAACCTAATTCGGTTCGGAGAGCGACATATTCGTTTTATGCCTAATTTTCCCGGTTCCTCCCCAATTTAATATACTGTTTTTTGAGCTTCATGTCCTAGTTTTCCTTAAGACCCTGCATTGTTAATGCTTAATCGATACGACGCTGGCGAAATTACGACGTAAATATTTTGTGTAACGGGAATTTTCAAAAGAAAAAATATGAATTTTAAACAAATTTTTACTTGTTTGAGTGAAAAAATCATGTTTGCGTAAGTTTTAGGTAAAAGTGACCTGAACAAAAGTTGTAGAGAATATTTCAAGGGGCAACTTTGCCCCACTGACCAAGTCGATATTTCATATATTAAGAGACCAAAAATGGCAAAATACACAATTTTTACCTCATTTTTCGGTTTTGGAGTAAAAAAATCATATTTTCGTAAGTTTTAAGTTAAAAAGATTCACCACTTTGACTCGGACTTTAAAACTGGTCCTTCATCGCATTTAAATTTTATTATGACAACTAAATTTAAATGAGTGGGTGGTTTCATTTTAATCCAAAATTTTTGAGAGAATTTTTATATTTTTTTTTTACCTTTAGCACTATTGTATAATAAAAATACACCATATAATAAATATAAAATAAAATTATGTTTATTAATTGAAAATTTTGGTTCTAAATCTCATGAATTAAGTTTTCTTTCTAAAAATCTGGATTCAACCACAATTTATGGAATCTTTCACCAGCCAAATACGATCTACAAGTAAAACTATGACAGTTCAAAAAGGAAACTGAAATTAACGATGAATTAATATTTGACTTACGTTTTGCCTGACGTAAAATCAATACACTTTAATGCCATTTTATTCAAACTGTATGGATGAAAAATCCTTGAGTGACAAACAACTGGAAACGTTAAGACGAATACAATAATTCTGAGTGGTAATTTCTTGGAGAGGTCTTGAATTTTTTTGAGAAATCCTTTGAAACTTGTTTTGTCTTGAAAATCAAGAAGGAGGAGCTGAAAATTCGAATTCATTAAAAAAATTGATTGAATTTAAAAAAAATTAACATTTTACTTGTGTCATTGAAGTAACAGCAATATTGAAGAGATTATATTCAGGAACAAAATAATAACTTATACCGGAAAGTAGTCCAGATAACATATTTGCTGCACGTATTGAGACACAACTTTTTCTCAATAACAAACATTGTACTGCCTGAAAGTAATTTTATTTCTGTTAATATCTGTGATTTTCATGCAAGACAACACTTACTCGATAAATTCCCACGTAGAATGTCAAAAACCTCACTAAAGGCGTATTAAGTTTCCTTTTCATGCCAAACAAAAACTCAAACGGATTTTTCCTCAGTTTTTCCACATTAAAAAATAAATATTTAACACACTCAAATATAATTCCTACACTGGCATATGATGTCACACCTTCAATAACATAATGAGAACATGTTCCACTGTGTTCACATGAATTATTTTCGGCATCCTTGAATTTCCTTTGAAATGGATGTAAAAACCAAAATATAGAATGATTATCCTTTAAACGTTTCAACAAATCCATAATTATTCCACTCATTACCATAAAAGCTAGTGTTCCCATTAGCTTAGATTTCCTTAACCATGACACAAATTTCGTGTTGTTTTTACGGATGACTGATTCGAATGCCTTAAAACGGTGTGTAAAGAAAATAAAACATATTTTTTAATGTTAAACAAGGTTTTAAATTGATTTGTGTAATGAATTAATTGAGTAAAGTTGTCAATTTTTATTAGGCATTACAAATATTAGTAATTCTAATAATCTTGAATAATGCATGTAATTAAAATGGAAAACGTAATCGCGAAAATTAAAAAGTGCGCATTTCTATTTAAAGAGTTTGCTAATTTTATCAATAATTGAACTGACCGAAAAAAAATCTTCAAGAAACTTGAGTTAGTCAGCCATTTTGGTCAGGCGACAATTTTTTTGGCTTCATCGTTCATTTTGGATAAGTTGGCCATTTTGGATTAATCCGCCATTTTAGGTTTATCCGCCATATTGACATTGACATAGACAGACGGACGGACAGCAAAACCGCCCAAAAGAACGGCATTTTTAAGAAATGTGCTTAAAAATGGAAAACGTAATCGAGAATAATAAACACAAGCGCATTTTCAGACTCCACTGAATTCTGTTCGATGGCTCTTAAAATCACAGATTCTATTGAATTTCGGTGATTTTGTAAAATTTCAAAATTTTTGAATCTTAAGCGAAGGACAACACATGTGACCCCAGAAGACACATTTCTTACAAATCTGAGGAAATAAACCGAATTTGTCCATAAAAAATTTAACACAATTTTCAATGTCAAAAGTAATCCGCCAAAATCACCCATCACGTGACATGTAAATCAAGCCAAAGTTACGCATTTCAAACCCTTTTAAATGATTTTCAATTAAGTGAATAAAAAATGTACATACCAATCCATACATGAAAATAACATGCGTGAGTGCAATACGTTTTGGTAAGAATAGTAGCGGAAATGATGCTATAAATGCATTCATTCCAACAAAAAAATAATAATTAAAATAACCGAAAAACCATCTGTAAATGAATAAATGAAATAAAATTCAAATTAAAATTTAGATGAAAATTTATAATAAAAGATCACACTTACCGCCACATACAAGCACCATAAACGATGAAATTTGCAATGAACATTCCATTACACAGTATTAAAAAATAGTGACAAAGCGAGTCTTTGAGAAGTTGGACACCAAACGACTTAAATTTTAATATTGCTGGAATCTATTTTAAAAAATTTTATCATAAAAAGATACAAAAAAATATTAAAATGAGAAAAAGTTACAATAATGAAAGGCAAGAAGAATTTCAAATTGCCCGGAATTGTTGCAATAAATGTTTGTCGTCTAAGTTCCCAGCATGATTTAGTCCAGGGATGAACAATATCCTTACAATGCAAGTTCTTTGTACACTCATAAAAAACTTTGCTCATCACACTCATTGTGAATCGATTTTATGTTAAGATTGATGTAATATGATTTTAATTAAAATTAAACCTGGAGCAGAAAAAAAATTAAACACCTTTTCAATGTATAAAATAAAATAGCACTAAAGAGTGCTTGATTTTACTATCTACAAAAAAAATATACATAAAATATCTAATTAAAAATACAAGAGACAAATTTAAATTAAGTGTTATTGTATTCTATTTTTTTATATTACACGGTATTTTACTCATATTGCTGAACACGAAGCATAAAAGGAAGTGAAATTAAAGAGAACTTTACTTTGAATTTTTTTAGTTTTATATTTTAAATGTAAACCGAGAATAAATTCATTATTTTTATTTTGTATTGCCAAAGTCACGTCCACTTTAAAATACATTCATTTAAAACACTGAGCGCCAGAAATTGAACTTCATTTAAAAACACAATAATTGTATTACTTTTTTTTTGCTTTCAGTTGTTAAAACCATTTTTTCTAATTTTGAGTAACATGGTCATTTGTTGATTCAGAGTGGTTTTCAATTTTAGAATGTGTAAGAACGAGCATTGAAAACTACATAACATTTGAAGTTGTGTTATCGCAAGTGATAAATTTGATTGCAGTTTAATTGAAAAACATTTTAGTTTTCACATAAAATCACGCGCATATCTATTGATAAATAGTCAAAAAAAAAGTGCTTGAAACACGATAAATCGTTTTGAAAATGATTTTTGCACAGGCATTAGAAAATTATTGAAATTAAAAGTGACGACTGTTGAGGATGACAAGTTAGAGCTAAGACCTCCTGGTAGGGATAATAGTAAGTGGTCCAGGATGGCTCAAGCTCAAATATATTCCAGGTCCAAGAACATAAAAATTGAAATGTTTACTAATCCGTACATAGGGCGAAATATCTTCGCAAGAAACCTTTTGACTTATTTCAGACAGAAAAGCATCGGAATTATACATGATTTTCTGTGCTTTGACTATTTGAGAATGAATCAAATGACTGAACTTCTTTGCGACTACAGCCCTAGTCAAACTAATGTTGTATGTCGACGAGTCTCATGTTGTTGTAAGTGTCATATCGACAAAGTTTTTGTCATAACCAATTATTTTCGTGACATTATAAATGTATTTCTTTTCGTCATTAAAACCTCTTTCATTCATGAGAATGTTTGCCAATCTGAAGATCATGGAGTGGAATGCTGCTTGCTTATTTGATTCGTGATGATAAGAATCTACTGTAATGTAGCGATCTGTGTGAGTTGCTTTACGATAGATGGCGAATTCTAGTGTTGCATCAAGCGTTCTTTTTATTTTAAAGTCAAGGATAGGGAGACGCTCAGACTGTTCTTGCCCTACACTAAACAAGATAGAAGGGTGTTGTGCATTCAAAAATTGTAGAAAATTGCTGAGTTGCCGTGAACTTATTATACAAAAAAAGCTAAGTGTCTACTCGCTTCCTGAGGCATGGTGTGACGTTTACGTTAAAAATCACAGAACAAATTATGCACATTTTTCACCAATGTCCAACATGATGAAGGTGTTTTTCTCAACATTTTGACTTCCATACATCAAGACAGCAGTTTCTGGCACTTTTAAAGTCGTCTTCTAATGATCAGTCCCAGTAAGTTTTGATTTTCATCACAGGTGAGTGACAGAACTTTTTAATTTGAATTGGCCCACCCCTGATGGGTTTTCTGTTTTTAATGTGTATCGTTACATGCTTAAGTGACGACCACTATGACGTGCAACTTACATCATATTTGGCCCTAGATGTGCTGGGAATGTTGGATCACATTAGATTATAAGTTTTTTATTGTAAAATGATTTTTTAAATGAAAAGATGGGTTTTTATGCCGGAGGTACACCACTGACTTCTATAACCCCAATACCAAGAGCTTTATTCTGTTGGGTAAAAAATATAAAAATAAAACTAAGAGCCCATGAAGGAAAAAAATTAGTTTTAAATAAATTATAATAAATGAAATCCCACTGGAATTCAGCTGACTGTGTGAAATGAACTTTTTTGATAAATTGAAAACTTTTTGAATAGATTTTATTGAATCATGTTATATTATACCATGAATAAAATTTTCCGTTTCCTTAATTTATTGTATTGAAGTTTGCAATATTTCTGTTAATATTTTATAATAAAATTGAATGAATATCTACAGTAAAAATGCTTAGTCTTTTATATTTTACATGATAGATAGATAAGAGATAGTTTTATTATTTATTTGAAGTGATGCGGTATACCATTTTTGAAAAGTTTCGTATTCAAAGTAATTATTGATTTAAATTTTTATGATTTGAAACATCATTTGAATATAAAATCTAAAATTCATACAAAATTATTTTCAAGTTGACATTTTCAAGTGAATTAGTTTGAAAAAAAAGCATTCTTTATATGAGAAGTGTGTTCCTATGCTAACACTCAAAAACAAAATAGCACCGAGAATCAGGACACATTTTGTAATCTACTCCCATTTTTTCGTTCAGGTGACTTAATCTTAACCTGAATGAACTTTAAAAATTTCTGTTTCTAATTTAAAACACAATTCAATTTAAATTAAATTTCATCTTCTCAAAATATAAAAAGAAAACAAATTTCAAGATCAAATTCAATAATCCATTATTTCTAGACAAACAAGCACACTTTTACTCCTATCATATCACAGCTAGATTATAGCTCAAGTGTAATTTTACATAATCGAATCCTATTCGGATTTATTTGAGAGTTTTCCTTATCTTGTTCTTGTATTAGTACACCGAATACCATATAAACAAATATCTGTTTTCCATGTTTGAAAATGATACAGAAGGGTTTTATAGAGAGATCAAGGATGACATGAATTTCGTCTTATGTTATTTCAATTTAAATTTGTATACAAAATAAATGTCTAATAGAATGATATGAAATTTTCTTTGTTGATAAAATGATTTTATTTTTTGTATAATACCATAAATTCGAATGAATTGTTACGATAAGAAATGGTGAACACGAACACAAATCAAGCATGAAACGGAAAAATTATTTTTAGAAAACGCCTAATTTTGACACTGTCATTTACAAAATGAACGAACAAACGATGAAGTTAAGTCAAAATTATAATTAACTATCAGAACTCTTATTATGAAAAGTGTAAAAAAAAGTTAAAGTAGTTGTTTAAGCCATAACTTAGTTTTTTACTTTTTCAATTTCAACAAAGTGCATTTATTATAATAATAATAATTAGAGGTGGGGTTTAGCCAGTAATTCATTAAAAACTTTTTTAATTAGTCATTTTTCATTACTAACGAAAACTTTTAGCTTTGCTTTTTATATCAGCTTACCTTGGCTTGGATAAAATTTAAAATTGTGCCACTGCATTAAAAATTCAACAATTTTTGAAATCCTTTCATGAAAATTGTGAATAAAAGTGCATTTGAGCCGACCACAATCAAAACTCAGTTCACTGAAAACAATCTATTTTTGGTTTTTTTCTCCTAAACATGATTCAATTTCTCTTTTGTTTTTCTCTCTTTTAATGCGCTCTTCCTCTATTTTTTCTCGCTCTTTCTATATACAGTGTAGCAGATACTCTGAAATTTTCGCTCTCACTCTCGAATCACAGCTTAACTTTAATTTCTCTCTCATATTTTGATCTTTGACTCAACTCTCTCTTCAATTTTTCATTATCTTATTTTTTTCTCTTTCATTCGCTGTTCCCAATTGACTCTCTTTCTCTTCCTTTGGTTCTTCACTTAAAACAATCCATTTTAGTTTTTTTTGTCTTTTTCTCCAAACCATATTTCAATCTCTCTCACTTTTTCGCTCTTCCTCTCTTTTTTCCCTCCCTGTATAAAGTGCACCAGATGCTCTGAAATTTTCTCTCTCACTCTCTAGCTAGGACTTTTTTTAATTCGATTTCTCTCTCTCTTTATTTTTCTTTAACATAACTCTTTCCTCAATTCATCATTCTCTTACATTTTCTCTCTCAATCACTTTACCCAATTGACTTTTTTTTTCTCTGGCTCTCTCCTTCGAAAATTTGATTCATCTTACTACGATGGTTGTCGAAAGTCTCCCAGATAAACACACTATATTAAAATTCTCGCCATGTATTTCGCTATGAAATGAATAAAAACTCTATTTCGCAAAATTTCAAAAAGTTTAATTTATTTTAGTATATTTTTAACATAGTTAAATTGAAACTTATCTCCCATACTTAAAAAATTACCATTTATTTTAAATTGCTTTTCATTTCAACACATAATTTTCAAATGGTAAATATTCATTTAAATTTAACATAAAACACTGAGAAAATTGCATTAAATTTGTTCAACATGCAACCTACCAAGTGTTGTGGCTACTTCTTTTCTCTCATTGTAAGTGTATAAAATGAATGGAAATTTCATGTTAATACCCGAAGCACTTTTAATTTAATAATTTTTGAAAAACTATTGACATTGATGATAGATATCATAAAACATGAAATGAAAAGAAAATAATGATGATTAAAATTTATGACAATACAATTCTTTGACAAAAGAAATGAAAAGTGATGACACACTCGAACAAATGAGCCCCCATAAAAAAAAATAAAAGAGTAAAACTTAGTGTCAATACAATTTTGATGAAAGTGAAATAAATTCCAATTCATGTACTTGTGAGACACCAATAAAATCGCTTTACCATTTTCCTGTTACAATATGCTTCAAAGACATCAAATGACAGTAACATAAAATAAACGAGATAACAGTGGCAAATCAATTTGTTAAAGCCGTTTATTTTCATGTTTTTTCAATGTTCTTTTTTTTCCTCCCTTTTTTTTCATTTTTTCTGTCTACTTTTTCTTACATGCCAATGTTTGAACAGTTATTTCAAGAAAATGTCAATTCTTTGAAATCTTGTTTCTTTCTCGTCCCCCGTAGATTGTTATTTTTACATATGTATATAAAATTTCTTATCTTTTGTGTCGCATGTAAATAAATAACTGAAACGTACCTTAAGTTTTTATTTACTATGAAATTTTTTTTTTGCTCGACATGAAAAATGTTATTTTGTATCAATGTTATGCCTAAGAATCAGTACTACTTGTTTTCTTTATTTACACAATATTGCACATTTATGGATTTATATTGATTATTACTTATGTGTAAACAGAGAAAAGATAACATTTTGATTTATTTATTGTTGTTGTTTCCATTTACCTTTCAATCTAAATTAAATTATTAAATAAATGAGATGTCGAATTGAATTAATTAATTTAGTTGTGTTTATCTCCTGACCTGGGATTATTATTTAAAAATGTTCCAGGTGAGGTCTAAGTGGTTCGAGACGGTTTGGGGTCTACCTGATGAGATGCAATTAACCGATTTTCGATTTCTTTGAAAATTTTTTAAATTTTTGTACTCGGAAGTTGAAGCATGAAAATATGCAAAAAATCAGTGATGGTAAGGCCTTTCTCCAAATTTCAAAATTCATATTTTTGGCTGATCTAAGAATATTCTAGGTTGGGACGAAGTGGTTCGAGATGGTTTGGGGTCTGCCTGATGAAATGCAATCAACAGATTTTCGATATCTTTGGAAAATTTTTAAATTTTGGTACTCGGAAGTTGAAGCATGAAAATATGCAAAAAATCGATGATGGTAAGGCCTTTCTCCAAATTTCAAAATTCATATTTTTGGCTGATCTAAAAATATTCTAGGTTGGGACGAAGTGGTTCGAGATGGTTTGGGGTCTGCCTGATGAAATGCAATCAACAGATTTTCGATATCTTTGAAAATATTTTAAATTTTGGTACTCGGAAGTTGAAGCATGAAAATATGCAAAAAATCGATGATGGTAAGGCCTTTCTCCAAATTTCAAAATTCATATTTTTGGCTGATCTAAAAATATTCTAGGTTGGGACGAAGTGGTTCGAGATGGTTTGGGGTCTGCCTATTGAAATGCAATCAACAGATTTTCGATATCTTTGAAAATTTTTTAAATTTTGGTACTCGGAAGTTGAAGCATGGAAATATGCAAAAAATCGATGATGGTAAGGCCTTTCTCCAAATTTCAAAATTCATATTTTTGGCTGATCTAAAAATATTCTAGGTTGGGTCGAAGTGGTTCGAGATGGTTTGGGGTCTGTCTGATGAAATGCAATCAACAGATTTTCGATATCTTTGAAAAATTTTTAAATTTTGGTACTCGGAAGTTGAAGCATGAAAATATGCAAAAAATCGATGATGGTAAGGCCTTTCTCCAAATTTCCAAATTCATATTTTTGGCTGATCTAAAAATATTCTATGATAAATAATGAACTTTTTTAATCAAAATTAAACGCAAATATGACAGTCATTTCATTATTGAAAATAAAATTCAAGATTAGAATTTTGATCTAAAAATATGTTATTCAAAAAAAAAAATTAGAGCATAAAAAATAATACTTACAAGGATCATAATAAAACCGTCAAAAGATTTATGATAACAATGGGATTTGTTTCCAATATCTATTTACAACTCTCGTCAAAATATATTTTATCATTTCCTTTTTTTTTATCATTATTAATAATATTTTTTTTTTTGTCATGTTTTCTTAGGGACAATAGCTTATTTATTTTTATTTTTACATTCCCATCTCATTGTTCACATTGACGGATTTCGTTCCATCCCAAAAAATAAATCTCGGATGAATGGTTTTTGTTTGTTTGTACTATTTCAAGAGAAAAAACATTTTTTTCCTAATGGTTTCGTAAAATATTTGTTTATTACATCTAAATTTAGCAGGAAATCAGTGGTTTCATTTTCTGTTATGACATTGTTTTATTGCATTTTAAGGATAATAGTTTTCTATTTTTAGCTTATGAAATGAAAACAACATCAATTTAATCAAATTTCAAATAAAATGTAATTTTTAACTTTCAGTAATGAAGCTTTGACAACATAAATTAACAAATTGTATTTTAATACAATGAATGTAAGTCAAAAATTGTAAAATGAGGAATTTTTAACTGAAATGACAAAATACATTTAATTTATATGTACGACTGAGGTTCCAGGGAAAATTTAATAATAAAATACTTTAAAATTTAATTCCAGGTCAATAAGTTGAAAAAGTAAATAAGTATTCATTGAAATCAAATAATGTGATCAAATTGTTTTCATATTTAGTGCAATCCACAAGGAAAAAATGTGGATAATTCCCTTATTTTTTATAACTATCGTCAGCATCACCGACTAGACTCAAACATACCACTAATAAATGTTTATATTTTGTTTAACGATAGAAATAAATGATAATGATGTTTTTTCTAGCTATTATGATGGTATATTTTATCGTGTAAATTGGTATAGCTGGCTATCGTTCGGTTTAATGCAACATCAGAAAATTGTTTTATAGTCATAATGTACAAAAAATTAACATATTTTCTATTACACACAATATTGAGTTGTTTATAATGATACGGTAAATGATGTGCGGTGAAAATGCAATATTCTATGCTGTAAAATTTTATCTGTTTCATTATCTGTTTATTTTATTTTAACATATTTTCCCTATTCCACTGATGATAGATTTTTGTGTTTTTGTCAGATAATCATATGATAAAATTGGGAGATGCATCATTATAACAAAGGAAACAAACAAAATAATTAAAATTTAGTTTTTGCAAAAAATTTTAATTGAAACTTTTAATTTTGTGTTGATTATGTCCGTTAATTTGCATTTTCATTTATAACCTAGCTCGTCTCATTGCAAAAAATTTTCATGATAGCTCTAAAAATAGTTAGTACTCAAATAAAGTTTGGATTGATTTTATCTTTCATTTGAATAATAAGTTATGAAATAAATTTCTGTTAATATAAACAGAATTGTTTCCATTTCAGTTATTATTTATACTCATGCAAAAGCACAATTCATTATTATTATAAATGGAGACAAGTCAATAAAGTATTTGATTGATTAATTTTTGTAGTATAATTATTATTAGCTACTTTTATTTATTTGCTATAAGAGTTTTATGAGTTTTTACATAAGTTTATTTGGCTGTTTATGGAATGAGTAAAATTTGATTTTATTCTGTGATTTTAAGACTTATCTGGTTTATAGCCAAATAAAATATTTGTAGATATTTGTTTTCCCGGCTCATGAAAAATGAGATAACTTTTGATGACAGGATAAAAGCTAAGAGGTTATGGTGGTTGTTTGGCGTATTTTGTTTAAAAAAACTATGGGAAATTCAATGAGAGTTGTACTTTTTGAAATTGATTTTTCGAACGCTTTGCAATATTTGAACTTGATTGAAATAAAATCATATGATTTCAGAATTAAAAATTTTCTCACAAATTTTAAATTTCTTTTAACACTTGGAGATCCTTAGGGTGACTTGTCACCCAAAAACGAACTTAATTATGTTCTATTTTTTTTACTTTGATTCCAATATTATTGAAACTTCATGACTTTGTCAGGAGTCATAAAAAGATAATTTAGGAATAGAAAAATATGAAATTTGGGTTTTGGAAAGGGTCGTAAAAAAAAAAGTAACACATAGGTCCCTAGGGTGACATGTCACCCAGGTAATATTTTTACATTTGTCATTACTATTTTTGTAATAATATTTCGTTTATCAATGTAATTTTACAATTTTAGTTCCTTTTGTAAGATGTAAATGTTTTGTAAATGCACTATTACAGACGGTTTGTCCGCCATCAATCTGACACTCTGACCTCTGTCACTCGGACACTCTGACTCACATTTAGCTCCATAACTCCAGGACGGCCCATCGGAGCGAGGTCGGGTTTTTTCAGTATTATAGAGGAGCCCATGAGGATTATTTATAAATCATTAGTTTTGAGATTGAGCTCAAGGCTTAGGCTCAAGAGCCTCCAAAACCTGAAAAACCGTTAAAAAACGGTTGAAAATTTTAAAATATTGATGATTTCTTTTGTTGGATGGAGAAGTTCTCCAGGAGAAGTTTACCCA